>JAUNZM010000318.1:152500-649581 GCA_033459285.1 Clamator glandarius
ATTAATGGATTTGGTGAAGCTTTTCCTGCAGTTTGGAGGAATACGCTAGCAAATGAAAGCATCTCAGTGATGGATGAGGAGCTGGGCTTTAAATCAGTCCCTGCTGATACAAATTATTTTAATATGCCCCTTTTATGATTTATTTCAAATTTATGAAGTAGCGAGCTATGCTGTAAGACTTGATTAGGGGGGCTGCCTGCAAAGTTATGAAGTCTTGCAAGGGAGCTTTTTTTGAATGGCTTAGTATGAATTCAGTGCATTCACAACTGTGTTGCCAAGGCTGTGCATATCAAGGGAAAGTAAATCTTTTTTTCCCTTGACCCGTACCCTGCCTCTCCTCCACACTGGAGAGGAAATTGATAGTGCCATGAACATCAGCAGACATTCTTTGGGTGTTTAATATTATTTCTGCTGCTCCATCAACCCCCCCTCCCCTCCCCAAATAATACAGTTCCAACAGAAAAATCTTTATTTTCTCTCAAGATAATATGGGGAAGAAGGCAGGGAAAGACTGAGATAGGATTCTGTACTGTGCTTGCTATTTTCCAGGAGGGTGAGGTTCTCACTCTGCTGTGAAGGGGAGACACTTTCTGCTTCATGCACCTTGCAGCCAGATATCCCAGATGCCACAGCTGAAGTGGTTTTCGCCCCGCGCTCTGCATCCCTGTGGCTGGGAGGGCAGAGACATTTCTCAGGTGTCTTGAACCAAAGCCATAAGCTGTTTTTGAGCACAGGGCAGTTGAGTTGATCGGCTGAGTGCCAAGCTCCGTAAGGTGATGCCCTCTGCAGCCTTGCAACGAGATGCAAATGAAGGTATTTATTCAGGACCTGAATTTTCACAATGTCTTTGACCTGCTGCATTAAGCTTTGTCCAGTCGTACAGGAAACACACCGAGAGCCCCGTTTTAACCAGCCTGCACTTTTCTGTGATCATCAGCACTGGACATAAATCAATTGCACAGTCTTGGCTATGAAAGGTATGACTGGAACCTCATCTGGCTTGCTTAACTGTCTCTGTGCCAAGGCCTCAGCACCCTGCTGGGCTGGACTGTATTCCAGATGCAGCACATCGTATTAACTGACTTTGGTGGTCATCACCTCGTGGCGAACAGAAACATTCAGGGAAGCAAAGGAAGAGGATGCATGTCACTAAACTAATGAATTTGATACATGTCAAGCATCTGAGGGTATTTTGGCCTCTCTCCCTACAAGACCAGATCATTTCAGGTCAGAAACAGCACTGTTTCAACAGCTTAGCAGGCTGAATTTCCTTCTTTCTGAAGACCTTTGTGCAAGTTTAAAACTCAGTTCATAAAATTGGCCGTGTCCCAGCTACTTGAACATAAAAGCCTTAATGCAGTGATCAGAGGTCAACAGCATCAAGCTGGTTTCGCCAGCGAATTCAGAGCTGCATATCCTCCTGGAGTGCCCTCGTTGTGGTCACTAACTGGAGAGCCCGTGCAAGGTGCCAGTGAGAATGTGCCCCTCTCTTTATCCATAAGGAAGGGAATTGCAGGGGAAGTTTCACCCTGCTAAGTTCCCTTCCCTTCCTGACCTCGAGGAATGGGAATCTAGCGCCAGTAACTCACCTGAGCTCCAGTCTGTGCTGGTCAGTATCATTTGTGATGGGTTTTGCTTATTTATTTATTTTTTCTACAGCAAACCCAGGCTTCTGCTTGGCCTCAGATTTGCTGAGCTCATTTTATATAAACATCAGAACAAATTTATTCTCAGTATCTACCGGCTTAGTGGAAGTCAAGCAGCAGCATGAGCTTCCCCTGCTTTCCTGCTCTCAGATGCATCCAACATTGCTGAATTTCTACGTTTTTGGTTAAATTTTCTTCTATAGTGTGGCCACATTGCTGAATAAAAGGGAGGCGGGGGCAGCATTCCAAGGACATTTACTCACTAGCTGATTTAAAACATCAAAAACGTGGAGGTTTTCTGTCTGTTCAGTTCCTACAAGACAAAACAGGCAGAGCTGGTTGCAAAACTTCTCCTGATGTTACTGCAAAAGGATTTTAATAAAAAATAACTGCACACACGCAAAGGCTCTCAGCAAGATAAAAATTCTCCTTGATCTGCTGATAGGAAGGAATCAATGAGAGTGGCAGATCAAAGGGAGAACAAAGGCCAAATCTCTGAATAACCAAAGCAAAGTTGTCTCCTCTTCTACATCAGCCCTCGCAGTTGTATCTCCTTCCCAGGTTCTTTGGGGTAAAGAATTCCTACAGCAAATAATTTCCAGAAATTCAGTGTTTAAGTAGCACAATCACCCAAGGATCTCAGGGAAAAGAAGGAGGATTGTTTTTCATAATGTTTCTTAGAGGCTCCATGTCTTTCAGTATCTTATCAGTTTTGAAATACAAGGCACGAAGTCTCTAGCACCGTTGGGACCAAAAGGTTATCAGCATGTAAATACCTGAGCTGGAAAGACATGTTTGAGAAAGAGCAGATAACATTTCAAACATACTTATAGTTCGAATCCTTTCCAGCTTTTATCCCAATTTCACCTGAACTTTCACAAGTAAAGGTGTGCTTCTAATAACCCAGCAGATAAAAAACAGTTTATCTCAGATCAAGAGCAATAGAACCATCGCGGGGATCACTTCTGTTATTTGTTTTTTGTTAGAAAGCAACAGCCAGCTTTTTCTTTTAATAAAGAGTTTTTAAACATGCATCTGAGGATGTGAAACAGGAAACAGGGCAACTGTGCAAAAGGAATTTTACTGTACCTGGGACCAAGGAGGAAACCGAGGCAAAAGAAACAGATGTGGCTTTCTTTTTTCTGCACTTAGGCAAAATTGGAGAGAAAATCCAAGATTTCTTGTTCTCAGAAGCAACCACTAGACAACGTCAGTTCTTGGAAGACAATAGTTCTTTCTGTTTGGAAAGGAAACCCATTGGCTCAGAGGCCAAGATTTCCTGTCAAAACAGGTAAATGACAGCTAAAAATGCCAAAGGATATTTTCAAATGAGGTAGGGAAGGAACCCAGCTCACACAGTGTTTTCTCCTTATGCATGGAAAATGCCTTGATATTGAAAACTGGAAGAGAAGGCCTTGGTTTGTAAGTAACAAAAGAGAATTCTGCGCCTCTCATTTAGATGCTGAACAGGCCTTGTGGGATTTTGGAGAACCTTAGGAGGCTGGAGACCTCTATTCAAGCTGTTCAAACTTGTCTTTGAGCTGGCAGGGTGAGAGAGCCTCTGGGAACCGGTCCATAAGGGCCTCTTGAATTAAGAACTAATCAACTCACAAACCCAGTGGCAAACAGCTTTGCGCTGTTGTCTCTAGCAGCCTCAGGCAGCAAGGGCAGGACTCACTTTATTAAATATGGGGTTTTGTAACACCATCCCCTTGTCTGGGATGGCTTCCCTTTCTAATCACTGGTGCTGTAGTGTGGAGAGAGAGCGGAACCTGGGGCACCATCCATCTCTTTCAGGTGCATCACCCTCTGGACTTTACTGACTGCATTGACCACATCTCTGCTGACCAAAGAATTTCTGGGCAACCAGTTTAGATAAAGATGGCTCCAACCTAGGGAGTGGTTCCCCCTTGGAAATTGGGGTGCCCTGATCCTTGGTATAAGTTGGCATCACCCCATCAACTAAAAACTCTCACAAGGAGAGAGTAGAATCTTCAGAGGACAACTCAGGAACCACGTATCACAACTGTTTTAACTGATAGTGGAGCAGTAAGATGGTATAGAATGATCTCAGACACAGGGAAATGAGACTGACTGACTGACTGGAATTCATCTTTTCCCCTTCCCCTCCCATCCATGCAGAAGGGGAGAAACTGATACCTAGATGAGGTCAATCAAAATCATGGTGCTAAATCATGAGTCAACTGAGTGTATCATGATTTGCACAAATTTCTTAGAAAGGGCAGATCTGGGAGATCATGTGCTGCCGATGGCATTTTGACCAACACAGAGCTGGTCCCTATAGTAAAGTCCCTACTTTTTGCCCAGTCAGCTTCATAGTCTGTCTCATAAATCTCTGTTTAAGAAAGATCACACATTAGTGGTTTATCTCTGGTATGTGCTACCCCATGTTTTCCCCACTCACAGCATATTAGTGTCACGCAGGTGGGGAGAAAGCAAAATAAACATTATCAAACAAGGGCATCAAATATTTAGTGTAGAGGTTTCTGAGTGCTTCAGGATGAGTGGGACTGTTTAGATATCAGATGTTCTCCTGCCAGGTCAAATGATCCAGTGCTGAGTAATGGCTACGTTCCCCCAGCCACCTTTGGCCATCAGTGCATTATCACCCCTGCCCTTTAACTTTCTGTCCAGGGCAAGAATCACTTTCTTAATCCAGCATTTCAGCCGAAAGCCGTTCCAGCTGAGACACGGGATTGTTTACAGAAGGTGCTGGCTCCCTCCCCTCCACCTGGTTTCTGTCTGGGCCACACTGTTAGGGATGAGGGCAATACATCATTTATCTTGGCCTCATTTCACAGGCAGGTCCCGCTGTCATTGTGCTGTTGGTGTCTGGAGGTGCAGCATCCTGATAAGCACGCTCTGCTCTCCGGTGGGTGAGCAGCCGCCCAGCAGTCAGCAGATGATCTGTGCTTTGCTTGATACCCCCCGGTGTACGGAGTGCTGCAGGACACGGGATCCAGCTGGCAGGGGCTAACAGGAGTTTATGTAAAAGGGTCAAGTGGTTCTTGTGTTCCAGGGACCAATAGATACGAAACGGGGGGAGGGGGGGGAATTTCTCTCTGGCCCCCTCCAGGAAAAAGGTTGGAATGACAGGAAATTGTTCATGTCTTGAGGCTGAATTAAACCCTGACACAACCCCAATAAGCCCCTTGCTTAGGATTTCAAAAGCAAATGGGTAAGCATATGGGTCGGCTTTTTGACAGGGACATTTAAAGAGGTTGCTGCTCGAAGAAGTCCAAGTGAGAAACACCATCCATATCTGATCAAACAGGAAAGGAGGGAGAGAAAGGAATTATTCAGACACAGACCTTTACAGAGTTTATAAACCTCCATGGTGAGCGGTATAACCTTGTCTTTAGCTAATGGGTGTCAGGGAGAAAGTTCCTTTATGAGTAGGTGATTTGACAATTGCATTTGCAGAGGTCTCTTGTATCTCCCAGTATGGCAGCTGGTGCTGTGTCTTGTGAAGAGAGACTCAAACCAGAAGAAACGATGGTCAGATCCAGCTCCAGTTTTACGGCACTGTAAATCCTGTACATCACTTCAGACAAGACATTTGTTCTTTCTGTGCTCTCTTATAAGAAAGCCAGTGGGCAGATGGTGGTGAGAAAGCTCAGCTTAAACAGAAGGTTTGTTCTGTGGAATATTGTCCAGGATATTGTGTGATGTTGCAGCCCCGCAGCAGGGCACTGGTCTCAGATACAGCTATTTTCAAATACTGGGAACTCACTGTTTGTTACAGGGCAGGGCTGGTGGCACTGTGTCCAAGGAACAATTACCCACATGGGCTGGAATGGGGTAGAGAGGGTGTGACATCTTTTTAATAATAAACCCCACTCACACACACTTTAAGAACCTCAGCCTTCTGCTGTCTTTTCCTCTTTGACAGCATTTCGACCTGTGCAAATCTCCTTCACCACTGTGAAAGCATAGAACACGCAGGTCACAGAATGGACAAGGCAATAGCAAACCAGGCTCAGTGGTTTTAAAATGGTCTATTTTAAATCACACATGCCTGCTTCTCTCATCATATTGATTTCCCTTTTCTCAACAAGTGCTCTTGGCTGCTGAGAAGCTGGCTGAGCCTTTGAAAGCTCTGAGTAACTAATATATTTTGTCAGTTGGCAGCATTTCATGGAGAGAAAAATGGCAAATCAGGAAAGCAAGCCCAGACTGTTTGCTTAGATTGAAAAAAAGAAGCTGTGTCAGTAGGATGACAAACATGGTCATCTTTCTAGCCCAAAAATGCCAGCTCATCTTGTTCATAAAGATGAATGTGATGTTTTCAACTAGCTGTGGGGTCACTTCACAAAGCACTGAGCAGTTGGGCTTCAGTTGTGCGAAGGAGCAGAGCGGGATTTACTGGGGCTAAGGGAGGTGAAAGGAGAAGGGCTGAAACAGAGAAGAGTTACTGGTGTGAGGAAGAACTGCTAGTAGCTGGCAGGCTTGGCTGTAGACACAGGTGGGTACAGCAGGGAGTTCTGCAGAAAATGACGATTGCCGCTGTCAGAGCCAGGGTTGTGGGACAACTGGAGTGGCCGGGATTGCTCTCACCGATTGCCACTGGAGCAGCAGCCACAGCTGAAGGGCTGCATGGTGTTCTCTGTGGCTACAGGCAAAGGATAAACTGTTCTGACAGCTCAAAATGTGGAGTTCTGTGGAGGTGAAATCTTCTCATTCCTATTTTTAGCGTGAGCTCATTTCTCCAAGTCAAAAACATGATTTAAAAGATCTAAAATAAATCAGTTAGCCATGGGGCTCTTAAGCCCACCTGCTACTCTCTTTAGTGCCTGCCTATTCCTTCTGTGGTGTACCTAAAGAGGGAAAAGCAACGGGGCGGTCTGATTTTGGGTTAGGTTTGCTGCCTATCACAGTAACAGCTGAACGCTTTTATGTAAGGACAAGCAGTGCTAGCAAATTGACCAGCAGATTTCACCAGAGGGACTCATCTCTGCTAAATTTAGATGCTTACAATGTGCATATTTTCATCCAACCCAGCCACCCAGACTCCTTTTAGAGCTGGTGGAGAGCAGCAGGCACTTTGCCTGCACCGTTCAGCTGAGCTCTGGCTTGGGAGACGAGCGGCGCTTTGAAAGTACCCGCTGCCCTTGAGTTATAGAGAAAGTATAAACCACCTGCTCAGAGACAGGTATCTACCTGTAGTGTTGTTCATATTGCTCCTTTGGTCTGCCTAAGGTGACACCTTAATGTTGCTATAAAGCTTTAAATGCTTTCTGACTTTTCCTGAGTCAATTCTGGGGTGAAAAAGGGGGTGGGATGGTTTCCCGTACAAAGCTTTCGTAAGGAGGAGCTGCATCTCCTAGAGGGGGCCAACTTCAGAGCACCTCTAGAAATCCACCCTCTCCACACAAACACTACAACATGCTGACAACATTGCGAGTGTGTTTTCCAAACACCTGATTTTGCAGACAAGACACAGATAAACAGCAACAGCCCCTCTTAATGAACACAGCAGCATCTTCAGATAAACTGTCACCACTTAGATCGTGCCCAGCTTCAGTATCACCAGAGGAGGAAACGCCTCAGATCTTGTAAAAACACATTCTCCTCTTACCTTCCTCTTCCTGAAGTTAGCAACCACTTATCTACGATGCTTTTTACACCAAGTAGAGATGAAGTGGTTGCTTCCACCTAATCTGCCCATATAAAATTAGGATGCACAAGGTTCTACATTATTCCAGTTTCTGGAAGTGCAGATTGGTTTGAACCAAGTAGTTTAGAGTTCCAGATTTACCACTCTGTGGGACTCCTGGATGTCAGACTGTGTATGTAAGGGTGTTATGCTGGATATTTCCTTTCACGAGCATCTGCAAAGAGAACCGTTATGCCTCGAGTGCGCTAGGTGTTTTTAAATCAATCCACCCAAGTCTGAGAGCAGGGTGAGTAAAAATGCTCTTGAGATACTGACGCCACATAAGAAAAGACAACATGGGGTTGAAAGTGTCCTGCATTCCACAACATCTCTTGCTTCATGAGCCTCGAAGCTCAAAGCTGGTACTGTCACAGCTTCTGTTTCACCATAGAACAAACAGGAGGAAGAAAACCCCAAACCTGGACAGAGGGGTTCAAGGTTGTACTGCCTTGAAATGTAAGAAACATCTTTTTGCTCTTCTGTGCTTGAACATAAGGTCTCGGCTCAGGAAAACAGTTTCTAGATGCTATCACAGCACAGACCAACAATCAGGATAATCAGGATTCTGGAGACGGAGTCTGTGGCCGTCACCAGGGCATTGGTGAAAAAATCTGACATTTATAAGAGACTTCTAGAGATAAGTTAATACCAGGGTGTTTGGACTCCGATCAAGAAAGCTAAGATAACTGTAATTATAATCCTCATCTGCCTGGGGAGAACAGCAGTCCGATGTTCATTCCTGCTAAGATCCCTTTACATCAATTGCTTTTGTACACACTTTAGAGGCACTTTTTTTTTTCTGAGCCAGAGAACTGTAAAGGCAGTTTCACATAAATGAGAATCAGGCCATCAGTCTCAACACTATCCATGTCTGCAAATGTTTGCCAAGCTTCAGTCCTGCTCTAACATCTGCTGAGGAGCAAAAATCTGTGAGCCTCAGCAGTTAAGGGCTTGGGGTTTTTTAAAAGCCACATCAAGGTCCTGTTGAGCTTTGTGGTGAACTGCTCAGCTTTTTGCCAATGAGCGCATTTCTTTGGGCAACATCATAAGGAAATGTGAAATGGAGCAGAGATTAAAGCATGGGTGGATTTTGAAAAATGTAGAGACTGGTTTAATGTAACCAGGTGGAGGCTGTCCAGTGCTTGGAGCTTTTTTAGGCCCCTTTGTTTTAATATCTTGGTCTTCTCATTTCTGATTTGAAAAGAAACTTTTTCCTATTATACTCTGTGCTTTACAAGAGGTCAGTGGAGCGGGGCCAATTCACACGAGCTCAGAATCCAGTTAATTTAAGTGCAGTTTTCTCAGCAATGTTGTGACATGCATCTGAGATTCATGCAGTTTTACAGCCTCTGAAGATCTGTCTGAAAGCTATATGTACTTTGTCTCCTCTTTTCATGATTTCCTACTCATTCTGATTCTTTCTTTTGTCTCTGCTGCATTTATGTTGGTCTGTAACCATTGCTTCTGGTCTCTCCATTCATGGCTAAGTTTAGATGCCCAGAAAAACACACTTGAAAGAGGAGAAACATGCCCCACAGCCATGGAATTTTTACCTCCCATCTAGAAAGAAATCTAGGGCCTATTTCAGCAGGATCTTTCACAGGCAGCCTGCTCATTCCCTTTCCTTGCCTCCATCCAAACAATCTAGGACCCTATCCAAAGTTCTTTGGCATTCTGCCCCAGGGAATGTTTGGAGATCAGGGGGACAGGGTTATCCTGCTGGTGCAGCTGCCAACAGAGTGCCAAGCCCTTATCAGGTAGCAGAGATCCATACGTGCTCTCCTCAGACCATCTCAGAGACCCTGGTTTAGCTGGACAACCGGCAAATCTTGACTGTTCCTTGAATCCTGGGGTCAGTTCTGGGCCCCTCACCACAAGAAGGAGGTTGAGGCTCTGGAGCGAGTCCAGAGAGAGCAACGAAGCTGGTAAGGGGGCTGGAGAACAAGAGGAGCAGCTGAGAGAGCTGGGGGTGTTCAGCCTGGAGAAGAGGAGGCTGAGGGGAGACCTCATTGCTCTCTGCAACTCCCTGAAAGGAGGTTGTGGAGAGGAGGGAGCTGGGCTCTTCTCCCAAGGGACAGGGGCAGGATGAGAGGGAATGGCCTCAAGCTCCACCAGGGGAGGTTCAAGCTGAACATTAGGAAAAATTTTTCATGCAAAGGGTCATTGGGCACTGTCAGAGGCTGCCCAGGGAGGGGTTTGAGTCACCTTCCCTGGAGGAGTTTAAGGGATGGGTGGACGAGGCGCTGAGGGACATGGATTAGAGATTGGTGGGAATGGTTGGACTTGATGATCTGGTGGGTCTCTTCCAACATGGCAATTCTATGATTCTATGATTCTATGATTTTTGGTATTGATTTCCACCTGCCCGTGTGCCGTTGCTGTGTGGAGCCATGTTGACCATGGAAAGGAACTCTTGGAAGGAGATGTCTAAGACAGGACTCTGTTCAGGCTGTTTGAGACTACTGTAGCCAAAATAGCCCTCTTCCCTATTCCCAGAGCCAGGGCCAATGCCCCTCCTCTTGTGTTCCTCGCATTGTCTAGGTATCTGTATTACCCATTGGGGTAGAATTCATGTTTCTGTTAATGGTGTTCAGACACCATTGTAGAGCAGGATTAGGCTGATAATGTTGCCTTCCCCTGCTGTAAGAACGGGTTTCTGTTTGTAATTCTATTCCAAAATGAAAGAACGACCCTATCGCACAGACCCAGAATCTGGGATCCTAAAATTCAACCACTACCAATTTTGTCAGTACTTTTCTGAGAATCCCAAGGCCTCAGTCATATTTTGCATCATCCCTCACCTTTGGACATGGACAAAATGTGATTCCAGGCTTGGCAAGAGTTGGAGAACAGTTCAGAGCTTTTCTAAGTGTGCATGGTGTTTGAGTTCAAATACTGGTCACTTCTGCCCGCAGAGACTTCGTGGCTGTCAACAACCTCTCGGCAGGAATCTCGCCTCACTCTGGAGAAAGGGGATGCTGGGTCCTTGGCACAAACAATCCCATGAGCTGTGCAGGAATCAAAGAAACTCAGCTAAGGAAAAAGAACACCAGTAAATCTCTGGATGTGTTGAGTGAGATAGCAAAAAGAGGCATTAAATTAAATCAGAAAACTGCCTGTCATGGCAGTGAGGACATGTTGGTCGGTCAGCTGGATGGCTCTGACCTTTGCAGACTCTCCACGAGGATGGTTTTGAGTTTAGAAGTTGCAATGGGCTGGGATTTTGAACACCTCGAGTCTTTCTAGGATGAAGTAATTTTCCCTCCCTGGTCCCCAAATACATGTATTCCTTATAAGAGATATTCGTCTTGAAGATTTTGTCCTTTTGCATATACCACCTTTCCAAAGTTGGGAGGAAAAAAAAGGCAAAGAAAAAAAAGCAGGAGACATTTCAGAGGTGAAATTGGCCAGCTGGCAGTTGATTTATGAAGTGCTGAAAAGCATCTTTGGAGCTGTCATTTATCTTAAAGCTCTCAGCCTAAATAAACAAAGAACCCCCTTCCTAATTATGGTTACAGTGGAAGCAACCCCAAAGCCTGAGAGCTGGCATCTGAAACCAGCGCCCTTCAGGCATCCAGCCCACAGATGCACCCTAGTGGATCAACGCTTCCAGCCCTTCCTGGATCCAGCTAACCTGGCCCTTCTCCCCCTCGCCTTCCCAAAGGGAAATCAGATTAAAAGCAACAGGGAAACCAAATCAAAAGCAACAGAGCCATCTCAGTCCTGCTGAGGAACTGCAGATCCATAGCTGGCAAAGGAAACTTGCCCCATCACCAGTGTTCGATCCTACCCAAACAGCAAAACTGCTCTCCAGGACTTTTTTTTTTAACGTTGACTGATGCTGTGTTTTTCCTGGGCCTTGACGCATTTCCCAGCCTAAGGGATCTTATCCTCTTGTTTCAGGCAAAAAAGGGATAATAAGTCTTTTGTGAATGCTGGTTGTCCTACAGGCTTTGGGTTTGTTTCAGTTTTCCATTATGCTGAAATCTATATAGATGGAATTAAAATCCACACTAGAAGGAGTTCTACTTACCTACTGTCTAGGAATGATGGTCTAGGAAGCACCATGGCAGCTGACAACACACTGGTGGAAAAACACTCTCTGTATAGACTCAGCGTCAACCTGTGGAGACCCACAGAGCAGAAACCATTCTTTCAAAATTCCTTTCAGGACCTGGTTTTCCTCTTGCTCTTGTAGCAAAAGCTGACTTCAGGAACTGGGATCTCTTCCCAGATATTACAAATAATCAGAATTCCACCAAAGGAAAGAAAGTTTCCGCAGCTGTAGCAGCCGGAGACACTCCAGGATAGAAATATGTCATTATAAACATAGGGTGATAAAACCCCTCTACCATGTCCATACTCTTCATCTCTCTACCTGTATCGTCACTGCACTTCTATTCCCTGGCACACTGCTAGCATTGGAAAGCCCTTTTTCGCATGCCACTTGTCATAAATAATGTTTACTTAACCACTTTCGTCAGTGAATACCACATTATACAAAGATAAAAGGCAATCACAAGATAAGTGACAGAGCAGTCCTGGTTTGCTCTTGCAGATTCCAGAAATGATAGCAGCATTTTTATGATTTTATGACTGAGGATGTGGAGCCAGGCATGGTGAGTTTCTCATAACTCCGCAGCAAGCTGACCTGGGAACAAAATTCAGGTCTGCAGAGCCCCAGCCCAGGGCTTTACTCATGAGGCTGCACTGCCAACACAGCCCGCTGCTAAAATACTAATGTAGCAAATATTAAAAGCACTTGAAACCACAAAATTAGGTTGTTGCGTTAGAAGCCACTTCTGCCTGAACAGCTTGAGCAAAGCCTTTCAGTCTGGATGGCTGAAGTGGCAGGGAACCTGAGCCCCAGTTGAATGCAGCTGACGGCACGTGGGGAAACAGTATGAGAGGAATGAGGGCAGAAACTACTTACACCATCAGAACAAGAGCAAAAATGGAGAGGCATATGAAGCTGCTCGTGAACTTTTCTCATCAAGAGCAGTCTAATTCAAATTAAAGCCAGGCTGGTTCTAATTCCCAACTGTCTGAAACACCTCCGTTCCAATATCCCTAGTCCTTTCCTGCCAGGAATGGTCCACAAAACACAATAGCAAAAGCCAACGTTGGAGATGTTCACAGCAGAGGGGGAAAGAACAGAAGAGGTCATAGATACTCTATTTTCTTCCTGGATAAGGAGAAACTGTTTCAGAGGCTTGGCCACAACCCCAAGGATGCCTACAAGAAGGTTCAGCTCCAAGGAGCAAGTGCTGGAAGCAAGGATTCCTCTTGTCTCTTGTATTAGTGTCACTGTCAACAAGTAGTTCTTGTAGTAGTACCAGGGGGGAGTCTGGACTGCCAGATCTTCTTTCAAGAGAACTAAAGGCACTATTAAATTACATCCTTTCTAAGGCAGAAAGGTTGTTTTTGCTTGTGGAGAGGACCAGCAACAGTGCCTCTTTCATAGCATTGAGTGATGGATATAAAATCCAAAATCACCAGGCTATTGTGGTTATAGTACTATTGTCTATCTAACACAAATAGACCTCGGATTCCGTCTGGCACGCTGGATAACTTGAATTACCTTCCATCTTCCTCATAGGCAGAAACCAGCAGATTATGAAACCTACATTCTGAGTAAAAATATCTGACAGCATCACTGTAACCTCTGAAAGCAGCTGCATATTCCTCTGTCCCTGCTCAGTTTGGACACATTCTTATCCATGTCTCCAAGATCTGCTTTTAGGGAGAGCAGGAGCAGCCTTTTTTTTTCCCCTCATATCTTTCTCTACACCCAGCACCCCACCCTGTAATCTCAGTTTCTCCAAACTGCATGAGATTAAACACTTGGTCTATCAGCATGGAAAAGACCCTCTGTACCTTTGATCAGTTTATAGCTCTTTGTACCTTCTCCAGAATTTGTAAATCAGATAACTCCTCATATCTAACAGATAAGGGAGCGAGTCCAGATGCACCAGGCTCACCAAGAAAGCATGCATGAAATCTGGATTTTTGTCTGGGGGAAGATACCAGTGGTTTGGGCCTTGTTAACTGCTGTTTTTTAAACACAGCATCCTCTATCAGACTATTTTTGACCAGAAGCCACAATCTGATGTAAAAAAATAAAGGGCAAGGAAGAGAAGAAGAGAGCCAGACATGAGAATGAAGAATGGGAGATATTTAATAGAGGTAGGACAAACCAAAACTGTCACTCTCCTGGGAGGGATTTATTGCACAATTTGCTTTAGAATATGTGGAGCTGAATTAGTCCTGAATTGTACCTGCTCCTCGTGGGTGCAAAATGGGAAAGAAAAGGAGAAGGAAAGGAGAAAGAAAAAGAAAGAAAGAAAGAAAGAAAGAAAGAAAGAAAGAAAGAAAGAAAGAAAGAAAGAAAGAAAGAAAGAAAGAAAGAAAGAAAGAAAGAAAGAAAGAAAGAAAGAAAGAAAGAAAGAAAGAAAGAAAGAAAGAAAGAAAGAAAGAAAGAAAGAAAGAAAGAAAGAAAGAAAGAAAGAAAGAAAGAAAGAAAGAAAGAAAGACAACTAAAAGAAATGCTTTCTATTCTATTCTGCAAAGTCATTCTGGACTTTTTGGATTGCTTCAGTCTGTTACTGTTTTGCACCAATTCAGCCTCCCTATTACTGCTTACAGCAAGAGAAAGAGCTGCATCTCTTCACCCAGAAGAAACAGAAGGAGGGAATTATCCTGGGCTCAATTGAAACTGCAGCCAGCAGAAATTTGTGTCTGTTTTTTTCTTCCAGCTGTGAGCCATCTGTAGTTATCCCTACTTTTTTTTTTATCTGCAATAAATTGATAGCTCCAAGGGGTGAGCACACTGCTAAGCAGAGAAACAGATTTTTAGGTTGCCATCAAGAAGTGGTTCAAATGGATCAAATAAGAAAGGAGAAAGCTGGCTGCTCCCAACAGCCGTCGTAACAAGTCACCCAGCAATGAGACAGCGACATGTCTTCTCCTGGTACCAATGTGAACTATGGGAAGGGGAACAGGAAAAGAGACACATTTGAAAGCTGTTTCTGCAAGTTTGGATGCGTGTACACGTAGGGCGTGAAGACAAGGGTGTAGGAGAAACATCTGCCTACTGAAAGGTTTTACTTACTCCTCCAGTCATCTCCTTCTGGCTCCTGAAAAAATCAGGATCAAATTCAGCCTAGGCATCTTGTTATGCCAGTGTTTTCATGCAGCCTGTTGTCCTTCTTGGCTGTTGACACTGACTGGCAGGGCAGGTGGAATTGAAGAATTCACGCCAATGCAAATTAATAACCAAACAATGGATTTGAAAGCAACTTGGAAAAATCTCATCTCTTCTCTACAGAGCAGATTCCAAGTTCCACTGGGACCATTGCACTGCCAGTCCAGCACAGCTGGAAGGGGAAAGTCCCAGCTGAGCATGCATCCAGGTCCTTGTTCATGCAGTGCAAAGGGATCGGATATATTAGATGAAGCCAACTGTCCCATAGCCGGATCTGTCAGCAAAAAGTCTAAGGTCAGCTCTTCTAAGTACACTGCGGATCTCTGAGCCTAAGCAAAACTGGCCTACCAGATGGCTGCATGGACAGAAAATGTGTGAGTCGCATCTGCTCTCAAGCCCATCCTTCATTTCCCAGAAGAGACGAAGCCCATTCTGCCTCACCTTTTCACCAGATACCTTGTAAAGGTGGAGAATGCTGAGACTGCAAGTCCTCCTTGGCATTACTCCTTATATTGCCACAACCTCTCGTGCAGCACTTTATTTCTGCAACACACGGGGGTCAAACTAGGCTACTAGAAATCAGATCCTGCAGCTTTGCTCTGGTACCTGAAAGCAATTACACAGAGGGATGAAACCCTACTGTAAAGTATGGCCATCCTGGAATATGGGTGCTTTTTTTGCAAGGGAATGCCAAGCATTTCCGAGCCTGAGATCCCAGCAGATTCCCTTTAGGTCAAAGGATTGCTGAGCATTTCCAGGAGGCTGATTCAGTAACTTTGTGAAATCTCTAATGGCAAGCACTCCTGTGTTGACAGGCAGAGGAACAGCAGTTTATGGTCTTCCTTGTTCACCAAAAGAAACCTTATCTCTGATCCTATAGTCAGCCGGAACAAATGCAGGTCCTTTCTGGGGAAGATGTGCGTGTTGTGTAAATTGCATATTTTGCTGAGATGAAAGGTCTCAGCATCTCTCAGTAACTTCCTCTGCTTCCTTTTGTTCTCTAGAAGCCTCATTTTTTCCCTCCTAATATTTATTCATGAGGATTTTTGCTTTCAGAAGCTTTAGAGCAGCTGCTCCTGGTCTGATGGAATTCACTCAGCAGCAGAGATGTCTTTTCATCTGTTCAGTGCAGCCAGCTTCACCATCGAAAAGCATCTGCTTCTCTGGACAGGACTCCAGCTTCATCACCATTAATATGCATTTTACAGAGTGCAATGGAACACATGTGCAAATTGCAGGCTGAAGCGTAGTTCTACACCTACGTGCAAAGGGCATCTTGTCACGCCAAGATCTTGGTCTTCACAAGATGGGCGTTTTCATGAACTGTGGTGACACACGAATGTGATTTACAACTGAATGTATCCTAATATCCACATTGGGACCCTCGGCTTTTTTTGGTATAGATACAACTGGCCAAGTTTATCTTTGGTATAACTCCAAAGTTCAGGTTTTTAAAGTCATTAATCTGGTTGTGAGTTGAATTTTGATGACACAATCCCAGAAAAATGTAAACAGGCTTCAGTTTCACCACAGCAGAACGAGATGTGCTTTACCTGTAATTTCCTGGCAGAAACTTTTCTTGTGAGAAGGGACAGACGAGAAGTTGGGTTGTCATTACAGTATTAGAAATACGAGAGGAGATTTCACCTACGCTGTTGTGCTTATTCCAGCACCCACCACTGAATTAATCCGTATGTTGTGGATGTGCAGCTGATTTTGAACACACAAAACATCTGGTCCCATGGGCACATCTGGCAGCTGGAGAACCAACTACCTGCTGTGCAAAGTGGCAGCTGTGTGTAGGGAACGGGGATGTACAGCTCCAAAAGGAGCGAGTGCTCCGGAGGATGGACCTGGGGTCAGTATGCGCTAGGCTTGAGATTAGGAAGAAATTCTTCACGGAGAGGGTGGTTAGGCATTGGAATGGTCTGCCCAGGGAGGTGGTTGAGTCACCGTCTCTGGAGGTGTTTAAGGTGAGGGTGGATGAGGTGCTTAGGAGCATGACTTAGGGATTGGTGGGAATGGTTGGACTCGACGATCCAGTGGGTCTCTTCCAACCTGGTCATTCTGTGATTCTGTGACTCTGTGATCTGATATTTCACTGTTTCCTGGAGATTTTAAGCACAACTTCTTAGCTCAATTGCTCATCACTGGTGTCATTTCCCCAACCATTAGACCTCCTAACTGAAAGCAGCCCAAGTTAGGGATTTCAGAGTTGGCAAACAAAAAACTTTTCTGAACCCTCTCCACCGGCAGCCTCTTCTCTTTGCTCACATAGGGAAGGTAACCGTATTTCCCCTAGAAAAGTGAATTTTGCAATTTCCAGGCACAAAAGGAGGGGGTTGCGATTAGAACTGCGTTAGTATCAGCAACCACGAATGCTCGATCCAGTATAGCACATGACCTATGTGAAACACATCTTCCTTTCGGTACATCTGAATATATCTTGTGAGCTCATTGACTTTATTTTAAGGATCTCAGCTCTGAAAATGAAGAAGAGAAAAGGAAAAGAAAGAAAAAGCAAAAACCCCCAGAACGGTAAGACAAACATATGGAACAGGTTCTGCTCTAGGGCAGAGTTAATCCCAGAGATGAGTGAAACTGGTGTAATTGTTTCATTCTCCTCCCACTATCCCTAATGACTTTTTTTCTCGGTAACAACTGGAGTGAGATGACTGTATCAGTTGCACCCTTCAAGAACACAACCCCTAATGCTTCTGTGATTCAGTTTCTTCACTGGTACTAAAACAAAATAAAACTTGCCCCCCTTTCCTGGAGATTTTGGAGGTCCTTGGGTGAGCCACACTGTGGAAGTCTGAATCACTGCTATTTAATGACTTCATTAGGTAATTTCGGGGGAGTCCAGAGAACCAGGATGGGGCGTGGAGGGGGATGGGGTGTGTCCCCAGATCCCTGCCAGTGTGGAGATGTCCCCTAGGGGAATCCAGAGCTCTGCATCAACTGCCTCCAGAAGGAAATCTGTGGAGCTGCAGGGCAATGGCCAGAGCCTCTGCCTCGCCTGCCAGGCCTTCCATCTGGATATGCCAGGGAGCACTAGGAGCCACCAAGCCAGAGACAGATGCAGTGAAGAGGCAGCAATGTTTCACGAGTCTGTCAACATGTCATTAGGCTCTCATGAGGGATCATAGAACAGAGGGGTGTGGGGAGGAGCGGGGAAACAGTGAAGGGAGAGAGAGAGAAAGAGCAAGAGGAGTAGAAAAAATGACAGACTATTGGAGACACGGAGAGGTTGGTGCCAATGCCATGTAAATCACTGCCAACGGGAGAGCTCCATCAAACACAAGGCCAGTACTATAAATCAGCCCATAATTAGGTACAAGGAGAAAGCTTTAACATCCTCATCAAATTGATTAATACATATTGTGGCTCAGGACAGATGTAGGTGGTGTTTATGAACAAGGCAAAGGAGCCAATGCTGCTTCTGGGGCAGGAGGAAAAGAGGCTGGAGGGAGGAGTGATGGATCTGAAAACAGAAGAACAGAAGCTCCCCTTCTCTCAGTCACAACACTCTTCTGGGCAAGGGCTGAGTGTCTCCCCTGCCTCTCAGCTCAGCTGCCTGCAAGCCTCATGAAAATTAAGTAGCTAATGTTAGCACAGCATGAGGGCAATGAGAAGCCTTTATTTTAGGGGCTGATTCAAACCCGCCAGTGCTAATGAGCCTTTTCCCATTGATTCTGGTGCAATTTGGTTCAGATTGTTAATAAGCACAACTACAGGTAGCCTTGGGTGAAGACACAAAGAGCTAGCTGCTGGTTACGAGAAAGCAGAGAGATGAAGGAACAGAAGATGAGAAGTTGGAACTCTGCTCACCCTCAACTCTGCAAACCTACCACTGATTTGAGTGGGGCAAGGGCTCAGTCCTGATCGTGTGTTCCAGAGGGGAGCTCAATGACAGAAAGTGCAGGACAGGATGGGAGCACGTTTCCAGCATTGAGATCCTGATGTCAGCAGTGGCTGTGAGGCAAAACAGAGCTATAAATGAAGAGCTCCAAGCCACTCTCATGGCTGGTCCTCTGAGGCTTTCTACAAACCACCTGCAGTTTCTCAGTTTTGAGGAATAAGGATTCCCACTGAAGGAATCTGCTTTCGGTACTTGCCATTGTCAGCTTGAAAGTGCTCAAAAGTTTGAGGCAATGAAGATTGTATGAATTATGTGCCATTATTCTCACTCTTGATGTATTTCAGGCCCTGGTCTGTGGATTGTTATGAGTTGCTGATGCTCATTCATTCTGATTACAAACACACCCCGACAGTCCCTTCCCTGAAGAGCTTAAAATCAAAGGATAAGACAGACAGCTGGTGGATACAGAGAGATGGGAGAATCTAAGGAAATGATGAGACTGTTGGTCAGCAGGGTAAGGCCACAGTGTCAGCACACTCGCTACCCAGACGTTGTCAAATGAGCATGCAGAGCACACAGGTGAGGTGGTCAAAAGTGCACGATGCAAACAATTTATCATGGAGCTCTGCGACTTGGCTGTTATCCATCACTTCTAGGTGTGCATGCAGCATGCGTGCGTGGCCAGGGCAACTGAACACGGGGTAGGAGAAACAGCTCTGTGGAGGGAAAGTTGCAACAGAATCTCAGCTCCGCACTTTTTCTATCCATTTTGCTGCAATGTCCAGCTCTTGCAGACTGGTGTTGGTCACTTTGGGCACAAAACTCTTCATAACAGAGGTCAGCATCGCTCCTTCCTTTTTAACAAATGGAGAAGCTGAGTCATAGGATAGAAAGTGATTTATTTGCCCACTATAATCCAGCAGGTCAGGGCCAGAAACTGGTGTAGAGTCTGACTCCTTGGACCTCCTGTTTAGTGCTCTCCCATTCTGCTTTCCCCTAGACAACACCTCCTGGCATTCAGAGACTATTCTGGGGTGCTGAGAGCGAGCCCTCAGCTTTCATCCTGCCTTGACAGCAGGGATCCCCTGCTCCTGCTGGGGAGGGCTGGTCAAAAGTCTGGGATTTGCGAGCGAGGTGTCTGTACTGGAGTGACAAGATACTTAACCCCTCAGCCTCGAAGAGTTACAGACATGATGTGGCGTGCATGTGTCAGCAAATAATTCAAAGGTGAAGAGGTTATAAGAAACACAGCTTCTCCAGATCCCTCCCTTTGAGAAGACACAGGTTGGCTTGATTCCTGTTCCAAAACGCTGCTTGCCTTAAGCCCCACACCCAGCCCCAGTGACTCTTCCGTAGGATATATTGCAAAACGAAGAAAAAAAAATCCTCCTATAGAAGCAGCACAAGCCTTATTTACTGCTAAGAAGCACCAAGAAAGGGACTGTTTGTAGACAGGTTTTAAACTCTGCTGGTTCTGAGGATCTTTAACCCCTCTGTATTAATCCTGGCAGACAAAGACCTTGCCCATGTGTCATTACAGCAGAAGGATAACGTCCCAATAGCCATGACTTACAGGCTCCGAAAACCACACCCTGTGCTCACCAACAGACCACAGACTCCAGAGATCCCAGCAACAGCCATCCGTCCCCAAGGGATAGAATCATAGAATAATTAGGTTCTGAGAGACCCACCGGATGGATCATCGAGTCCAACCATAAATGGTTGGTTTGGTGGATGAACCACCAAAGGGGTTCTGTCATCCTCTGTCTGCCCTGGAGAAGAGTTTGAGAGGGGAATACAGTCCTGGCAGTTATTCCATCTCATATCACCATCCACAAAATGCTGTGGGCATGCTTCTGAAGAGAGGCACTGAAAACACTTGGCTTTTAAACCTAAGACTTCTTCAGATTAAGAGGGCGTTACTCCATTCAGAGCTCGCTTGCTTGTTCTCTGCTTTTCTGCTGGAATTATATACTCTCAAACACAGGAAACACAAAAAAAAGTGGAATATCCTTTTCAGCTGTGAAATCTCTCCCATCCACTTAGGCTCCCTGCCCACATTGAAGGATAAACACCGAATCCTTAGCTAAAGCAGTCATCCTTGCTGCAGAAAATAAATGCTTCCAAGAAAAAATAAATCAATGGAAATTAGCAAAACTTGAGTAAAAAATCCATGCCCTGCCAGTGTGATATTTGAGACAACATTTTTTTGCATGATTTAATGTTGTATAATTACAGATATAGTTCCCATTTTTTAATTGATTCTTTCTCTCCATTTATTAAAGTTTCTTAAGGCTGAACCTGCTCTTCTTGGTGTCAGTGTCAGAAGGCTTTTAATTTAACGAGGATGAAATCTGTCCACACTGCAAACTCTATGGACAACAATGTTTTTTCCTCCTGTAGTTCCCAGGTCTTGTTGTAACAAATAGTCTCTAACGTGAGTTTCTAGATACCACTGTGGAATGTTCAAAAGGCTGTACATCTTCTTTCTTTTAACATGCACATATGCACTTACTGAAAAAGAGCCTGTAAACATTAGAGCCCGATTCCTCTCATGCCTGGGGAAATACTGAGCAACTTGTTACAGCCTGTAGAATTGCATTAGTAAAATGAGAGAATCAGACCTTAGGAGGGTATGCTATTGGCTGACTGCAGGATACCCTATTAATTGCCACAGAAGTTTAGCCTGAAATCAGGTCTAAATGAGAATTTTAGGATTTAACTCAATGTACATTCATACTGGATGATATAAATAGTACTTCTCAGCAATCAGACCTGGTTTTCTCCCCTTTATCCTGATTTTACTTGAGTTACTCTTGATTTGCAATTGTTAAAGTTATTAAAGACGTGGGATTTAGAAGTAGTAGCCACCACCTACAAGCACAGCTTTAAAGTGGCTGCCAAATAAAGGCTCCCACAGAGCAGACCCTGAAGCTTCCCTTTCTCTTCCAGTCATTGTGTCAAATTGGACACTGAAGCTTATGACATTTCCCAGGTTAACTGATTTTTCCAATAACAGTTTTCAAACTCCATAGCGAACACCAAAATCACGTCTTCTCCCCTCTATCTAAACTGTGACTTCACTACGACGTTTTCAGTCAAATCACTGCTCATTTACACCACATGAAGTCAAGCAGGAGAAAAGAAGAGCTGCTTAAAAGAAGAAAAGGAATGTTTGCATGTGAACTGCAGGAGAGAATTCGCTGTCTCCCACGGACCCATCCTACGGAGCTCTGGATGCACTTGGTGGTCAGGATTCCCGGTGGCTGCCTCTTCAGCTGGTGTAAATCAGCTTAAACCAAACTTCAGTCCATCATCTGAAGGCTGTGCCTGCTCTGAGTCCATAGCATAACTGAGCCTACCATTGCTCTCAAGTTCCAGTGCTACAGATCATCCCAATAAAGCCACAAAGTCCCCCAGGGCACAACCGTGGAGAAATATAGGAGTTTAAAGATTCAAAGTGTGAGTGAAAATATTCCTCTGGTGCTTTGGACAGCAAAGTCCAGTGAGGAAGGACCTCGCTGTGCACTGTGCCCCAGCTGGAGTGACAGCACGACAACCGAGCCACTTTGTGTATCCTCCAGCCCTGTCAGGGAGCAGTTATTGATGAGTAAGGGCCATTCTTAAGGGCTCTGCTCCAGCCCCTTCCTCTGGCTCGGGCCCCATTGTGGGTCCAGCCCAGGGAGCAGTTCACGAACCCTGAGCAGTGAAAAAGAAAAAGAAAGGCCTGTTTGTAGTGCGGGGAGAAGCCATTCCCAGTGGTTCTAGTGGAGGAAGGCAAACGTGCATACACACGACAAACCAGAGATGTGACCTCCAAGAACAAAGTAGGTGTCCAGAGGTGCAATGGTTCTGGTATCTGTAAATATTTATGCAATCTAACCAGAAGGCTTCATCCTGCAAAGTGCTACTAGTGCTCACTTTTCCTCTGAACCCCTGCTCCTGAATTCAACACGATTCCATATTTTTATTAATAACTCTGGCAACTGAACAGAGAGAGCATTTGTGCAGATGGTTCCAAGATGGGGAAGAGGGACAGAGCTGCAAGCCCTTCAGGGAGCAGGGGTTGAGCTCACAAAGAGCAATAATCTGAAAGGACTAAGATAATAAAGATGAGTGCTAAATTCCAAACTTGTGAAGCAATTATCAACTGCACAAACATGAGCTGAGAAATAAGTGCCAAGAAAGCAGTTTTGCAGGAAAAGAGCTGGGACAAACCTTGAGCCAAAAATGAAGAGGCCTGAACAGAATTATGCTGGCCTGCATGAAAGGGATGTCAGATTTAAAATGCAGAAAGAAACCTCCTCACTCTCCTCAGCACTAACAAGGGCCTCAGCTGGCCTGGCGTCGGACCCCTCAGGAGGAGTGTCTAGAGGGAGGATAACAAAATAATTTCAGATCTAGAAAACATGACCCCCATGGAGAGCCCAAAAGCAGTGGCTGTGTGTAGGGAGGAGAGTGAGGGGAGATCTATCAGTCTTCAAGTAGGCTAAAAGCTGCCAGAAAAAGGAAGGTAATAAACCGTGCTCCATGTTCACTGAGGATTTGACAAGGGGTAATGAGTTTAAACTGCACCCAGGGAGATTTAGATGAGGCATTAGGGAAGATTTCTGATAGTAAGGACGGTGCAGCAGCAGCAGGTATTGCCTGAGGGGGCTGTGGGAACCCCCTCACTGGATATTTTTATATCCAAGAGAAGTTAATTGTCTGACTGAAGTAACTGTGCCCACTTTTGAAGGAGACAGTGGCTGATACAGCTCTATCCTCTGTGTTTCTACAACTGTGGCTGCCAAGCGCCCTTGAAATAGGTAAATGAAAATGTATATAAGCCCAAACAATGCAATGGAAACTCTACCTGTTGTAAAAGCTGACAAGATTGAGGAACCGAATTTGCCAGTGAAACTTTCAACAGTCATTTACTTAATATTTCCCTCACATCCAGGTAATAAAAGCAGAGCAATTCCTCCAGCAGCTCAGAACCAGGCACCCTCACCCATGCATTGCTCTCTTCGGTTTTCTCCCCTACTACCAAATCTTGTTGACTTAAACAATAATAAATCAAAGGGAATGGCTGCAGCTCATACAACACAGGCACAATCGTGAGCCTCTACCCTTCACCTTCAAGATTTCCCTACAAGGGTTTCAACATCTGGAGGCCATTCAGCTTGAAGTGATGACAATTTCCAATAAGCGTTAATGGGGGATCCTGCCCAGTCTATACTCCACGACCATAATTCAGTCTGTCTGTCCATCTGTCAGGGTTTATGACAGCCAGAGCTCACACACACCGCAACAAACTACAGCTACAGATTTCTTAATGAGCACATAATGAAGTCAACCTGCTTCATTTTTTCCGGCTCGGCTGATCATTTCCACCAGGCAGACTTCTCTTTGCTCTACCATCTCCCGGTGCCAGGAGAGCATTGGGCTGCAGATGAGATGATGGGAGCAAAAAGCCATGAACGGGAATCTTGGAAACATCAGGCTCTTTCCCTCTCTTACAGGCTGCTCCCAAGCTCATGTAAACCATCAAGATGACTTTTGCTGCTTTCAGATCAGGCCCATAAGAAGGGGAAGCATGGAGTAGCCACCTGCATTGCCCCCCGGGCTGATGAAACACCCCAGAAAGCGCAGGTAGAGCTGGCGTAACACTTATCAAGCAAAGCTGCTCCCTGCTCCTCCATCTGTCCGAACAGCAAAGTCCCTCGTGGCCTTCTCCGTGAGTGAAATCTCAGACGGGGAGGTTCCTGGCAAGCTGGTGAGGGCTCCTCACCCCTCAGGCTGCAGCCGGCTGTGTCATCCCTGAACCACAGGGAGCCTCGCAGAGCCTGAGATGCTTGGTCAGCGTGAGTGCCAAAGGATGGTGGCCCAAGCCTTGCTCTCCAGAGCCAGCATCATTCCTCTGCCTGAGTTGCCTCGCAGGCTGAGGCAGCCAGGGTTGCCTGGTGGCTGGCATCAGCACCACACCGCTGGCTCACAGCCCGCGTCACCTCACAGCTGGCGTTGCCTCAGATCCTTCATCGCTTCAGAGCCCAAGTTGCCTCACAGCCTGCATCACCTCAGCCCGCGTCACCTCAGAGCCCAGAGTGCCTGAAAGCTCCGGTCACCTCAGAGCCTGCATCGCCTCGCAGTCTGGGTCGCCTCAGCCTCAGAGCCCAAGTCACCTCACAGCCAGCGTCGCCTCACAGCCTAAGTTGCTTCAGAGCTCAAATTTCCTCGCAGCCTGCATTGGGTCAGAATTTTTGTGGTCTCGGAGCCCAAATCGCCTCAGAGCTCAAATCGCCTCGGCCTGCGTCGCCTCAGAGCCCAAGATACCTCAGAACCCAAACCGCCTCAGAGCCTGTGTCACCTCACAGCCTCTTCGCTTCACAGCCTCATCGCCTCAGAGTCAGTGTCACCTCCCAGGTGTGTTTCCCACCTTCCCTCAGCCCATCTCGCTGCCCTCTGCCGCTGCATTCCTCCCTGCGCTCCATCTCCGACTGCGAAGCTAAGCCCCATGGCACCAGGGACATGGCAGCTCGTCTTCTGCCTATTAATCCACCTGGAAAAAGCCCCACAGGTCATTTTAATAAACAGCCTTCCCACAGGTGATGGCGTTTTCAGTCAGCTTGCTGTCCCCCTCTATTTGGGGACCTGAGAGGCTTCAGGGGGATGAGGTATCTCCCACAGCACCAAGGTCTCGCTGCTGCTATAAGGCTCAGGAAGGCTCAGAAGCAGAGATGAGAGTTTACACCACGCTTCTTTTGCAAAGTTGTCACCCGAGTTTTGCTTGGAGTTTGAATTTGATCCCATTTGTTCAACACATCAGCTGCTCGGATGGCCTGTTGGAGTCAGTGGAAGAGTTCACTCTGGTCTTGGTGGTCTAGGACTGAAATAGCAGCCACTAAATCTCTTCTGATTGGGCCTAAAACTACTTAAAGTGCCTTGGCGGGTTGAGAAACTGTCTAATTATTTGCTTCAAGTGAAAAAAGGCCCACAAACCACACAGTTCAAACTGTAATTTTATACTTCTTTTGGTGTAGATAATTCTGACACTTTTATAAAAAAAATGAAAAGAAACCTGAAAATTAAAAGAAATAAAAGAATTCCTCAGGTTGAGAGTCTTGGGAAGTTGAGCTTTGTCTGCTGTCATTGCCCTGAAGGCTGGAGATGAAAATGCTGCTGGGGCCCAGTCTGCGATGGCTGCTGCCTCGGCGCCTCAGCAGAAAGGGCTGTAACTTGCTGGGCTAAGCCCAGAGAGATCTCCTGTCCTTGCAGCATGTGTAGCTAGAGCTTGTCTTCTCCATCGCTGGCAACGCAAGGCATGGGCATCCCTTACTGACCCCTTTTACTGCCGTTCTAAGTACCCTCCTACGTTGTGTGGGGCCCATTGCCAGGCTTTGCTCCTACAACTTCTGACCCCAGCAGCAGGCAGAACAGAAATCTGACCACGTCTGACTGTTCCTGAGCTCTCAGAAAACGCCACCTTCCACTTCAGGGCCCTCTGCAGCCACGAAGACTTGAGGTGTCCATTTCAGATGTCTCTCGATGGCACATCCATAGCACAGGCAGGGCTGAAATCCCAAGGTACCTTCAAACAACCCTTAGTTCACAAACCCACGGGGCATCTTGCTCTACTGTTTGGTCTCTCTGTACACCCGGCTGCTATAGCGATTTGCGAATCTATTCTACAAAGCTACGGATCTGGTCTGTTAAATGGTCATTCACAAAGAATAGTTCTGCCATGGGAAAGTTGGGCTCCCAGTTCTACTTATAAAAAAATGAATACCTACTGAAGATCTCCACTTATATGTGAATACTAAAGTAAGCAAGATCTGAACTAGACCCTGTCTCCCTTTGTTTTTTTTTTTCTCTATCTCCCTTTGAAAACACTGTTTCTAACTTGTCACTTGCTCGGGGGTCTCAATGATGCTATATAAGACTTCTCTCATTTCTGTTCAATCATCTCTTTTTATTCTGTTTGCAGAGTGAAAAGGTCTGGAGCATCCTACTGGAAGCCCTCTACCCACCTAAACAGGTATTGAAGGCTGTTCATCAGCCCTAAGCTTGTCTGGCAGACGTAACAGAGCGAGGCTTTCTGCTTCTGAATTTAACTTACAGCACCTGAGCTGAGGAGTTCAACGGGAGTTTCTTTCCTGCCCAGTTAAAATGACAAATTGGTACATGAGTGTTTAATGAAAGATGTTGGAAACGTCCATGAAGATCAGAAAAATCACCTCTTGGAATTGACAGGCAGGCCATCTGCATTCCTGCGTTCCTATTAAATCCCTAACAATAAACGACAGGAGAGCCTAGAGGGTTAAAAGCTTAATTCAATCTCCTAGATTCCTTCCAGGGCCCTGTCTGCATATCGAATGAGAAAGGCATTTATAAAACTGTTATTTGCACACTAGATTTTTCATACGGCTCCATGCACCAAGTATCAATCACACCCCTCTCAGCCGTGGTGTCACCATGCATCACACAGCCCTGCAGAGACTAATGATGCGCCCGCCTGTGACATCTGCCACACAGATTGATGACATCACACCCACTGCACACCACATGACTGTCTCCACAGCTCACACGGCTGAATTTGAACTGATTCAAGGTTTGATAACGTTCCTCCCAAGCCCCGGTACTGAATTTGGGGCATTTTATTCACTAAATCATAAGTGAATGAATATATTTTGGGGAAATTCAGAGCCAGGTGGGGATTTTATTTCATCACTGTTTTCACCCTGATGATTGTTTCAGGGTAATTTCCATCGGGAAAACGGCAGTCCTCTCAGTCAAATCTTCTATAATCTCTGTATGGATCAGGCTTTGATGGGAGCTTAATTAAAACAACAGTCAAATTCATTCCGTTACACACTAAGCTTTGAGGAAGCCTCAGACACAGATTTCCTTCGCGCTTCAGTGAAGGATGACAGTCTCTCTGTTCTCTTTGCTGCTTGTTTATCTGTTCTACTGAAATTGTAAATTCACAGGAAACTGAAATGCCAAAACTGCCTTGTTTTACTCTCTGTTCAGCTCTCCTTTCCCTCACTGCGTTACACAGACATGGCCACACACCCCTACCTGTGGGAACACTTAGACCTGGGACTATTTACAGTTTAGAGTTCACAACATCCGTTGAGCTTCGATTTTAATATGAGAAATTACTTCTGTTCTTGCTTATCAATTTGACTTCCCCATTGTTCCATAGGTTGGAACAATGACCATTAAAGTCAGTGTAATCCTTATGAAGACTCCAGTGGGCACTAGGGCAAGGTCAGAAAATGCCCACGAGCTCTTAAAGTTTAGGTAATTTTTTTCCCTAATGACATGATGATCTTACAAAGGCAGTTTTTGTCTCTCTGTGAAACTTATTCTGCAACAAATTGAGGTGCAAATGTAAAGGGGAATGCCTCGCTGGGATAACTCATGTATAGACAAGCCCTTACACGGTGGCATTAATTTCTATGAAGAAGTGTTACAAGCATTGATCCTGCAGGCTCTTCTTGGATAGAGGAGGGAAGATTCACATTAAAGCATCTTGCCTCCCAGGGTTGGCCTTTAAAAAAGCACTTGCTGGTAGCATTAGGGATAAATACTTAAACTGTGGGAAAACCTTTTATCCATTGCTGTATTAGTCAAACTGTCCCTCATGAGCAGGGAACCCGAGGACCTGGTTACTTGAGGAAAGATGGATGGAAAGAGTCTGCGTACTTGAAATATTCAGCCAGCTGCAACGTGGCAGGGCTGCTGCTCAGCAAGCTGGTTTGGGCTCTGACTCAGTTTACTGCCTGCAGTTTTATTAGTGCTGCAATACAAGAAAGAGGGATGTGGCTGTTCTTCTGAATGGAAGAATACACTATCTCCATGCACTTCTGCCCTCCTGCAACTATCAATTATATCTTGCTCTGTGCATGTGTGTTCAGGCTGCTTTCACTGCAGGAGTAAAAGAAAGTACTGAAAGCCCAGAGGAGCAAGTTCTTTTCTCTAACAAAGGTTGCATGAGGGCGAGGATGCCGGTCTGTAGCTGTAAAACGACACAGCTTTTCAGTGCTCCAAGTGCTGCTTCCAAGTAAGATGACCTGCAGGGCTGCCTGGTTTCTAGTGAGCACTGGAACATCTTTTATATCAGCCCTCCCACTTAACTGTGTGAAACGGACGGGCGTACGCGTATTGTCAGCTCCTTTTGCTGAAATCAAAGTGCTGTGTAATAGGTTTTTACCAAGTTTCAGATTCTAAGTACTGGTGGAAAGATTCGCCTCCTCTCTGGTACCAACAAATCCCCGACTCCTGTTGGAAAGAAGGATTTCTGACAGAAGTTTTCCCTTTCTAATAACACGAGACTTGCATGAGTAGAGGTCACTGTCTGATGGACACCATCACCAGTCCTCTCCAAGCCTGCTCACACAGACCAAAGTGCACTAGCTTCTGCAGCCAGCAGTTCCCCAAGGGAGCATCATGACTATTTTCCTAATCAACTAACTTCAACTCCTGGCCCAAATCATCTGCTACACGTGCTCAGCTGCCATAGCTTTAAGTCTCCTACAAAGCTCAGACTCACCACAGCAAATTTTCTCAGCCGCTCTGCCCTTGCAGCTCCTTCACTGAAGATTGAGGGAACGTTGTGCTGTTTCTTGAGTCGGTTGAGGTATTGCACAGCTGTGTGTTTTACAGAAAGCCTAGGAGGCAGCCGTTTGCCTGAGGGCTGCCTCCCCAGGTTCACAGTCCCTTTTCCTAAAGTGCAAACTGCAACGGTTTCTAAGCTGTGATTGGCATATGGGAATATAGAAATCAGCTTCATAAAGGCCAGTGCTAGCTAACACTTCCCACTGGTGAGGAAGATGGATGATATCCTGTAGTGTTAACATGTGGAAAGGGCTAATATTTCATCCAACTATTCAGTTTGTAGGAAGGTGAGACATGGGACCAAAGCTTCCCAGTCATGGACATCTTGAATAAAGCCTTTCTTAAATTATGTCCATTGGAACTAATTCTCCTGCCCCTTTTGTCAGTGGCCCATCCATCTCTTGTTGCAGCTCTGCACACTTACCAAAACGTCTGGGATGCAGAATACAAAGTATTCAGAGGAAAAATAGTGAGTACTTCTAGGGCTGGAAGCAGGCTGAGAACAGCTCACGAAGTCTCTGATGAAATATTGCGTTAGAGTTGTTTGTGCAGGTAGGAACATGGCAATGGATGCTGCTTGACAAAAGAGATTTCTTTCTAGATACCAATAGAATTATAACAGTCATTAATTTAATCAGAAATGTATTGTACCTGACCACCAGCTGGGCTTCTTAGTGTGGAGTGATCCTGATTTACACCAGCTGAAGACCTCCACTATTCAATGCTGTTTGTCCATCTCTCATCAAACGACAAAGGAAGAGAGTAATCCTTGTCTTCCAAAATCTTTCCCTGAAAGGCGTGATTCCTCAGGGCTTCCCCATCCTAAACCAAGTTTCAGCTGTGTGCTAACTATTATGGATCTCAGGACTTTACCCTTAGTTAATAACAAGACATGAGACAAATGCATAGTGGCAAAAATACACAGGTGCACAAGAGATGAAGACTAAACTTTGAGGTCAAATAGGAAAAATAGACTTTGTGAGGGAGGCTGAAGACAGAGGTAATGTTGCCTCACAGGCTCTGTAGGGCAAAATTGTTAGCTTGGAAGCAGATGCATAATTATAGAGGGAGAAAGGAGAAAGATCTGAAAGGAGAGGTGTGATATCAGAAAATGAGGATGATGTGAAAGCAAAAGAAGTGCAGGTTTATGTAAATTCTGTGAGAAGAGAGACCAAGCAACTAAGATGGATTCTGGAGGGAATGAAGTGACAGAAAACACAATGCCAGAGACAGCTAACTGGTGTGGGCAGGACTGGAATGAACATTACAGGCTGGTAAGAGGCTGAAAATACTAATTGGATAAAACAAGTGAGAAGCATACCCCTTTCTCTCCATAGGTCTGGGAAGGCAGTCTTGGCTTACGGTATTTTTTTTCTCACATAGTTCTGTGAGGGATCTGTTTCTGACCCTGAACATCCCCTGCCTTTCCATTACCAGCCTCTCCCACAGCCATTCCAATTCATCTCAATTCTGATTTCCAGTACAGCGGTCATTGCAGGACATGGGTTCCCCCTTGCTCTTCAGAGGCTGCCAAGCACATGGAATGGTGCTGACCTGTGCAGCAAGATCTGCTTGGCTTTTTATGATGTGGACAAATGTCTCTTGGAGATTGGTGACTGGTACAGATGTCTTTTAAAGCAAGAACTGTTTAAGGAAAGCACCTCTGTTAAGCCTTCTCTAGGCACCATGGATCTTATTTGAGGCCTTGTGAGATTTATTCACTGACCTTTCCAGATACAAACCTAGGACGGTGGGAACAGGAGGGAAAGAAAAGGGGAAATCAGCTCTGAAGCGGTTAATTTTACTGGCTCCAAAATTGATAAGCACTGGTACGTCAGCCTGAAATGAACTTGCCTTGTTCAGTGGGGTTCTGAGACAGCGGAACTCAATCAGCAACGGGCCACATGGTTCAAAGCCGCAATTCATCCCACCGCGCCTCTGAAAAATGGGAGGTGACAGTTCATTTTGCCAGTGACAGTCTGTCGGTCTCGCTCACTGCTTCTGCCGTCGATTGCGCTGCTGAGGTGAAGTGTGAGCTCCAAGACACCCTTGCTTTGTATTCCACTCAGCTGAACAGGACAATCCAAGGATCAAAGGTGGAAAAAACCTCCCCTAGCCCAACCCTATCTACTTTTATTTCTCCCTCCTTACTTTCAAAAGGCTTTTGCAAGCCAGATACTGAGAGCCCAGGAAAACCCTGTTCTTCCCATTGGTTTCACCCCACCCTTTTGGGTTAATTCTTGTCCCAAGTGTGTGTGCCTTTTGCTACCAACGCCTCATTGTGCACGGAGTGATCCACATGAAAGAACGGCTGCTCAGACCAGTAGCTCAGGCCCGCTGGTCTGAAACACTAAATCTGCTGCACACAACTAGGCAGGCTAATATTTCAGGTGACAGGGTTCTCTGAGATGCACTGGATCCTGGCACAGTTTCCATTCTCTGTCCGTGCAGAGTGTGGAGGCAGGCAAAGCAAAAAAGATAATAGAGATGATAGGCAGAGACATTTCTGCTCCTGAGCTTTGTCTTTAGCAATCGATTAGTTCCTCTCAAACAGCACTTGTGTGAACGTACTCAGCAAATTCCCTCCTGAGCACAGTGATGGCACTTTGAAAAGCCTGGCACAGCACGGTAGGGGAAGCAAAGGGCTGAAGAAATGGGCTGGTACCTGCTGCCTGGGGTAAGGGAAGCATGAACCGGTGGTTAGGACGCTTGCACACAGGCTGAAAATCCTAAATGCTTTCAAAGCGTTCTCCCAGCCAAAGGTTCAAAGCATAGTTTCAAGGAATCTGTAAACGCCACATTAGCTGCCCAGTCAAATATGGGTTTGACTGCATGCGAAAGTTAATCTGAAATTAAAGGCTATAAAGCTACAGCTGAATGGCAATTTTGGATGAACTCTGGATGAACAAGCCCTTTAACTCTTCTTCTCCAGTATCTCTCAGACTTGCTGCTGTTGGGCTGCTCTGTGGATATGATAGGATTCCAGGACTGACCATGGATGTGTGTGACTCCTACTGGAGAAACACTTTTAGCTTCTTTTAAATGCAAATGCACAAATATGCAGGAGAGAAAGCAGTAATCACTGTTTGATTTCCACAGTCAGCTGTGCAAACTGTTGATCAGAAAATGGATGTCTCCAATCCTATTACAAGCTGGGCTTAAAATATTCTTGGCTTAACTTAATAAGAGAGGAGAAGCCAGTAATTAAAGCTTATTAAATATTGTGCATTACTGCAACAGTCTGGCACAGGCAGCTGCTTTTATCTTTAAAGATGGGAACTATTCAGTTTTTCTGCATCTTAGAAGCAGACAAATAGGCCTGCGATGAAAGACATATATAGTCAGGAAAAGAAGGGTAAGGAAAAGCATAAATCCGAGAAACACTGGAAATACTCAACATATGGCACAGTCAGGAGATATCCAGATTCTGTATATGTCGTAAATAGCCAGAAATTCTGTGTCTCACAGGGTATAATCTCATCCCAGGTCCTAGAAGCTCTCGGCAAACATCTTTCTTGTTGATCTTTGATACACTCAGTCAAAGCCCCTGGGTACAGAGCTCCTCTGCAGCACATTTCGTAAGAACTGCTCCTGCCCTTCTGTGGAGTCGTCTGACTCTCAGGCAGCGTCGAGGAGCACTGTTCTGCTGTGTTGCACTTGGCGTGTAGGCACTGTGGAGACAGGCACGTTACAATGCAATACCTGCGTATCCAGACAGAGATGGAGTGAGAGACCTGATGGATGTGGAGGGGAATGAGCTATGCCTCCAACCTTCCAGCCACACAAGCAGCCAGTGTGGGATAGAGAGCAGAAAAGAGAAAAGGTGGTGGGCAGCTGAAATGATCTGAACAGGATTTTGTGAAGCCCAGAGCAGTGACGGGTGGGCCATGCTGGATCTCAGGTGGAATTGTTCTGTTGGTGCTTAGAAATTAAGGTGAGATGGCAGGTGTGCGAGAGGGCTGGCGATCAGCAGTGCCATCCTGAAGATAACAGGTTGTCTGTCAATACAAGGAGCTTATGTACATGTTGGACCACAGAGCTCCCACTAACGGAGAAATTAAACCTGTCTCCACACAGCAGTCCCAGTGCTCTGATTACATTTACAGAGGTTGTGACCTGCATCCTGTCACCATGGAAACCTCTCCTGCTGCCGATGTACAGTCAGGTTGTTTCTGTGGGTGGCTGATATTTAAAGGTAGAGGCTATGGCACTGTAATATCAAAAGCCAGGGCACCAAGTTTACGAGCAGCTGAGTAGCAAAATTCATTTCACTCCCTTTGACACCTTGTAATCTCAACTGGCAATTCAAGGAGACCCTGAGAAGGTGGTAGAGAAAGAAAAGGGGAAAAGAAGAAGAAAAAGGGGAAGAAGGAGAGGATTTCCTTATCTTTATCACAAAATTCTCCTGCATAGGGAAGGGAATTCGTGTAATAATCTCACTATGAACCACTGTGCTTTTCAGATCCACCAAAGCAGCCTTCCCCTTCTGTTCTCCCCCTCCAAAACAGGCTTTGCATCCAGCCCATGTCTCTCCTGTGCTAAACATACTCTTACTCCCAATCTGCCTTGATGCAAAATGATCTTTTAATTTTCTTCTATGTCCCTCTCTTCTACATATTTGGAACTGAATGTACCCTGGGTATAATTCCCTGATATTCTATGAAATCGGGGATGCTGTTCTGGAGATGGGTGGGATCCTTGGTCTCTAACTGAGAAACCAGACTTCTTCAACACTGGGTTCTGTATTTCAGCAGCTTCATCTCCCCCTTACATCACTTGCCGTGTGTGCAGTGTACATGGATCTAAGTGGAAGCTGCAGAAACTGCTGTGCAAGAGGAGTCCCCAGTAGCACTGCTACAAATACCATCACAGAGAGAGAGCATGAGCAGGAGGACTCGAGGACAAGAGCTGATGCTCAGCACGGAGATGGCTGACAGTGTAGCTGACTACGATGTCAGCTTCTCACACAGGCGACAGACACTACCTGACAGGCAACTACTTAGCTTCCAATTTTCTCTGGTATAAAACTACTCTGTTAAGCAATGGAAGGCAGTGCAATGAAGGTAAATAAAACTGACATAGGACCCAGGCACTGCTCTCTCTCTGCTCCTCTCGCAGATGTGATTCTCTGATCGTTTGGCAGAAGACAGAGGAGAGCTGGGAGCTGGGGACTGGCTGATGGAGGCAGGATGAAAGGAGATAAACTACAAGAGAAAAGTGCTTGTGGTGATAAGGGCAAGTAGCTGGGAACCAGCGCAGTGCCCCACAGAATGGGAAGTTGGTAGCTAAAGGATTTGTTGGGATCTGAGATGAGCTTCCTTCAGTTCCAGGTTCTTCCATGATTCAGAACTATGTGATCTCAAGAAAATTAGTTTCTGCAAGTTCGGTTTGCAGGTAGTTATCCAGGCTTGGTTCACAGACTGCAGGGAGCGAGAGCTGGAGATGTACATTTTCATGTATAGGATACAAAGAAAAGAGCCATCCTGATTACTATTCAACCAGCATAAGGGACTGTCACGGAAATAAAGGGGACAGATTCAAGACCTAGAAGCAAGAAACAGCATGATACATAAAGGGTACTTTGTGATGTGAGGAATCAGGAATGCTTCCAGAGAGCCGGACAGGCCAGTGACCTGTGTATCTAGCTGAATTTTCCACTAGACTCTCATCCTTGCACCCTGTAAGTCCTACCTCTTTGTTCCCCTCTCTTGTCTCCTGTCTTATGCATCGACTGTAAGCTCTCTGGGGCATCTCTTAGTCCCGCTTGCCTATCCCAGCAGAAATCTGCACTATGAAAGGATTTAACAAAGCTATCATGGTACAAAGAGTAAGAGTTTGCATACCAGCTCAGGAGCCCCTGGAGCCCAGCTCAGTGTAGGAGATCAATTGTTTAGGCACCACAAGAGCGATTACTGAGAGCCCTGTAGACAGAGGATGCAGAGCCATGACTAAGAGAGCAGTTGGTTCAGGAGGAGGTGAGAAAGAAAAGGCATCAGCTGGAATCCCAGATCAGCTTGCTCTGGGTTGGATATCTGACCTTTGCAATGCTTTGATTTGAAATTGTAAACCCTTGTAATCCTGGCGGATTACATCTCCATACCTTTAATATGTGCATCCCTCAAACCATGCAAATGCACAGTGAGAGAGAGAAAGGGCCGCAGCCCTGCAGCACCACAGACATCCCTACCAATGCAGGGCACTCCTCCACTGCCCTCTCTTTCACCTTGAATAATCTCCCTTTGCTCTGGGGTAGAAGGGGAGAAACAGAGAGTGGAGGTTAAAAGCAGGGGGTTGCAGAAGTTTAGAGAAGTGCAACACAAAGCAGCAGATAATTACAACTGAAGAGATAAGAGAAAAGTAGAGAAGGAAAAGAGACTTTCGAACTTAGTGGGATAAACAGGCACTTAGTTGGCTGAGGAGCTGTAGTGTGAACAACCACTCCAAAAGGCACACAACTTGTTGATGCCAACCAGTGACTCAGAAAGGCCAGACTTGCAAGTTACAACCATCCTTTTTCAAGCTGAAAGAGAAGCAGCAGAGAGGCACTGTTGCTGCCTGCCTGGATCTGTTTGGAAGTGATAAGGGGATGAAAGAGAGGAAGCCCTGCTGTAGGAGTGATACTGTATTTAGGAGACCCAGGTTTGATTCCAAGCTCTTCTACAGACTTTGACCAAACCAGTGGAGTAGTCTGGATCCAGACAATGAGTCGTAATGTTTATGTAGGTTGTCCTACTGCTACAGAAGCTGGTACTTCTCCTGTCTGGCTGACGTAGCTGCCGTGGGGAACTTGGTTAACTTCACTGAGCTCTGCTGTGTAATTTCACCCACGAAGACTCAGCAGGAACAGGTCAGACCTGTAGGGCTGCCGGGTGCTTCTTCATGCCTGGAACTATAGCACAGCATGAGTGTTTGCTAGAGTAGGGAATGGCAACAGCTGTGGGTAAGGATGTTAAAAATGTGCTCCTTCCCTAGCAACACAGGAGACCATCCACGCAGCAAGCTCTTAGCACAGTTTGCTGGTGATCCAGCTCTAGATCTGGGTTCAATCCTCACCTGCAGAGAGCTTGTGCTGTGCCTGCGTAACATCCAGAGAGGCTGTGCTTGCTGATTCCCTATGCAGTCAAGCATGGCCAGCCTCTACGGACAGTGGAAGGAATGAGCAGCTGCAGAGCTCAAATTATGGGTGGAGTGAGGCTGTGGAAGTGCCACCCTCTGCTTCTCCATCACCGATGGACAGAGCCCAGTGTGACAGAGACTTTTGTCATCTGCCTTTTCCTGAGGTGGGAAGCTAGCACAGGGGAACTGTGCTATTTTCTTTTTAAAGTACCATTTCTGAGATGTTTGCAATTAGACAATTCACAAGCTTGGAGTTCACCAGGTACTTAAAGTGCTTCAGTGGAAGAACACCAGAGTGCCCAGAACTGCACCCCTGGAGGATCCCATTGCAGCAGGACTCACCAGAGAAAGGCTCTGGTTTTAAACTTTAGAATTAACTGAGCTAACAGTAAGGGCACTGGGTTGAACCTCAGAGGATGTGGGCTCTGCTCTTCATTCTTTTTCTGGCTCAAGGTGCTGTTTAGCCAAGATGTTTCCTTTCCTTCAGCCTCAGTTTCCTCCTACATGAAATGAGGATTGCATTTTTGCACTCAATATGTTCTGATATCTGTGCACAAGGAGCGTAAGAGCAAAGTAACAGCACTGTTAGTTCAACCACGTCTCTAGAGCTTCACCTTGAGAGCAGCTCTGCGATGTCTGAATTCCTCCCTCACATCCGAGTGTTTAAAGCATCTGGCAGAAGGGGGCAACATAATAACAGCTGCACAAATGTTTGGGGTATTTTTCAAGCCGAATTCTTTTGCATCTGCAAGTTTTATCCTTTAATTTCATAATGAATGAACCGTAGGAACACTGTGTTTATAAACCGCAGCATCATTCATTGGAAGATCTCAAAGCAGTTTACAAACATTCATTGATTGCTTGACAAGCATGAAACGGAAGGGTGACTGTTTTATAAAATGACAGGAACGAAACAATAAGCTCTTGAATTTAGGGAATAATTCTTCCTAGCCGTTCTTTTAGCAGATAAGATCGCCGACTAACGGTAGTAATTTTTGTGTTTAATTAATAATGTAATGCATCCAATATCCAAGCTTGCAGATAATGGGCTTGTAATACAGCTGAACATGCCTCCCATATCATTAAGTTTAACTGTCACACTAAATACCACCTTGTCGTGCAGCCTTGTCACTTTTTCTTTCTTCCTTTTGCATGAGTATGGAACAAGAGCAGCTGTGGGGAAGGAGAAGCTGGAGAGCTGAGATGATGCAGTGTGGCAGTAAAAAAACCTTGAGGGACAAAAAATCATGGCTTATTCACTACTGCAGCTTGGAAGGAACAGGGAGGCAGTGAACACTCACAGCCAGCCCCTGGTGTCGTGTCCGGCACATTGCAGTGCAGCTTCCAACACTGGGTTTATTTTTGCTATTTTTAAAATCCAAATAAAAATGAGGATTTTATTCCATAAAAATCTTTGCTTTCCTAAAGTATTTTTTTTTTTCCTTCTTCAACAATTAAATGCCCTCAATGGACTGGAATGGAGCTTGTTTCAAATTGCAAAAACTCTTCCAAGGCATATTACATTGGATATAATCCCAGCGCTCTCTGTAATCATTTTCATGGGTGTTGCACTCCCCTTTCCAGCCCCTGGCTGCTTCTCCAGGATGTGCCATGACCCTGAGGACAGGTCCAACACCCCAAGGAAGACAGCCTGGCTGAGGATCCTGTTCACAGAGCCTTGGACACCCCAGTTCTCGCTTCCATGTAGCAGAACAACCATAGTCTCTAGGCAAAATACTTCCAATGGGTATTTTGTGCTTCAGTAAAAGACAAGTTTGATTTTTAAATTCTTACCAAAACAATTGGTTTCTCCAGAAAATTGTTTTGGACTAGCTCTATTGTTGTGCTGGCTGCAGGGCTGCGCACACATCCCTTGGGTCTCTGGCTCTCATTTTTCTTCATGAAGATTTATAGTAATTTCTCCCATATCACTGATTTCTTCATAAGAGAAAAGATCACTTCAGGGACCTACCTCTGTCTCCAGCTACCCCGTTTAACACCTCCAAATATTCCTATTTATGAACTAACATCTGGGTCAGTCTATATCGCATAGTTTGAAAGCCATTAAGACAGATGCCTGCATTTCATTAAGCAAGATTTGATAAGGTGGGTAGGGTTACAGGGCAAGATTACTATGGGAATTCAGTGAGTTTAAACCTTCACTCCAGTTAATAAAATCAAACAATACATCATAAAAGTGTCTGGAAATTGGCTCAATAATTGAAATAGAATGGTGTGATGGATGGAGATTTATGGATGTTAATGCAGAAGCAGGGCTACATTAGAACATCATATCCGAGTCTCTTTGAAATCCGGACCCTTGAGTCCAAATCTACCTTCTGTGCTGCTTTTAGATTCTTTTCCAGAGTGAAGAAAACCTCGCAGCACGGCTGGTCCAGTTCTAGTCTGAAATGTCACTGTGCCACCACAGAGCCATCCAGTGCCATGATGTGATTGATGTTTTCATAGACGTCTCTGAAGTGGCTTTAAGAAGCCTGGAGCTCACTGCAGAGGAGCCAACCATGTCATGCTGGTCTGGCAGACAGTCCCAAAGCTAGAACTACATCACTGTCGGTATTCCTGTCTGTCAGTGTCCAACACATGCTGTCATCACCACCTCCCACAGCAGAGTAGACATAGTGTGCTATTATTATATTGACTAAGAAAATCAAGGCTATATTCAACCTTTAGTCACTTAACACTTTTTCATCTCTCATCTTCATCCTGAGCCTACATATTCAAGGAGCTCTCATGTCACGTCCTCTGTGTCCACCAAGACCCTTCTCAGGGCTAGTCACTTCTTCCTCAGTCCTCAGTGTTTCTCTCCTATACTCCACCTTGTTCAGTCAGACTATAAACTCAAGCCACGGCTTCTCAGATTACATGGACTTTTGTCCTAAGCCTTTGGTCTCTCTCAGGAGCAGACAGAGAGCTCTCCCTCTAGACAACCCTGGATCCTCCCTCAGCTCCGTCCTTCTCCCTTAGCCTTGATGGCAGCCCTTGGTCCTAGCCATTTATAGAAATTGTCCCCTCTGCAGCCTTAATGAAGTGTGTGGCAGTCCTCCTCATTAAGACTCAGTGTTGTCAATAAAAGAGTCATTAAAGTAGTTTGATCAGGATTGGGAGAAAGAGAAGAGGTGCTGCAACACATCTACAGGGCAGAGGGCAGCTCTGTCACACACTGTAACCAAACAGCAAGGGATCAATATCACCTTTGCATTAAACTGAAGCCCATCCATCAGCCTGAGGAATAGAAGTCTCCACAGGAGCTCAGCTCACTGCTTATTTCTAGCTCCCTATCTTTCTAATCTTCCCTTTACAGCGTGTTCTTCCCTTCTTGATGCTAGCCAGCTTTTGGTGGAGGTTGTAGAAATACCGTCTCAGAGCTGTGCCCTGCTTAGGATTCCAGTGGTGATATCCGTTCCCCACATCTAGTTTCAGGATCACACATTTGCTGTGAAGATGCTCTTGGGAGATGCCTCCTCCATGCCGACACCTCCTTCAGACCCCCTCCATCCCACTGGGCATAACGGATTCTCCCAGGGATCGACCTCCTTGCCATATGTCGTCTCCACAAGGGAGATGTAGGAGTGGGTGGACCAGTGGAGTCCATTCACCTTGCAGGTGAGGTGGTGTTTGGCCACATGAAAAAGAAATGTGTGCCCAGTTTCCACTGGCTCGTGTCCGTCGGATTGCAGCGAGGGGCCACGTGGCAAGCGCAGATGAATCTGGACTCTGGACTGAGACCTGGGCTTGAGCTTGACATAGTCAAGAGCTACACAGGAAGAATGAGGCAGAGGAGGAAACCTGTGCCTCTCCACTCCTGGTTAAGCCTCGGAGCTTCCTTCCTCCCTCTCAGCTAACGACTGCTCTAACTCTTTCTTTCTGTCTCTGGGGCACTGTGCACAAATCAAGGGACCTTGATTACCAAATACTCGTCTAGGCACCAATTCTCTTTATTTTTCCAGGGTCTTCTCCAAAGATGTGTTTCTCTTCCACACTTTGTCTTGTTCGGTTGGACTATGAATTCTTTAAGGGCTTTGTGTGTGCGAGTGGAACATTTTGGTGGGTCCTGCTGTAACTAATGCATCGGTGTGAGGAAAAAGAGTTGCCACACATTCACAGCTCCTCTAATAAATGCATCTCAGCACACCTGCTTGCTTCCGAGAAGCCTTCGCAGCAGAGAAAATGCCACATGTCTGGAAGGTAAATGAATGCAGAGTCTGGCAGTCTAAGCCAGGAGCAAGGTCTAGTCATTTAGCTTTGCTTTGGGACCAGATCTGTTTATCATAACTCAGAGCTGCTGACATAGTTTTGTTTCTCTTTGGCTTCAGAACTGATGAACAGTAACCTTCAAGCCCTTGTGAAGCGGAGGTGCAGCATCGAATTATGAGGACAACAGAAGACCACATAGCTTTAACGAATGAAAGGGGTTTTATGAGGATTGTAACCAAGCTTTTACTGAATGACCCACTCCCACTGAAAGACACACGAGCTGTTGGGCAATGAAAATGACACAGGCGTGTAAACGCTGGGATTAGAGCCGAGCATTAGCATGGCAGAGCTGATTAGTAAACCAGGAGACATCACTCAAGCAGTCAGGTGCATTACCAGCTTGGAAAGTTGCCTTTTTTCTGAGTTGTTGGTCACTGTCAGAGGCAGCAAATGACACCCAGTGGCCCAACAATTTGCCCTGGAATGGCAGGAGCTGCAATACAGAAATGGATGGACCAACATCTGCTCGGAAAGAGCAAGAATTAGAGCCTGCTCTGAATTGGCAGGAGCTACAGTGCTGGGAAGAGAGGACAAAAGGGCAAGTCAGTGCACTACGCAGGGATATCCAGCAGAATGAACAAAGGGGCTGAAAATGTACTTTCACCAGAGTAGGTGAACAAATAACCTGATCCAGCCTAATGAAGCTTGTGCTACTCCACCCCCTTTGTGGAATGGGTGTCCCAGTGTCAGCATGCACCTGCACGAGCATGCACACATCCTTATCTTATCTAATTACTAGAAGTTTCAGATTAATTTCAGTGCAGCTGCTTGAAAGGGCTCTTTATCAGCCAGGGCTTTGTGATTTAACCTTGTTACTCTTCGGCTGGTAACCTTTCCGAATGGCAGCGAGGGAAACGCTGAGATCCTGATGCACAGAAGGAGCAGGGAGGGGGCAGAGAGGAACTGGCAGGTCTGCACCTCCCTGGGTTTGTGCCTTCAGCTCTGCTTTAGGCTGGGTGACAGGGCAGCTTTCCTCCACTGGCAGCCGCAGGGACCCAGCCCCACAGCACAGCCCATAACAGGACCCGACTCTTGCCAACCTCTGCAGATCCTTTGATATTTCCGACAGCGCAGTAAAGGGCTCTGACTCTCACATTTTACCTTGCATCGCTCAGCTCCTCTAAGACTGCCCTGCTTTGTTTCCATAGCTACACCCAATCGTATCCGGCTTCCTGTGAAATTGGATTTCAAAGCAAGACAAGCCTTCGAAGGAATTTGTCCATTTAACAGAATATCATTAGGGGAGAGCCTGTCTGCTGAACTTGAGACCTAAAATGATTAAGGTGGGGCTTTTATCATGTAGGGAGGCAGTTTTACATCTAGAGCCCATAAAGCTTAATGCTACACAACAACAGTACAGTGGAAGGCGCCAGTCACTGCCAGACTCCCTCATCCCTTTCCCAGCTGACCACTAAGCTCAATTTGTAAACTATTCACAGATTCAAAAATGAAAGTGGAAAGGAAAAAGGTAAGGAAAAACAGGTCATTTGCCATGGAATGAGCCTGCCTGGCGCTCTCTGCAGCTGCAAAAGGCTGAGTGGAAGGGCTGGTTTGGTGCTAAGGCTTCGAGTGACAGCACCCATGTCTCCAAGGCAGCTGAGGATCTGTGTCTCAGTATTTCTCACTAAAATGGATTTAATTACAACAGCAGCTGCTGTATGGCCAGCTTGGCCTTAACGAAACCCTCCTGTAGGACCTAAGAGGAACATTGTACTTGCTGCCAGGACCATGAGATGGATGTGTCATCCAAGAGCAGCCAGGGTGCAACAGTGCCCGGCTCCACACATGATGCTATTTTCAATGCTCTATGCTAACCTTAAGATCTGTAGCAAAAGACTAAAAATCACAACTGCAAGCCATCTCAGATGTTCAGCAGAGAAGACCTAGAGCTTTATTGATGCTGCAAACACTGCAACAGCAGGAAATCTGGTGGCTGAAATCCTCACGTACTCTTAAGCAGTGTTCACACTCAAAGCAGCAAAGGAAGGCAAACCCACACAAAACACCTGCAAAATGAGTCACTGTTGGTTTGACAAGAGGGAAAATTTCTACCAGACCCTAAACATAACAAATTGGTTTAACTCCTGGGCCAGGCTCACTGACCAGACATCTCCTAGTTCACTGTTCACACCACCATGCTCTCAGACTGCTATGTGAGCTACAGAGATGCAGAGAATGTGTGAGATGACCCTTTCCTTTGCAGCTGCACGAACATTTCTTCCTCTGAGATTTGCATTGATCAGTTTTTATTGATCTTTCTGGCATATCTGAAGGCAGTTTTCTCCATCTAAGGAACCTAGTTCATTCCTTTATAAACTCATTTTTAAAGCTAGTCAGTCTCAGCAAGCAGCTGCTTTTTATTTGCAATCAGTAATGAACTGACTGGGATTTCTACACAGAAGTGTTTAAATATTTATCCCTAAACAACTCTAGGTAAGGACACATTCACAGATCCATCTACTGTACACATCCACCTACATGTGTTAGCATTTCTTGCATATGATCAGAACCGCTCAAATGCACTCGGAGCCTCAGGCAGCTGACAGAGATTCGCATTTTGAGAAGACTCTCAGTTTTCTAAACCCTGGCTCATGAAACCCTGCCTGACTGGGATATATGATGGGGAAGGCAGCTGCACTGTATATCCTTTCTAGCAAGGCACTCTGCAGTGTGGGAGTGACATTTCCTGTGCTTTAAGACCTCTGCATCTGCTATAGAGTGATTTCTTGTACTTCTTGTCCTCAAAATCCAGAATATGCACCAGTGGTTTTGTCAATGCAGGTGAGCCCATGCAGCAGAGCATAAAGTAAAGGGAGAAGGACAGAAACGGAGTCTATTTACTCTGAATGGGAACCTTGCAAGATCTGGATTGGTAATGTCAGCCGTGAAGTCTGTCTCCAGCTTGTTCCGAAAATACGTGTGCGTGCAGAGCACAGCCAAGTGACAAATCAGAAGTGGTGGTGTGTTTCTTTTCCCAGCTCTGGAGAGCAATTGAGCCTCCCTGAGCAGGAGAGAAAACACACTGTCTCCTCTTCCCTGTGGCTAAACACCAAATGGCAGCTGCCACTTCAGCATTACCACGAGGAGAGACTCAGTACTCAGAAAACAGCGCAATGTTACTTCCCTGATAAATCAACTGCACACGCTAAATGTGTTCCTGGCCATGATATCTTCACTTCTCCTTTCAAGCCATCCCTTCTTGACAAGTCTTATTTATAGATGAGTCATTGAGGTGTTGTCTCTATGCATAAAGGTGCATATTTCAACCGTAAAGTCTCCCCAGAACTTGGCAGCTGCTTTGGGGTGGTTCCCCTTTCGCTGGGACTATCGTGTTTGTGTATCTTGGCCTCTGCAGGTTGGGAGCCCAACGTGCACTTCTTTTTATTTCCTTCTCTCCTCCACATTTTGCTTTGCCAGTTTCTGGTAATTACTACGGCTGGCTGGTTTGTCCAGAGCAGGAGAGCGAAGCAGCAAGAGAAGCGGTTTTAGGTGGCCTCCCTAGAGGGGCTGAGAGTGGCACACAGCTTAGCACAAAGCCCTGGCTCTGCTCTGGCAGGAGCTCTGTTGAGTCCCTGCAGAAAGCAGAAAGCACAAACTTCTGTGAAGCTCTGTGGTTTTGTCTTTGTGGCCAACACAGCTGGACTGCAGTTTTTTATTTTTGTCATCTCTAGCATTTGTTATGTTGGGAAAACAATTAAAAATCATGTGCCTGGCATAAAACACAAGAAAAATAAAAGTGGCATATAAGTTCAGAATGACCTTTTCTGTGTCCTGTAATAGTAAATATCTGTTCAATATCAAGATATTGCAAAATAAGGACTGGATTCTGTATATTGAATCTATAGAAACCTTAAATTAATCTTTGGACTCATAGAATCACAGAATGGTTTGGGTTGGAAGGGACCTCAAAGCCCATCCAGTTCCAACACCCTCCCATGGGCAGGGACATCTCCCAGTAGATCAGGCTGCTCAAGATAAAGAAACTTATCTTTGGATTTGTCAATATTTGAGCCTAAAAATTGGGAATGCGAGAATGAGAAATAATAATAATGCTATTCCCATAGTCGGCTTGTGCTAATTCATTTATACAGGAGAGGAGCAGATGCAGGACTGTGGGTTAATCTAATGCAATGCCATTTTTGTTTTGTAGAGTGCAGTTTGCATTTATTGCCTGTCATAAAGCAAGTTAAAGTGCGCAACCCTGTTATTTCTCTGGGCAAGACATAGAAATATGAATGGCTATTACAACCGAGCCCCCTTTCTAGGCAGGATGCAGGAAGAGGGGAAGTTTTATTGCAGAACATCCAAGCACTTCTTCCCCTGTGCATTAGAGCAGAGATCCTTTGCCTGGAACAGCTCTAATCCCCGCTCTGGTGTGCCAGGAACAGGCACAGGAGGTTCAGTCAGTGCCCCCAGACCCTGCCCACAGATATGCTGCATTGTGTGAGAATTAAAGAGGTGCACCCCTAATCACCACCAGGTTAAAACTAACACAGGAGCACAGGTGGAGTCAGGCACTTCTGCACCTCGTTGGTTGGGGCTGGGGCTCTTGGGAGCGTAGAGATGCTCAGTGTCCAGAGGAGCTGGGCATCTCAACTGTCTGCAAGGATGTAGGTTGAGCTGACTGGGGCTGTGAGAGGAGGTGTTTCAGTGGGGCCCAGAGGTTCCTCCTATCTCTTTTGGGGTGTCCCCGCCCTCCCTGCTTCCTTTCTCACTCTGTCCCTGCCCCTGAGGGACAAAAGCAGTAAGTTTGATTCCTGTGGAGAGGTGGTGGCAGGTATAATGATCCCAGAGGATATTCAGAGACTCCTAGAAGGTAATAATGAAGTTCTCCTTGCTCCTCTTCTGCCTAATGGGGCTGAGGCTGCAAGGGAAGAAGCTGGAAGGCTTTTTGCACCTCATTGTCGTGAGGCAGAGATGGGAGTGGGAGGACTATGGGAGCTACTTCTGCTTTAAGGCTGATGGCTTTGGGGTCCTCGAGTTACATCTGCCTTCCCTGTCTCTAACTCCAGTGAGGGGGTAAGGGATGTGGTTGCCTGTCCTGGTGGTTTTGAGGGTGTCCTCCTGTTGCTGAGGAGCTGGCGGGTGGGTTCATGGTTGTGTTAAGAATGGGAAAGTTCTCTGGTGGTCTCAGACTCTGTGTAAGGGGAAGAGAATGTACGCAAAATTAAGGAGCATCTTCTGGGACAGAGTCTGTTCCCATAGAGTGTTTCCAGTTAAGGTTCTGAGTGGCTTTGCTGGTTGAACATCCCTAAGGTGAGACAAAGGAGTGGGTACGAAGAGTAAAAGAAGCTTGTGTGCTGCAGTGAGCCCTCTCAGCAGGGTTTTGTTGTGGTTATGATTATGGTGTCTCCTGGCTTTAGAAGCGCTGCATGTTGCACTAGGGTTGCTGTGAACAAGATGGCTCAGGGAGTACATTTTCAGGAAAGCTTCAATCCTGTTTGTAGGAGAAGCCTGGCTGGAAAGCTGCCAGAAGGAGAAGGACCTGGGGGTGTTGGTTGACAGCCGACTGAACATGAGCCAGCAGTGGCCCAGGTGGCCAAAAAGGCCAATGGCATCTTGGCTTGGATCAGAAACAGCGTGACCAGCAGGGCCAGGGAGGTTCTTCTCCCTCTGTACTCAGCACTGGTGAGACCGCTCCTCGAGTACTGTGTTCAGTTCTGGGCCCCTCACCACAAGAAGGATGTTGAGGCTCTGGAGCGAGTCCAGAGAAGAGCAACGAAGCTGGTGAAGGGGCTGGAGAACAAGAGGAGCAGCTGAGAGAGCTGGGGGTGTTCAGCCTGGAGAAGAGGAGGCTGAGGGGAGACCTCATTGCTCTCTCCAACTCCCTGAGAGGAGGTTGTGGAGAGGAGGGAGCTGGGCTCTTCTCCCAAGTGACAGGGGACAGGATGAGAGGGAATGGCCTCAAGCTCCGCCAGGGGAGATTTAGGCTTGAGATTAGGAAAAAATTCTACACGGAGAGGGTGGTTAGGCATTGGAACGGTCTGCCCAGGGAGGTGGTTGAGTCGCCGTCCCTGGAGGTGTTTAAGGTGAGGGTGGATGAGGTGCTTAGGAGCATGATTTAGGGATTGGTGGGAATGGTTGGACTCGACGATCCAGTGGGTCTCTTCCAACCTGGTTATTCTGTGATTCTGTGATTCTGTTGAAAGTGTGGGTACAGCTGAGAGGGCAGTGCTGGCTTCAGGCCCTGCTTCTGCTTGACAATGGGGATGTGGCCTTCTGAGGTGTCAGCCTCGGAATGAATGAGCTGTGGTGAGAGCTGACAGCGTTTACTTCTGCATGTGTGTAAGATGCCATTTGGAGCTTCTGGAGTTTTTTCCTGTGTTTAACAAACTTTGTGTTGCACCTCCACTCACTGAAGTGGTGAGACAGCCAAGCAGAAACCATGTTAAACTCTCTACAAAATATGCTTTGCAGATATAGGACTAGAGGGAATGGTTTTCAGCTGAATGAGGGGAGATGGAGATGAGATCTTAGGAATAAATGTTTTAGCTGTGAGGGTGGAGAGACCCTGGTGGAGGTTGCTGAAACGTGCTATAAATATATGAGTACATTTAGGTTGGACACTTGGAGACAGAATTAAGACTCAAGCACAGTGACATGCCACTGTTTATTTGGATGAGGCATGCATCAAAAGACGGAAGAGAAGAAAAGAGAGGGAGGGATAAAGATAGCTACTCCTATCATTCTCTCAGTCCAATGCTCTGTCTGGTGGGAGAACATCCTCAAACATCACCCTTGCTTTGTCCCTTTATGTGCTCAGGGTCATGCTTTGCTAATGAGCTCATTTCACTAACTCTGCGCCTTATTTTCCTCACCAAAAGGGTGCAAGTGTTTGGGCTTGTCCAGCTCCTGGTAGCTGGTTTGTCTGTGAGCTGTAATCATCATCAGTGTGGACCCTGCAAACCCATCCTGTTCAGTGCTGCAGTCCACGTGCAGTTGTCTGGGTGATGAGATCTTCAGGTTAGGTGTGAAGTTGGCACAGACCATTTCTTTCTGTGATGTGTTACAGCCGCCCAAAGAAATTGTGGCTACCCAGTCCCTGGAGGTGTTCAAGGCCAGGCTGGATGGGGCTTGGAGCAACCAGATCCAGTGGGAGATGTCCCTGCCCGTGGCAGGGGGTTGGGGCGGGATGGGCTTTAAGGTCCCTTCCAACCCAAACCGTCCAACGTTTCTGTGAAGTTCCATATGGACCTTTGCGATCGCTGCTGATCCCATGGTGTGGAGCAAAGGCATGGAGAGAGAAGTGTTACCTGGAGGTTGACCACGTTATAACCTCCCCATAAACAAAACCTGAGCAGGAGGGTCACAGGCTGGAGGGATGGTGTCAGCCCATCCCTGAACAAAGCGTGCACGTGTTACCGACACATCCTGCTGTCACAGATGTGGGTGGCTGCTGGGGAAGGAGTCGTTAGCATCGAGCGGTTGTGTTTGGGGTTGGCTCTGGCTACCACAAGGCTTTGTGACCTTTTGTTTCCTGTCGCAATGGCTCCTGGCAGCACGAAGCGCTCTCTCCTTCCCCTTAGAGATGTGGGATGGCTTCCAGTCCTAGGATCTGTCAGTCAGAGTGCAAGTGTGCAGCCTCCAAGCCTGTCAAAGCTCTCTTCCAAATGCTTTGTGTCTTCCCCCAGATGTAGGTGTGAATTTTCTCCTCTGGTTTTTAATCATGGGGGTTTTGGTGCAGTTCACCCTTTCACATTTTTGATGTGCAGTGCTTTTTTGTTCGGTGCTGACACTTCAGTAAACAACTCATTTCTGCACCTGCCACCTCCTTTTAACTGAGATTATTTTCTTGTTAGCTGACTGTTTTTAATTGAAGGCTTCAGATCTCCTTCTAAAGCACAGCCTTTGTTTGCTGACAAGTAGAGCAGGCTATGAATGGAGATTAATTGCATGTCACACACCTCGGTATCAAACTTGCTGTGTCTTAACAATCTCTACGGTCTTGAGGCCTTCCAGTGGCTGAGGAGGTTTCTAGCTCCGCAGGCTGGAAATGAAGGAGCTCAAGCTGTTACAGGGTTTGCAAACTGCATTACTATTAAGAGTTCTTGTATTTAACATAAAAAATGCAATTAGAGGAGGAAACAGGTACTGATGAATAGGCAATAAGATTGGCTTCTTTATGTTAAAGCTTGGTCCGTGGTGCAGGATAAGATGCACAGAAGTAGGTAGGGAATGAGTAGCTAGACATGAGGGTGTTCATGGTCAGGTTGGATGGGGCTTTGAGCTCCCTGATTCAATGGGGAGTGTCCCAGCCCAGGGCAGGGGGTGGAACTGGGTGGTCTTCAAGGTCCCTTCCATCCCAAACCATTCTGTTTCTACGATCTCTGTGGTTGCAGTGCTGGAGTGTCAACCCACTGCGGACATTCTCTCTACTTTGCAGTCCTGCAGCAGTTGGGAAAGCTTGTTATTTTCTGTTTGAGTAATGTGGTTGCTGAGATTATATTAGTTTAATTTCCACCTTGCAAATTTGCAGCCCAAGTTCTCATTAGTGCCGCGTTATCAGTTAATTGCCCAGGGTTTCGCTTTTGCCTCAGTCAGGTCCCTTTTAAAACTGCTTTTGCTTAAGAGTATCTGATGTTTGTTGAGCACCTATTTCTCCTGAAGGCTGAAACAGTGGTTCTGAAAAATGTGATACATCTCTGCCAAACCCAGAGCTGCTGCTTGTGTTTGTGGAATCAAAGGCAGTTTGGCAGTCTGATTATCCTGTCCTTCACCTGCCTTGCTTGATCCTCTTCAGAGGGTGGGTTGGGAAAGCCATTTTCTTCCTTGAGTTTGGGCAACAGGAGGGACTGAGCAGGTGCTGTGGTGGGAGCCTGTGGCTCATCTGAAAAATGTTTCACAACTAAACCATCCTTCCTTGAGCTTGCAGAGATGTCAAGAAACAGCGTGTGTAGGTTCACAGCTTTTCTTTCGACAAGTGAGACTGGGGTTGATCCACCCAGCCTTCCAAATCCCTGGCTGTCTTGGGATGCATCCTAGAAGTATTAATACAGTTGTGGGGAAGATCAAGGTTATCTGCACTCTCCCTGTTAATAGGTGACTTAAACTTTTTGTTTAAACTCATTTTTTTCCAGGCAGCTGGGATGATGAACTGCAGAAGGGACCATGTGGAGCATCAAGTAAGGGTTGGAGCATCAAGTAAGGGTTGGAGCATCAAGTAAGGGTTGGAGCAAACTGGCTGGTTCAGCATTAGCCTGCAGAGCTGAAATGTGGTTCTGTGGGACCAGCTCCTCCGTGCATGGAGTGTAGGATTTCTGTTGCTGGTATTTGATGGCAGAGGAGTAGAAAAGAAGAGGAAAAAAAAAAAGTGATTGTGTATGTGCTTGGAGACATTACACATGGCATCTTAATACCTTTCAGCTCTGATCGTTGAGTGCTGATTAACTCCTGGAATTTAGTGCTGCTGTTAAAAGGTTCTTTACTACCTGGGCTTCAGTGGTTGTGACATAATTCTTCTGATGCCGTGCATCTCCTGCAGGATTAAAGTGGATAACTGCAATTGCCTTTAGAAACTCCCCTGAAACACTTGATGAAATCTCAAGTATTTTTTTCCCCCTCTTACCTTTTTAGCTGCAGGAAATGAAAAGGAAAGTCCTGTAAACTTTCAGAGCGGATCGCAGAGAGCAATCTATAAACATCAAGAATATAATGTTACTGACAAGCAGTAAAACTAACATTAGGGTGATTTACTCTAGAGCTGCTTACATATTGCTCTTCCTGATCCACTTTGAGAGTTTATGGGTAGGCTTTCTTTTTCATTTCCTGGTGCCATAAACATCGGGGCTGGCTCTGAAAGGGGCTCTGCCTGCTTTGCAGCAGTGACCCTCTTTCTACTATAACTTATCCAGCAGCTGATCTGTGCTGACATCCCAGTAAGTAAATACCGTATTAGAGCTAATTGCATACTCATGGAGCTAATCTGCACTTAAAAATGACAGAGGGATGCAGCTGATACTTGCGCGAGTTCTGGGAGCAGTTTGTTTTCCTTGCTTGCTCTCTTTTGCCGTGGAAATCCAGCTTGTATGTAGTTTCTCTTGCTGACCCATTTCTACTGCGCCGGTTTGTGTATAATAAATTGTCCCTTTGGCCTCATCTGTTCTTAAGCAGTGAGCTCCTCGGAGCACGATATATCCTCTGTGCTTAATCTATGGACTTGGGTTCTTTCTGTGCAATTTGTAAGCAGTGTAATGCTCAGCATTGTTAGCCCTGTCACAGGCTGGTTCTGTATCTTGGATGTACAATTAAAACTGAAGAGATAGAGGGGAAAATGAAACTTAGCCTAAGGATTACAGGATTGGCCTGGGATTTAAAAAGCTTCACTCAGCTGCTCTGGCAAAGCCTTAGTGTTATGCCAGCAGTGAACTTGATACCAATAAGCATTTTGGCCTGACATCTCTGCACTCCTGGAGCTTCCAAAGTTGCTGCTGGACATAGGTGTGTGCTTGAGTGATGCTGTGAGGTAGCGTTAGTGCCCCTCTGCTGAGATGACACCTTTGCTAGGACGCTTTGATATCTCAATGCTGTATCCAGGGTTTAACTTCTGTTCTCAGCTATGAACGGGTGGCTGCCGAGTGGGACTACTGGTATGAGGCACAGCTCAGACTGGTTCTTGTGGTTCAAGGGGAAAGGCAGGGAGACAGAGGAAAGAGCTGGTGAGGACCTGGAGGAGCCTGCATTTTGCTGGATTGTGCTTACTGGGGCTTCCATGGAAACTGGTGCTTCCAGCTGAATAAATCGAGAAAGGAGAACCAAACTGTACATGGAGACAAGTGTTATGATCCAGATCCACTCATCCTTCCCAGGCTGTTGTGGTTGGAGGTGAGTCTCCCTAGTCCTAGCCTCTCCAATACTCTGAAGAGGAGGTGGGAAGAGGGCTCCCTTTTCCTGGGAGATGCCTGAGCATCAGCCTTATTCCCCTCCATGTCCTTCCTTATGCTCCTCACTTTAAAGACGTCCTTGCCCCCTTCCGTGAGTCTCATAAACAGGCAATAAAAAGAAATGAGGGCTCATGACTTTGACAGAGAATGGTATCAATTTCTCTTGTGGTATTTTGATCTTGAGATGTGCTTGCAGATGGAGGAGCCGTGCAGATTCCTGGGGGGTGCCAAACAGCACTGGCTGCTGTACCAGCAGCAGAAGCAGAAGGAGCTGAAAGTCTTGCAAGCAGGATATTAAACCGACATTAGTGTCACAGCATGCGGCGCGAGTTAAAGGTTGGAGGGGCCTGTGGATGTACAACACCACTGCTTTGGAGCCAATGTTTTCTCTGCAAGGGGAAACTAGCAGTGATGCTGCTGGAGCACAAGCATCATATTGTCCCATACAGAGCAGTGGGGTTGGAATGGTTCTGTTTTCTATGAGGCTTTTTGGATGTTTCTGTCGAGAACATAAATATTTATGCAAATAGAACATGCTTAATCCTTTTATCTTGCAAATCAAGATAAATATCTGCATATAGGCGTGGTTTCCAGGTGAGAGAACACTATCTACTGTTGTCTAGCTGTCCCTGTAGGGTAAGCACAGGGTGTAGTATTTCTGCAATAACCTTGCAGGAGAACCCATGCTGTGATTGGGGCATGTGTAGGCTGCTGCACCACCTACCTGCCCTTCAGTGCTTGCCCTTGACAAAGATCATCGTTATGAAAACCACAAGATAGGGTTTCCTTGAAGTGTCTGTGGCTATCTTGCTCTGGAGTTTAGAAATGCTTTGGATCCTCCTCTGAATGGGATAATCACTTAGAATAGAATCACAGAATGGGTTGGATTGGAAGGGACCTCAAAGCTTATCTCTTTACAACCCCCCTGCCATGGACAGGGATACCATCCACTGGATGAGGTTGCTCAAAGCCTCAGGCAGCCTGGCCTCAAGCACCTCCAGGGATGGAGTACCTTTCTGTATTCTTATTTGATGCCAAAAGCCTTTCACAATGGCAGATTTTTAGGGCTTGGGGCAGCAAAGGGGCTGGTGGAATTACACTTGGTCCAACAGACTTCTCTATTTTGCCATCACCTTCCTCTTCCTTTCTTCTGCTCAGTGTTTCTTTGCAGTTGCCTGTTGGCCTCATACAATCACAATGAGAGAGAAGCTCTATAATCACATGCAATAATTAGATTCTCTTCTATCTGCAATCACTTCAATGTCTTAACTTCTCCAAATGAAGTCTTCAGATTGACTTGAATCTGCGGATCAGACTCTTGGTTTGGTGCCTCGAGGGCAAACCCAGCGCACCGCCAGGTCCAAGTTTCTTAGCCAAGAACAGATATCTGAGTTTTAACCTGGAATTCTCTCTTTCCCAGATGCTGAAGGCTACCTGGCAGATGGGCTGCAGAATGAAAACCTGAGTGCTAAAGCAAGGGAATGGAGGGATGCAATTCTCTTGGACTTCCAGCAAGTCAAAGCCAGGTTTGTGTTGTCTGCATTACTTATTAGTAAAAGTGCTTCAGAACAGCATCATGCCTTGGATACTGCATGTATTTCACTAGTGGGACAACAGGGTAATCATTTGAAAGTTAATTGACATTCAGGGCTTGGTATAATGTGGGAGAGCACTGCTCTCCTGTTTAACCAGTTCTATGGTTTTCTGCCAAGTTGTCATGATTTCTGCTTGGAACTTGCTTTGTGTTTCAAAGTAGAAAAAGTGTCTGCACAGCTCTTTGCATTTGGGTCTCTGATCTGTTCTGCTCTTCCTTCTACGCTGGTAGAGAGGATGTTGTGGAAAAAAAAAATCCATCACTTGATACTTAAACTTGTGAGTAAATCAATACAAGGAGCAGAGGTTCGTGCTGTTGGCTTGCTGCTGGAAGTATCTATTTCACAAGTGGCTCCTGAACTCTCACATGTGTTGTCTGGACTTTGATGCAGTAAAAAGGAATGAACAGGACTTAATTAAAACTCAGGTCTGACCTGGCTTGCGTCCTCAAGACTGTTGAAGCCCTGAGTGAAAACATAAGCTGCATCATCTGCATAAGTGAGTGAAGCAAAGAAGGTTGTTCTGTTGTGCCGGGGGAAATTGGAGAATGTAAACAGAAAATGCATTGCTGGAGGCTTAAATAAAACTTTCAGCCTCAGCTAGCTCACATTTTTGGCTATAAATGTGATCCAGAGCTTGCTGCTAATGTTCTAGTTAGAAGATATGAGTTGTGTCACTTGGAAGTTAAGACCTGACCATAAAACTCAGGGTGGCTGACTGATGTAAGCATTGAGTTTAAATAAAACTGCTGTCGAGTCCCTAAGAAGCAGAGAATTTTATCCTTCGGAAGGGCACAGCCAGACTCTATTCCCCGCAGTCCCACTGAAGAACTTAGCAAGATGCCCTGCTGTATCTTAATCGATCTTTCCTGCTGGCTAATTAAGCATCAGTTTTACTCAGCAACTCGGGACTGTGTAATTATCAGCCTGGGTTGCCCTGAATAATTGAAACAAGCTGAATGCAGAAGATGGAAGCCTTTGGAAAACGGGGCTGTAGCACATCTAACGGAGGAATGGTGTCTGTGTGTGTGTCGTGGTGTTCTGTAATCTTGCAGAAGAAAGGGTTTGATTGCATGTTTCTAACAGATTGGTGTGGTTACTCTGAAAAATTCCCACTCATTGGCAGGTATTGATCTTGGGCGGAAAGTGCCAAGTAAGCAGAATTCTGAACCTGAAGTATGCAAACATCAACTCAAGCTATTTTCAACTGTCTTGTGAGCGTGCAGCTTTAAAAGTGACAACTCTGTCTTCCTTTAAGGAAACTCTAGGTCTGTTTTTAATGAGTTAAAAACCAACGACATGGATAAACGTAAGGCATCTGGCAGATTTGGAAATACTGAGTTGTTCTTGCTTCCTGCAGTAGGTGGGCTGTCTTCATGTGCTGTTAGTTGTGAACGGTGCTTAAGCAGAGGGGAAGATGCTGCTATGGCCATCGTCCTGTGGACAACTGGCTGTGCGGGTTTGATTTGCTCAAAAAGGAGCGTCCTTTGTGGTCCCAGGACAAATGCTGATGCTGTGATGTAGAACTCAGCCTTGGCTCTTAGCTCTTTCTCAGCCCACGAATGCAGTTTGAGATCATAGAATCATAGAATCACCAGGTTGGAAGAAACCCACCTGATCATCGAGTCCAACCGTTTTAGAAGAAAGCATTTTAGAACAAAGTCAGGAGATCTGGTGAAGCATCCTTTGTATCGAGAGCAGACATGATATGCAAATTCCTCCTGGATGCTTAGGTTGATAGATGGGCCTAAATCCTGTTGCTTATTGACATAAATTGCAGGTGCTGCTGTGGGGGGAGAGCAAGACCCTTGAGCAAAGGCTACAGGGCATGGCTGATTTCCTACTTGTGTTTTACTGCTTGGTGGCATTTGGGGAGGGTGAGAAGAAAAGAGTATATGGATGTCCTTGGCCTGACCCGAGCCATTAAGACAATGATTTGTGGTGGGAGATTACTGTAATGATGATTGTATCTCTTTATTTGAAAGGATCTAGGCAGGTCTTGCTCTTGGGGATGAGGCGCGGGTTTGTCTCTTTGGGGAGCTTCCTGTGGCTTCTGTGGCAAACAATCAGGAAATCATCAGCCTTTGTCTTCAGGAAGCGACTGCCTCCCCTCGACAGCCCCACTCGCTGCATTCCACCTCTGCAGGGCGAAACACAACACCGTGTGCAAAGGTTTCATTCTTTGAGTTTATAACGGACATAAGTAAACTGCTCAACTACTGGGGAGAGACGCGTGTCTGGAAGGGAAGAGCTTCATCTGGTATGGTTATCCTCAATAACTGCTCCTGTAACTTGGCCGTCAGGTCTTTACATCGCTGCTCTCCCCACGGCCTCATAACATTCCCCACTAGGAGGTTTGCTGATGACTATAATGCGAGCGAGTGGTTGGGCTTTATGTCTCCATGTGCTACCTGCAAGGATATATTATTCCCGTCTCACCACAAGAAGTGTGGTAGGTAGGGAGGGGATCGTGTTTGCAGGTTATAATTTTCTCCAAGGCAGTCTGGGGCAGTTTTGCTAGAGGAGCCGTGTCGGAGGTGGCGCAGGCAGCGGCTGTGGGGCGGCTGTCACCATCTGCCTGACTTATGAGTCCCTGTACTGTGTTACTTTCAGAATTCATTTGGTTATTTAAAGTGCACTGTTGTGTTGAAACAGTTTTCTTTTTCTCCCCCCTCCCTACTAACTTGGATCATATTCCACTTTCTAATATCTTCTATCGAAATCCTGGCCTGGCAATTTTTTTTTCCTAATTGTCTCTTTGGTTTTGTTGATAATCTCTTTTTAATTGCTTTCCCTGATTGCTTTGTTTGGCATTCAGGAGAACAAGCCACAGAACCCAACAGGCTTGGTCCCCAGGAATCATCTATGTTGAGGGACAAGAGCTCTCACAGCACAGCAACTTGTGCAGTTACCTGTGTCCTGGCTGGGGTGGGGACTCTGTTCCTGTCCTGAATGGAAAATCAGTGTTTATAATAGATAAAACATACAAAGAAAAGCAGCTTTGGCTTGGGGGAGGATGCGGTGCTGGGGTAGAGCTCTGCTTGTCTCCCAGAAGCCCCCGAGGTTGTCACTTGCTTCTGTTTTAGGTCCGTTAGTGCTGAAGGTTTGTTTCAAGTTGCTCCTTGGGAACTTCACTGCTGTTTCTGGTGTCCTGACGAAGCTGGCTGCGGAGCCAGCAGCTGTCTGACACCTGGGATGCAGTGGATACATGACTCCCGTCAGGAACACAAGCCCATTCTTGTCCTTTGGCAAGAGCAGCAACCAAAAAAAAGTTGTCTTGCTGTTAAATGACCTCACTTCAGCATTTCGACATTGCTAGAGCCGTTACAGTGGCAGGGGGTGAGATGGGGAGAATGGGATTTATTTAAAAATATGGAGATAAATAGTTCCTCCCTCTCCTTGGAGTCGGCCGGTCATTTAAACTCCCTGTTGGAAGGCAAGTTTGCACTGATGGAAACAAATGCTTAGTATTTTTTTTTCTCCCTGAGGTGAAATGTAATAGTGCTAAAAGGAGAGCAAGGCAGAGCTGCTGTATTTCAAAGCAGGAATGAAGAGAAAGGGGCTTAATTAATGCTTCTCACATACACCCCGTAGGAAATCCCAAATAGACACTGAACCTTAGCCTTTAATTTGCTTCACTGTGATGAAAACAATGGCATAAACCTGAGGCCCAGTCCTGCTACTTGTAACTAAAGCACAGGACCATTTTCCAGCTTTTCTGCCAGCAGCGGGAGCCCCAGCAGAGACCAGGACCTTCGCCTCTGGGTAACAAGCCCCAAACCTCATTTTAGTGTCTTGTCTAACCTTCAGAGCTTATGGTGATGTTCCCAACAGGTATTTTAAACCCCTCCAGGGATGGTGACTTAACCCTTTCTATGGGCAGCTTCTTCCAGTGCTTGGCAACCCGTTCAGTGAAAGAAATATATCCTAATATCCAATCTAAACTCCTGGTGCAACTTGAGGCTGTTTTGTCTATAATGCTGAAGTTCAGGAACATAAATACAGCCCCTGAGCTTAGCAGTTGCTTTCCGTTGATGCAGAGAGACAGAATGCAGAGAGGATGAGATGCTCCCAGTGCCTGGGGATGTGTTTCTGTGCTCAGGTTCAATCAGAGCTGCAGCAATATATGTTTTCATGGAACAAACTCGGGTAACACCATCACCTGGTTCCTGCTGAGTGTTTTGCCACATCTGGCCATGACAGTGTTATTGGTAACAAATCCCGTGCTTGCTGCTGGAGCTGGAACAGGATGGTTTGAACCCAAATGGAAGCATAGGGGCAAAGACTACACAGCGTGAGTGCCTCTGCTTTGAGCATCCTTGGGGTTGTGCTCCAAAGCCTGGAGAAGAGGAGGCTGAGGGGAGACCTCATTGCTCTCTCCAACTCCCTGAGAGGAGGTTGTGGAGAGGAGGGAGCTGGGCTCTTCTCCCAGGGGACAGGGGACAGGACGAGAGGGAATGGCCTCAAGCTCTGCCAGGGGAGGTTGAGGCTGAACATTAAGAAAAAAATTTTCACGGAAAAGGTCATTGGGCACTGTCAGAGGCTGCCCAGGGAGGGGGTTGAGTCCCCTTCCCTGGAGGGGTTTAAGGGACGGGTGGACGAGGTGCTGAGGGACATGGGTTAGTGATTGATGGGAACGGTTGGACTTGATGATCCCGTGGGTCTCTTCCAACCTGGTGATTCTATGATTCTATTGTAGGATGTGGTTCACGCACTCTGTCAAAAACCAGTAAGCTACTGGTTTTATTAGTTTACAGGTGTAACTGAACTGTAGCTATTTCAACACCAGGAGAACTTCACCTAATTATTGGGTTGAACTCCATCCTTTCTGTGGCAAGGTATTATGATGGGATTGTAAAAGATTACCTAATGAAAATACATCCGAGAATGTGTCTCAAGCAGTGTGTTTGGCCTGTTTTAATAAACTCCTAACCATATTAACTACATTTATTACTTCAATTTTCAACCTTATTTTAAAGATGTAAGATTGAAATTAAAGAAAATGCAATTTCAGGGTAATTTTGCTTCATTAGTGGAAATGCACTGCCTGTAATTCCTACCAATATGAAACCCATTATGTTGAATAACGTGTGATACCAAGATAAAAAGGAGTTTAAGAATGTGACCTGATGGGCAGATAATTGAGCTCAGCACATTAATGGCAGGGCTGGACTGCAGCCCTACCGCATTGTCCTTAATTAGCAAAGTGCTGTTCTGCCCCTTTGGGTTCTTCAGAGAGCTGGAATGTATTTGCTCAGCAAGGAGACAATCTTGCTGAGGAGAATTTTGTTCACACTTACTTTGGCTGTTAAATACAGATTCATTGGGCAAAAAAATACAAACAAGTCCCTGTCACTACTTCAAGAGTGCTCAGCAGGTTTGGAGTTTGTGTTTTCGGTCTTAAAAATGAGCTCCCCGAGATTATTTTTTCCTTTGTCTGGGGGAGAGGATGGTGAGTGTGGGCTTGGGGACACACAAGTGTGTGTCAATGGCACTGGGGAGACCGCTCCTCGAATCCTGGGGTCAGTTCTGGGCCCCTCACCACAAGAAGGATGTTGAGGCTCTGGAGCGAGTCCAGAGAAGAGCAACGAAGCTGGGGAAGAGGCTGGAGAACAAGAGGAGCAGCTGAGAGAGCTGTGGGTGTTCAGCCTGGAGAAGAGGAGGCTGAGGGGAGACCTCATTGCTCTCTCCAACTCCCTGAGAGGAGGTTGTGGAGAGGAGGGAGCTGGGCTCTTCTCCCAAGGGACAGGGGACAGGATGAGAGGGAATGGGCTCAAGCTCCACCAGGGGAGGCTCAGGCTGAACATTAGGAAAAAATTTTTCATGGAAAGGGTCATTGGGCACTGTCAGAGGCTGCCCAGGGAGGGGGTTGAGTCCCCTTCCCTGGAGGGGTTTAAGGGACGAGTGAGTGGACGAGGTGCTGAGGGACGTGGGTTAGAGATTGATGGGAATGGTTGGACTCCATGTTCTGGTGGGTCTCTTCCAACCTGGTGATTCCATGATTATTTCTTTTTAAAGTCTGGTGAAGTTTCTGTTCGGGTGTTCCCAATTTATTCTGTAATCTCAATAGAGGAGTGTTTTTCCCCTCCTTTTCTGCTGAGGAAGGGATTCTCCTGCGTTAATGTACAGCGTGGCAGGGGCATGAATTCAATTCAGCTGTTATGGTGTTGTAACTGCTTTTATACCTGGTGTGAACGTGGCCATTCCCTCTGCCAGTAATGTAGTTTGGTGCCTTCTGGGTTAGGTTCCTTTCAGTAATTTGCATCATTTTCCATCCCAGCTGATAAAATTACCCCTGTTTCCCCATCCATTTCCTTGTGAATGCATTGTTAATCTGAAACCTGAGGACTGTAAATGATTGAAAAGGTGTAACCAGAGTCTTTTCATTGCTGCTGCTGCTGCTGCTCCTGTAACATTTAACCGAGAAATGCATTTGAAGTGGTTTGTAACCGACTTGGCTAATGGTGAGCTCCCCAACCCCATTCTCATCATTTTTTAATTTTTTTTTCTGTTTGAAATCTTGTACAGCATTGATTTTTAAAGTTGGGGTTTTTTTTGCAAGCATTAAAACCCAATGAATACCACGCACCAAGCAAATGAGACTGTCTTGAAATATCTAATTTAATAACATCTGTGGTGATATTAGTGTTCTTAATTGGACAGGAAAATACAGGAAATTTGATTGAAACCTGACTTTATTTTATGGTTCCTGCTGAAATTGAGTCTGGGAGTAATGCAAGGTTTAGTTTTTTATAGGAGTTAGAGCTGCAAAGAGACCATTTATACCCATCAAGTCTGACCCCCTGCACAGCACAGACTGTAAGATTTCAGACAATAGTTTTTGTCTCTACCCCTAAATGGGTCTGGTTTGGCTCCTTCATCTCTGGGAAACACTGCAAGCGTGGATGCTGGTCAGGAAACTAGAATTGGGGGTGTGTTAATCATCTTTTACTGGATTTCTGTGCATTGATGGGTTTCGTAACTGCCTTCCCCCTGCAGTGGAGGACAGAGGCAAACCAAATTATCTTTGTGCTCCAAGAAAACGAGTCCTGCACTCACACCAAAGGGCAAATCCAAATCTATCGTGGCAGGAATAATAGTGACTGGTGAGGAATTTAATCTTTACATATTCTAGGGTTTAATTTGCCCTCCCTTTTCTATCAAGATGGGGGATATTTCTGGGTTGCCTTCTGCTGAGGTGATAGTGTGGAAGTGACTTCTCTGCTAGTAGACCTGCTTGGTCAGACCTGGAACTTTACTCTTGAGTAGAAGAGCTGTGAAAAGCAAACTTTACTCTCCTGGAGGTGAATTTGTTGTACAGTACAGCTGAGAAGGGTAGGATCCGGGGAACTTATTTTCAAACTTCACCAGTGCCTAACTGGTGCTCTTGGGGTGTCTTCTTGTCTTGCATCTGCTATAAACCAGTGCAGGGGTAAGATCTGTGATCAAGGTCCTGATGAGTCCTGGAAGCATCTTTCACTTCTGAAGACCAAGTCCTGGCTCTGTGGGAGGCTCTGGTCCTTACAGACCACTAGTTCTGGCTCAAGGCTGTAAGAACAAGTATGTTCCCAAACGAGGCTTTCTGGCAAACCTGCCTGCTCTGTGACTCAGTTTCCCTTTCTAGTGTTACAACAGCATTTTCTTCTACTCTTTCTCATGGTCCTTCACCCTTTGAAGGCTGCTTGCAGACCTGAGTTGCAGTTTTGATTGGGTCCAGCTGGAGCCAGTGCTATTGGGAAGCTGATGAATCCGAACTGGGATCTGCATGGTGTTCAGGAGCAAAGAACATAAACATTTCCAGAGAAGCGAGCCCCTCTGATGTTTGCTTGTTGTGTGCGAAACCTCAAAGGCTGTACGATCATGAGAAACAGTTCGTGTTTTGTACAGAACAAATCTGGGGCTTCTTCCTGTCTGGCTTAAAATATGCACCGATGAGGTGAGAGTGCTGGGTATTTTGTTGCGAAGCATGCAGGGGAAATGCTTACAGGATGCCTTTCGTTACAGTATTGGCAGCGCAACACTCGATCTTTGCCTTTGTAATGGAAATCAGATTTTTTTTGGGTTCGTTCCTCGCTTTCCATAGTGCATCAAATATCTCAATAAATTCCTTTGTGAGCTCAGTTTCAGAAACTGCTTAATCATTTGACAAGAGTTTTCCCTGTCTCCTTCTAATGTCTTAAGGTCTGATGTAAGTTGGGAATTCCTATTTGGCTGAAAACTCTTTGCTGTGCTTCGCCTTGACTGATTCTCTTCCTGGGGGATTGCACCCACAGCTGGTGGACAGGAGCTTTGTTAATAAAGTGTTTAAAAGGAACAGCTAAGATGAGGCCAAATACATCACCTATTGGCAAACTTTCTGTTTAAGAAAGCAGCTGAGAAGCTTTACTCTTGGTGTTCGTGAGATCTAAAAGTTGTTTATTAAGGAAGAGAATGTCAAACCTGATCCCAAGGCAAAAAAACTCTGAAGTGTTTTGCTGTGAGGGTGGGGAGGTCCTGGCCAAGGTTGCCCAGAGCAGGGGTGGCTGCCCCATCCCTGGAGGGGTTCAAGGCCAGGTTGGATGGGGCTTGGAGCAACTGGATCCAGTGGGAGGTGTCCCTGCCCATGGCAGGGAGTGCAGCTGGATGGATTTTGAGGTCTCTTCCAACCTAAACTATTCCAGGACTCTATGAAAATAAAGATGTGGTTGAGTTAAGGATTGGGTCTCTGGTTTCTAACTTCTCCCATCTGGCTCAAGATGGGGAACTTACAATGTTTTTTTAATTAATAATTTGCTGTGAGAAATCATTGGGCTGTAACTTAGGGGAAACCCTCCTGTGAAACTGAGGAAGAAAACCTTGTGTAACTGCCTGTTACCCAGAGACTGGGCATGTTAAAGGCATAACAGGCTTGTCAATCCTGTCTTAACTGGGAACAACAATCCGAATTGGCCTCAAGCTCTGTGCTTTGGAGAACAGCCCAGGATGACTGATGCACTTCTGCTGGCTGAGCTGCTCCTCCTCTACTCCACAAACGGGTAGTATTCTCCATCTGTAACCACACACGACTTGTGGCTAGAGATATATTGCAACTGGCCCTGTTGGCTATCTAGGATGTTGCCAGAAAAGGGTATTCGGGCCAAATAATTGCATTTCATGGGTAATACAGGAATAAAAAAAGGAATATTCTGGCCACCTCTGAAAGCTGTGCATATGTAAATCGCTGTATAAGTAAGGCTGGGCTTACTTGTAGGAAGGAATGGGGAGATACAGATGTGAAGTCCTGCTTCTTCTCACCCTGTCTTTGACGTGGATGAAACACCAGCGCGAAAGAAAAATTCTATAAGAACAGACTGGAAAGACTGTGGCATTGTATGTGGGTGCCTTTTAAGCCCTCAAGATAAGTAATGTGTTCAAGATTGTCATGCAAGCAGTGGCAGATGAAGGAATTGGATCATTCCTCTTTCGTCTTCCCTAAGAACAAACCCATCTTCCCCCAACTCCCAATTACATTTTAAACTAACTTTCATTCTCTGTTTAAGCCTTTCCAGAGTGCAAATGATCAAAGCATGAGATTAAAGACACATCCTGATGTGAAGAGATTACAACTTTTGACTGTTTCCTTATGCTTTCAAAAAAAAAAAAAAAAAAAAAAAAGCAAAGCATCTTTTTGGTATTTCCTCTCATTTTGATTTGATCAGAGCGAAGCCAACATGGGCTCGCTGGTCCGGTAGGAACTGGAACTCAATTTTACATTTTTTTAAGCCATTTTACTGTATTAAAAATGACAGAGGTTAGAAACAAAGCTCTTATACTTTTATTGAACTGGAATGAGAAGTGACAGAAAATCATTTTGGTCCTAGTGCAGTAAATGTTATCACTAAAACATGTTCAGGGGAGATTAGGACAGCCTCTCAAGCACAAGAGACAAAAGTTCACAAAACAAGAAGTGATTTTGCTGTCGTTGTCTTGCAGTCATCTGGTCAGGAGACAAAAGTATTTTAGCTCTCGGGGATGCTGGACTTGGGGGCTGGGGAAACGCAGGTTCCTCTCACAAAGCAGAGGTTGAGCCTGGGGAGGGCAGGTTTTGCAGATCAAATGCTGAATAATGTTTGAATTCTCAAAGCAAACGTTGAGGCAGAGTTAATGCTGATTGCAAACAAAAGGATGGGGCTGCTCCGATGGTTCCCTGACCCTGGGCAGGTGACGTTGCTTCGCTGAGCTGGAGAGATAAGATGGAGCTGCTGTAGGGTGGAGAGGGAAGAGCTCATTGTGAAAATGGGGACCACTGCCGCGAGCATCCAAAGGCTCAGAGAAATCTGCAGCCCTTTCTCACCACAAAACACAGTGATGTGGCTCTTTTCAGCAGGACACAGCTGGTTTTACCCCAAGCCTGTTCTCCCAGGGAAGTATTTTTCTGTGTGTGCACATTGTTTATTTATTTGTCCAAACCAAGTCAAATATTATGCCCTTAATCAGAATTCTGGTGTTGTTTTCTAATTAATCTGTGTCAGTAGCTTGAATGTTTGTGTTAAATCATTTTCTTCATGAAAGCTTTTAATGAGGAAACAAATTGATTGGATTTTTACGTACTGGATTCTTGCCACTGATGCCTATAGAGCAACCCTTTGTTACGCAGCTTGCCTGGCAATGGGTCACTTTGAGGTCTATCCCCAATCCTTGATCTGTTTCCAAAACTCACCAGTGCTGTTCCCTTATTAAAATGATTCTGATGTCAACCCAAGACATGCTCAAACATGAAAGAGGAAGAAATTGCTGAGGATTTTTTTTGGCATGGCCAAAAGTGGGCAGTGTGCGTACTGTCGTCTGTACTGCTACTGGAAGAGAAGGTGTGACCTAAGGTTAATTAATGATATGGATCTGTTAGAGCAAGGCCAGAGGAGGCCATGGAGATGATCTGAGGGCTGGAGCACCTCCTGTGCAAGGACAAGCTGAGAGGGTTGGGGTTGTTCGGCTTGTAGAAGTGAAGGCTCCGAGGAGACCTTAGAGCAGTCCTGAAAGAGGTTCCAGGGAGGCTGGGGAGGGGCTCTTGATCAGGGATTGTGGGGGTAGGACAAGGAGGAGTGTTTTTCAGCTGAAAGAGGGGAGATGCTTTCTTGTGAGGGTGGGGAGACCCTGGCCAAGGTTGCCCAGAGCACTGGTGGCTGCCCCATCCCTGGAGGTGTTCAGGGCCAGGTTGGATGGGGCTTGGAGCAACTGGATCCAGTGGGAGGTGTCCCTGCCCATGGCAGGGGTGGAACTGGATGGGCTTTGAGGTCCCTTCCAGCCCAAACCATTCCAAGATTCTAAGGCTGCAAAGCAAAAGGCCATACAATACTCTGCATTTGGAGAGAGAGAGATGTGTTCTTGTGGAAGGAAGCTGGGAGCCTTTGAAACCCTTGAAAAAGAGGAGGTCTGGCTGGTGAAGGAGGGTGCTTGGGCTGAAGATGCCACAGGAGCCAGCAAGTGTCTATAAGATTTACAATTCCTCTTGAAGCTTCTCAAACAACGTGTGTATTGCCCATTCACTGGATTCCTGGCAGCATTTCTAGTATAATTCTCCCATCTGTTACTTTCTCATCAGGCTGGAACAAATCATTAAGAAAATAACGGATGCTTATGTCTGTCTCTCTTTTTTTTCTTTTGGCCTTTTAGGTACCACTTGGAATTCCTGCCCCGAGGTGAGTACAGCTTGTGGGAGAGGAGGGGTGATTTCTCACTGCTATGAGTTTGGGGAGCAGGGAAGTGTTGGATGGGAATGGTATTTTCTATGCAAAGTCAACAAGGAGAGAACTTAAACTGAAGCCCCATCCCTGGAAACATTCAAGGGCAGGTTGGATGGAGCTCTGAGCAACCTGATTGAGTTAAAGGTGTCCCTGTTCCTACAGGGGAGTTAGACTGGATGACCTGTAAAGGTCCCTTCTAACCCAAAGCCTTCTGTGGTTCTGTGAATACAGAGGTGTGTGTGGCAGTTCTTGGGGTGGAAAGGGGCAAAGCTGTAGAGTGGGCTCTAGCAGGAGCTGGGGTTGGCATTCTTGGTCCATTTTTCCTTACCCTCGAGGGCAAATAATACAGCCGTGTGGTCACTCATTGTCTTGGGCAAGCACAGGAGATTTTTCTGCAAAACTTCTGCCTCCAAAAAAAACTTCAGAAAGTTCAGAAAAAGGCAGAAAAGTTCAGAAAGGGCAGAATATTCCCATGAACCATTGACTTTGGAGCAAGGACTATTGGGTAACCTTCAAGTTTCCTCCCGTCTCATTACTTCACGTTAACCCGAACTTGAAATTGAATCAACCTCCAGGTGTAGACAAATGGCCAGGCTGTAAATTTTTCCGGACCGTGACCATCTCTTGTTATGTCTGTTAACAAGCTGGGAGATTCTGATCAGGACTTTGATCTTCATTTCCGCAATAATGCGGGTGATGATTTAAACTTTCCAGGGTGCCTGTAGGTCACAAGCCGTGTCAGTGGGTGCTTCTGCATATTCAGGGCAATTGATGGATAGGGATTTGCTCGGAGTTGACCTGGAGCTCCTTCGGCTCTGTATTGGATTGGTGGAGCTAAGCTCCAACCCTGGATTTGGAGCATTGAGCACAGCTGAGGTGTGTGGTTTGCTGAGTTTGTCCTTTTTCCTTAAACAGTCTTTGTGCCAGGGAAGTGCAGACGGAAGGATCTGCCAGCGCTCAAACAAGATGAGAGCTGGGGCCGTAATAAAATTCCTTGTGAGTGTTCCAAGGCGGCTAATCCTTCATTTACTCCAGGAATAAATTCCCGTATGTTACCTCCTTGAGCAGGGCCCACTTCCAGCCCATCCTCGCTGCCTGGCAGCACAGAAATGTCAGAAATGCAGCAGCGTTGCAATTCCCACTAGAACAGTGTTATCACATTTTAATATGAGCCTCGGTGCAGCCTCGGTGCTTCTAATTGCTTTCAAACCATTGTTTTCATGCGTTTGGTTGATGAACCCAGCATCTGGCATCATTTGAGAAAGTACAACAGACAGCTGTGTTCAAAATTAAAAGAAAAAAAAAAGAGCGAGAGAGGATTAGAACACATAAAAGGGCTCAAAATGAGATTTTTTTTTTCCCAAATACTGAAAGTTCATGCAATTAAAAGAGTGGAGGAGGGTTACTTTTGTTCTTTTGGAATATTCTTTATTCTTTCATAGAGTTGGAAGCCTGAGTAGTAGTAAGAAGGTTGGTATGTAGAATGGTGTATGGATTTGTAAGTAAAGCGCTTCGCTCACTTAAATGCCTGTTAGGAATTGTGGTACAAGTGTTTGGGTCTTCGGGTGTGCAGGAATTTTCAAATGTGCCCCGTCATCTTGAACTAAGAAAAAATGTACTAAGGAAACAGCTTGAGAGTTAAAACCTGGGCTCAGGCGTCACCTTGAGAGCATCAGCTCGAGTCTGTGATGCAGTGGTGGGGGAAGGAAAGGTAGTGATGAGAATTTGGTGCATGCTGAATGGAAAAGAGCCCGAGAACTACAACGTGGGGCTTGGCTTCAAAGGAAAAAAACGAATCCTATGTGTCTGGATGTATTGATAAGAGGAGTGCAGGCAGAAATGAGCTGCCTACCTGCACTGGTGGCATGGGGAAGGAAAAGGTAGTTTCTAAGAAGGTTTAGGATTTGCTTAGTAATATCTAGTAAACAGCTTGTGACCCCACCTGGTAAAGGCAGTTGAGCTCCATGAACTCAGAGCCATGCTGAAATCCCTCTGAAGCCCGGAACCTCGGGTATTCCAACTGTCCCAACCTGCTGGTTTCCAATAGTGGCTGAAATTAATACAATCACTCTTCATGTGTCCCAGCAAGCAGCAAAGTCTGTGAAGCGGGAGTGTGGGTCTTGCCTTGGGGATGGGTTGGGTGTGCTGGTGCAGTTTCAGAGAGATGGAGCTGAACACGGCTCCAGATGCAGGATGAGGTGCTGTGCCCAGTTCACAGGCACGAAATGATGCTGTTGACCATGATGTGTAGCTGCTAAGTAATTTTGCGTTGTCCCTTAGGTGCTCTTTGAACGGAGACCCAGGGTGACTCAGATTTCCTTTTGGAGGAGGACTGACTGCTGATGTGAAGCATTTTATACACTCAATATATTCTATGCATGCGTGCCCTCGCTGTCTCACAGCCTCCACTTTTGTGGAAAGAGAGCTAAAACTGGCAACGAAAATCTGGAGGGGACCTGGCTCAGCTGTAGCCCTCCCGCGGTTCCTCTCGGCTGTTTCCGTCTCTCCTCACAACACGGTGCAGGGGAAATGTTCTGCAACAGCTTTGATTTAGAAAAAAATGAATGGTCTGAGGGAGCGGCGAGAGGCCGTTCTGGGGTACTGCAAGGGAGTCCAGCCTAGGGAAGCTAAAGGAGAGAGATGAGTATTTGGGAAGAGGATGGAGGGACTGGGAACAATGCTGAAGGAAGGATTAAATAAGACAAAGGTGCCTCTGTGGCTAAAAAAGAGCTGTGGGCCAAGGCTGGAAGTTTGGCTTTGCTGGAATAGGACTTCGCATTAAACCGCTGTCACTGACGTGTTTTGGCTTCCCCATTCCTGCACCCCAAAGACGTGCAAAGATGGACAAGTGTGAAAAGACAATATGACCTCTGGTAGAAGCGAGTTAGATTAAATAATTGATGCCTGTACAGTATTTTGAGATACTTGGGAGCACGAGTCACTCTGTAGCACTCTGCTTGAAGACCCAGAGCTTTGGAGATGGACAAAACGTGGCTCTGCCTTCCCAGCAAAGGGCTTCGGCCTGGGGCACACAAGGAATTTGTCCCTCCTGTGGGGTTCCTGGGCCTCCCCTTATCCCAGCACTGCATGGAGAACTCCCAGCTTCCATGTACTCATTCCCACTATAAAAACCTCACAGTGGATGCAGTTGTAGGCAATGATTTTTTACTTTATTTTGAAGAAAACAACCCCAAATAGATGAATAAAACCGGATTTATTTTCATTGAGCTTATGATAACGCTTTTGTTTTTCCATCAGAAATTTATCCCACATGGTTTTCTCTGAATAGCAGCGTTAAAATATTCATAAGTTGTTAAAACGTGAGAGAATGAGGATAGATGTTTCCATTTATGAAATTTAGGAAAACTGAAGCTTTAAGCAATGTGCCTAAGGTACCAGAGCATCCCCAGGTGTGTCCAGGAGTTGGGTCCAGATTTGCTTCTCCCAGCTCCAACTTTAATGCCTGAAATCATCGTCTCCCTGAAGTCAAGAGCAGTGAATGTAGAAGTGTGGCAGGGAGATGGGGTAAGGGACAAGCTGGGGTAAAACAGAACTTCAAAACTGGGAACCTTTATGCTCCCTGAAAGGATTAAATAACTAACACTGTGAAAATCTCTGTAGGCCACATGTGGTGTATGCTATTTAGATGAAGTAGGTATCATTTTACCTCTATTGGTCCCTCTTAAATTGGTTTGGATGCCAAGTGCTCTGTGGGTCACTGCTAATTGGGGTTGGATGTTGTAGCAGTGCACGAGGTATGTACGTACCTGAGGCGCACGTGCTTTTCTTTCATTAAGTGACACTGTACAAAGGCCTCGAGTGTTAGATTTATGAAGTAGGTTTTCTATATAAAGCCTCCAGTCTGTTGAATCGGGCTGGAGTGGAGCTGGCTGGGAGATGGAATTGGGCATTTCCCTAAACTGCTGCTCCCTGGTATTGCATATTTGGTTTGTGTAGTTATGACAAGTACAAGTAGCAAATCATTAAAGCAGCAAAAGCACCGTCTTTACTGTACAGCTCCCCTTTGAAGCTGAGGCAGAGTGTTCCTGAATTAATGGAGTGCATGGTGATTTTCCTAAGTTTTATTTATAAAACCTCCTCTTTGCGTTCCTGCCAGGAGTCTCCGGCTCAGCGGTAAGCAGGGTTCATGCACAGAAACCCAGCCCAGATTTATGATGTGTTTGGAAACGCAAGGGGAAAAAATATCGGATTGACAATATTTGTAACATATTGCTAAAATATCCATTCTGTCGCCATGCGTGGAATTCCCTGGCTTTATAAACACGGGTGCCAGCTACAACCCCGGAGCTGTCATAACACAGAGACAGAAAGAAAACAAAACAACCTTTGTTAAAATGCCTTCGACGGTCCGTGATGTGTTTGGGCGGCATGTGGAACAGGGAGTTAATTAATGAAAAATAAAATATACACACAGGGCATGTGTTTTTTAACTTAAAAAAAAAAGAAAAGCCTTAACATCAACACTTGTGACAGCTCCCTCTATCAGCGCTGAAGCTTTGCTTCCTGCGGCTCTGAGCGTGCAGTTCTCCCTCCGTGTGCTACATTCTGGGGTAGGAACAGTAGTTTTTGCGCTGAAACTCCTGTTTCATAGTTCTGCAAACCGGGAGCAGCTGCGCAGCTTCGCTTTTACAGGGTCTTATAAATTATTCTGTTACCTAAGGTATTGTGTGCAAATTTTGGAGGCGAGTAACAGTTGTAGGAGGAAATGGAACGTGCCACTTGGAGAGATGTCAGCAGTAGGAGTTGGGCATCTATGCTCTGGGGCTCCAAGGAGGTGGATTTGCATTTTTATTTCCATATATACATAGAAAACCAAGAGGAATGTGTAACTTTGAAACTGTTGCTGTTGCATTTCAAGTGTTCAAACCAGAAAGCAAGCCCTGCTCTTATTACGAAGCTTTGAAATCTCTTCCAAATCTGAGAGTGCAGTCCAAGGGCCACGAGCGACTACGCAGCTCTCTTCAGCCAGAGAAGACTATAAACTCAGAGGGTGCTGACACCCAAGGCATCCCACGATGGGGCTGGGACAGAGTCTCTTGATCCAAATTGCTCCAGTGAGTGTCTTCAATGTGGTTCTGGAGTGTAGAACTAGGCTGAACTGGGTGTGAGTGCACAGTGATCAAACAGGAGATGTTTGCCCTGGATTGAAACTCCTGTTTCTGGGGCACAAAGAAATACAAAAGCCCTCTCCTGTATTTCCTGAAAATGTCAGTCCCATTTTTCTTTCTGGGTGTGTTTATTGCAAGAAATGAGGGAAGGAAAAGGGAAGAGCCTCCGAAAGTAAATGTCATTTGATTAAAAAAAATCCAAACAATGGGGTTTACTATTTAGAATCTCTATTTGGAGCCAGCAAATGAAGAACTCGCAGAATTTGTAACCAGACTGAAAGAGCAGTTAAGAGCCACTCACAGTTGAGCTGGGTTATTCTGCAGTTGATGTCAAAACCATCATGACCTTTATTGAGAAGTATGAGGTTAATGAGGAGGGCTTTGAACTCTCTTTAAACGAGCCCATTGATTTAAAACTTCTTACAAACTTGAGGAAGGTTTCCTGGTTTGGATTACTGGGTGCTGCTTGGAGATCTCTCCATCATTAATCAAAGCGTTCACGTTACCGAGTCACCCGTGGTCCTTTGAAACCCATCCCAGTTGTAAGAAAAGGTATAAAAGTGTCAGTAAAGATGCTAAATATACAGCAGTTTGGGGAGCCCCAGTAAGTTAAATATTAACAAGTTCTATTGCTCTCACTTTGGCCAGTTAATAAAATACTCTAATTATTAGATTGTCTAACTTGCCTGATGTGCAGCTTTGGCCATAGAGAACCTTTTCAAATGAACCCTCTGTGCTTTCCGAACTTGTTTGTCTAATAGGAATGGGCTGCAGCTTTCTTTTTATAAGGAAATCTCAGGGGTTGCTGTAATGCGCTCGGATGAACGCACAGCCTGTGCTCATGGAGAACAGAAAAACGTTCAAGAAATTGCCCCACTGGGGACACAGCATGAGAGCGTTCGCATACACCATCACCTGAGCGCTCTCACAGTGGGTAATAGACCTCCCTGCTCCAGAAAAATGGGGGAAAACGGTGTAAATCCTCAGGTCTGGCCATGTGATATTTTGGGGCCCCGTTGTGTGGCTTGGAGCCTCGCTGGGGAGCAGGGAAGCTGGTGCCCTCTGTGTCCATCACCTTCACTCAGCAGGAGCAAGGCTGGGAGTGCAGCACTGAGTCCCGACTCCTGGGTCTTCCAACCTTCTGCTGGTTCAAAGCTGGAGTTTTCAGTCCTGTCCCTTCCCCCCCGTGCCGTGAATTCTGTGTTGCTTTAGTTTGTAGAGCAGTTGCGCTGTCTGAATCACCTACCAAGTAGTAATTCTGCCCTTTAGTTGGACTCCATCCTGAACCACAACTGTAAAATCGTTCTTCGTGTTACCATAAATGCATAATGAGCATCTCCTCCAGCCCCTAGAGTGCCGATCGTTCCTGTCTTTGCATTCACTGCCCGTACTTATTTTTTCTGAACGGTGAAAATTGCTGCAGATACGGGCAAGACAGCCTCCTTGTGTCTTGTCATTGGAATATGCTCGCTAAACCCCAGCTCCCTCGTGGGTTGGTTCTTTTTATTCCTTGTTTGCTTGGAAGGCTTTCAGCGAAGAAAATATGCTGAACCTACTGACACTGCAAAGGCCATCGCTCAAAACTCTTTGGCCTGCTGGCTCCTCTTTAATAGTGATGATGTTCATCTTTTTTTTAGCTCCCAGACTGGGCTTGCTGAGCCGTTTGCTAATTATTGTGTGGAGTCTGGCATGGGGTTCTGCTGTGTTCCTAGCGGAGCTGGTACCTCAGAGGCTGAACCAAAGCACAGATTTGTGATCTTCCTCTGTATCCCCATCTTTTAAATGAAGCCCTTCTCCCTTCAAAGAGGAATAATTTATTAACGGGCAGCGATGCAAACTGTTGGTCGCTTTAGGCTGGCTTTAGCTCACGTTGGATGGGCTTTGTATTTCAGTGATGTGTTACCAGGTCATAAAAGAGAGAATAAATCTTGTTTACTTGTTTACATCCCGTGGGAATCTTCTGTTGCCCTGGGTTTCAGGCTTATTCGTCGCCAGACTGCGATGGGCTGTGCTTCCCCTGTCAGGCAGCTGCTCTGCGTAGCTGCTGCCCACTCGAGAGGCAGAATGGCAGCGTCTTTACTGAAAAGGTGCCAAGGATTGCGAGAGAGGAGCTGGAGGGGGAGGAAGTTAGAGGGGGAGGGAAGGAGAGAGCAAACACTGCAAAAAAAGAAGGGAAAAAGGGAGACGAGAGAGAGCTCAGCTAAGAAATGACCCAAGGAGCTGGCAGTGGATTAGAAAATACAGAGTAATGGGGGAGATGCAGTGTGAGATCAGCAGCTTCTTTGTGTCTTCATGGGTTTGGGGGGAATATCTGCTTCCCTCAGCCTCATCAGCTCTTTGGGTTCATGAGAAAGAGCTTTGCTGTCTGACAGAGCAACCCTGCCAACTTCTTCTGTCAGTCAGGGCTCACAAGTTGTGTACATCTTGAGTGTTATTTGTGGGGTGGCTTTTTTGGTGCATTAGCAGAACTTGGGGTTTCTGTTGTTGTTGCTTCTTTGTTTTTCTTTTATAGCAATAAACCCACAATCAGTTGTGGGAAGGCTTTAGTTTGGATACCTGCGCATCAGATGTAAGATCTATGAACTAATAACTTTCAAGTTATTTTCTCTTGTAAAATCATGAGGTTTATTTGTCATGCGACAGGGAGAGAAAATATTTTAACCCCAGCCTGCTTCTCAGCCCCTTTTGGGTTTCATTTTTTCATAGAATCGTAGAATCACCACCACCAGGTTGGAAGAGACCCACCGGATCATCGAGTCCAACCATTCCCATCAATCTCTAACCCGTGTCCCTTAGCGCCTCGTCCACCCGTCCCTTAAACCCCTCCAGGGAAGGGGACTCAACCCCCTCCCTGGGCAGCCTTTTGAAGACGAGAGCTGCAAAACTTTAATTTCTTTCGGTGCAATCAAATACTTGGACACTTCGTAGGGCTTTGATTTCCCCTCCCTACAACAGGAGTAGGTTTTGCAGCTTAGAAAGCTTTGGGAAGCCTCCTGTTGAGTGCCCCGGCTCCTCCTGCTGGGCTGGGGTCCCGAGAAGCCCTTGCCTCCCCCTCCCCAGCAGAGTGCGGGGCTCCTGCCTGCATCCTCGGCTGATGCTGCGCGCTGCAGCCCGACCTGCTGGGCACACGGGATCATTGCATCCCGGAATATGCACCGGGAGAGCCTCCCGCAAAGGGCTTTCCGCTTTCGAGCTGGTTTTTAACAGAAGTGGCATTTTGAGTGGACCATTAATTTGCTTTACTACGTGTAATTAGCAAAAAAACTGGATACTGAGTGAAGGAAATTAGGCTTGGACTGGATTCTCTTGTCAGCCAGCCAAGACCTGCTTGGGTCAACGTTTCTAAAACACTGATAAATCGGCTCCTCTGCATGTGAGGAGGTCCCTGGCTTCACTTTTGACCCTATTGGGATGAGGTGGACCTGTCCCGCTGATAAAACACAGCGTACGCAGACACAGGTCCTGGTCTCACCGTGGCTTTGTTCGCCTCGTGAGCCAGGGGCGAAGTTATTTTCCTTCTGTGCTTGGTCTCCACGTCCAAATATTAAGCAGGATAAACACTCATAGGTTTGCAGATAAAGATATTTCTCATGTAGTTTGTTAATAATAGCAGTGTATTCGTACAGCCCGGGGAGCGGAGGATGGATATGTATGCGCATCGTAGTGATGTGAAATAGGAAACATGGGATTTTAAGGAAAATATAACATTATCTGGGTGCTGGCTCTATAAGGGAGTCAATAGGCTATGAAGAAGGTGCAGCAAATCTGCATCTACCCAAACCTCAGCTCTTCACCTATTAATCACAAGGGCTTAACCACACAGATCCAAATGGGCGCTTAGGAGCCGATGAAGCCTTTAAGGCATTCGAAAAAAAAGAAACATCATACATTTTCCAGTCCTTAAATGTGTTTAAAAAGGTATATAATTTATAATAGCAATGTTGACAGAGCTTTAACTACATTACAGAAGCTAAACTGTAATCTATTTACATGTGAGCAGTACTTACTGTGTGGGTGCGTCTCTGTTGATGTGTTTCCATGTGATTCTCCATAATTTCAGCGAGTGATTGTCGTAAGGGATATTAAACCATAGTATTGATAATACTTTTACAGCTCTGCTTGGGGAAATGCATTACTGCTAAATTAGTCCCTGAAAATCTAGAGATATTAACACTGCCGAGCATGAAGGCAGATGGGATTTGGATCAGAGACCTTTATTTGTAGTGTGATGCTAAGGAGTCATTACTTTAAAGCAGGAACTTCGTTTCCTTGAATATTAACTCGAGTTGGGGATTTTACTTCCGCTTTGGCATGAAGGAGCTTATCATAAAAGTGTAAATGGAACTCACTCGCTATTGATTTTTCTTATGCTCTAAAAAGATGCTTAATGAAACTCTGGGTACCTAGATAAAGCCCTTCACCGAATGTAAAGTAAGCTTAATTGCAGTTCCCTTAACAAGCTACTGGAGATGAATTTTTTCCCTCCTACAAAGCCCTTTCACCTATTCTGATTGTTTCTCTTCCTGTGTGCGCCAGGATGCATTATTTCAGCTTTTTCCTCCCTCCTTTTTTATTTCTCCCTGTGAGAGGCAAACTGCAGCTTAAAGAAAGGGAAACTTTTTTGCTGGTTCACATGTGGAATAAAGTTCAGTCTTGGGGAACTTGATTTTTGAGGTCTCGATCAGAGGTTTTGCTCTTCAAAGAGAGTAAATGTGCCTCTCCCATTTCTGCAGAAGGGGAGCCGGGCATGGAGAAGTGATCTGACCCTATCTGGTAGAACAGCAGCCAAACCAGAACCTGTGCGGAGGTTTTCCTGGTGTTTCCCCATGACCTGTCACCTGCCAGACCCTGCACCTATGTCAGAGCAGGCAGAGGGGTTGTATTTTTAGCCTCCAGCATCATAAGCCCCAAAACAAATAGGAAAGGCAGGTTCCCTTCCTCTCCGACAGCAGCGTTTGCACTGTTGAGGTTGTGGAGAAGAAAGCAACAGTGCTTTCCCTTCTTGTGGTGACTTTCTCCTGTAGGTCCTGCATGTGCAGCCCACTCAGAGCCTTGTTAATGCTTGATCTGGTTCTTTTCATGCTCCTCTCAGGGAGTTCCTTCTCCTCTGATGCAGAGGGTTCGTGGCTCTGACTGGTGCCAGGTCTGTGTGACATCCCCGGGTCCTGTGAGGACCTGGTGTGACTGCTGTGACTCACCTGCCGCTGCTTTCCGAAGCCTGAACTGCCACCTCCTTTTCTGCGGACGCCCCCATCACCAGAGACACATGCTGTCCCCTCTATGCACCTAAAGCGTGATATCTGTTGATTACACAGATGCCTCCCAAGCCCCTCTCTCTGCTGCTGTGCAAGAAACTGTTTCTGCGCAACACGTCAGGCAGCTGAATGATGGCATAATTTCATTTTTTTTCCTTGCCACAACTGTCACAAAGCACAAAAGCCGGGTATTGAGCACACTTGGCGGTACCCAAACTGCGCCAAGGGAGCCCCCTGGATGAGGTGTAAGCCCAAGAAACCTCTTGCTCTTTCCCTTAGAGTCAATCGTGCTTTTGTTCATGCTCCAAAGAGTGATAAGTTAGGGAATTTTGCTGAGGATTTGAGTAGGAAGATAGAGCAGCTTTGCGTCAGGTGCAGAGTCATTATTTGCTGGGGTTCTGTGCTATTTGGTTTTTATTCCCTGTGTTTTCATTAAAAGCTAATGAGTTTTTTCTTCATTCAGAACAATAGCCTGGCCCCTGACAAGTTGTTGGTTGTTTTTTCTGCTTGGACTCAACTGGCTGTTGCTGCTCCATAAACTTTATGGAGAAGCGGATTAAAGCACAAGAAGTTCTCGTAATGCGAATCCAAATGGAAAGGAAATGGGATTTGTTTTAAGTAGCTGTGCTTGCAGAGGGTTTGTGGATCTTTTTTTTTGGTACCGAAATTGTGTTTGAAAATCATGGAATAGAATCATAGAATCACAGAATGATTTGTGTTGGAAGGGACCTCAAAGCCCATCCAGTTCCACCCCGTGTCATGGGCAGGGACACCTTCCACTGGATCAGGGGCTCCGAGCCCCATCCAACCTGGCCCTGAACCCCTCCAGGGATGGGGCAGCCCCCACTGCTCTGGGCAACCTGGGCCAGGGCCTCCCTACCTTCCCAGGGAAACATTTCTCCCTAAGATCTCATCTCAATCTCCCCTCTTTCAGCTTAAAACCATTCCCCCTCATCCTATCCCTGCACTCCCTTATCTATCCTGATCTATTTGTGCTTGGAAAGGGTTCTGCCGGCACAGACCTGTGGCTTGATTCTTCCCCATGGTCAACGTAGGTACCGGCTTCTCCTCCCATTAAAACCAGTGACTTATTCTTGCAACTGGGCCCTTGTTCTAGTTCCAAATGGTTTAGTGGCGGCGCACAGCGAGGTGCGAGCCGCGCGTCCCCCCGCTGCCTCCTGCGAGGCGGAAACTGGAAACAGTTTGCTCGTTATCGCCATAATCCTGCACCTGTATCTCGTTATAAGGGACCACCTGGTACCTCGTGTGTTTGAAACGCCAGGATTGATACCATGCGGTTCGGTCGGAAGAAAATGTTCCTCTTAAGGGGCTGAACGAGCTTATGGGAAGCGTCTTAGAATGCTGGCATCTTCGCATCGCTGCGGATAATGGAGCCGGCTGCACTGCAGCACGGCACGAAGAACGGCTCCTCATTAAAACAAACGCCGTCTTCTCCTACAACATGGAGTTGCTGTTTGGTAGCAGGGTTTTATAGAGGCTTTTTAGAGCCTTTCAATTTGAGGATCTTGAAGCGCTCCAGTAAGATGGGGAAGAAACATCACCTTGTCACACACAATCGAGCAGAACACTGAAATGACTTCTCCAAGGTCAGGCAGGCAGTGGTGCTCTCATGGATGCTCTCCACCTCACAGAGTCTGCCCAGAGGAGCGAGAGGGGTCCAGGCTCTGGTTTTTAACCCCTAGTTGTTGTTTTTTCTTCAAGGAGGTGCATGAGTGCATTCTATGCATGAGTTTTGGTTTGTTGTAGCATAGAGGAAGGTGCTTTGCTTCCTCATCGTGACTGAAAAGTAGTCCACAGGTAGAAGATAACTACAGTACCAGCTCTGCTGCTGTCTGATCCCACAGGAGGGATCCAAACCTGCCCTTCTGGGCCAGGGACCGCAGCTTTCTTCTTGGCAGGAGAGATCAGTATCGCTGATGCTGAATAATGTGCTTCCCAAAAGGAGGAAAGTTGTTTTCTGTATTTCCCTTTTCTCCTGAATCCAACGTTCCACATGGTGTGCCAGGATGGCTGCTGGAAGCATAGACCATAGAGCTGGGAGAAGATTTGATTACTCCTTGGCCTTTTCCCCTGTTAGGAAAGTTATAATAGCCTGAAGGGTGGATGGCCAGGGCCCCCTCTGTTCTGTCATTAACCCCATAGGCCTTTGGTACATCACAAAGTCAAATCTTTATCGTTCTTTTAAAGACCTTTGAGCTTACAACATCAGCAACACCATCATGGTGTCTGGCACCCAGTGCGCTTTGTTTTCCAAAGAAGCGATCTGTGAGAGGACCATCTTGTGTGTGTTGTGTTCTTCACAGCCAGATTCTTCATTTTGGTGAAGAATTGAAGTTTTCTTGAAAATGTGCCCTTGACTGCAGGACCCTCGGGTCTGAGAGAGCTTCGTGCTCAGAGCAAGAGAGGGAAGATTGCAACCTGAGATGTTGAAAATAAAACATATCCAAATCAGGCTGGACATTAGGAAAAAAATTTTCACGGAAAAGGTCATTGGGCACTGGGACAGGCTGCCCAGGGAGGGGATTGAGTCCCCTTCCCTGGAGGGGTTTAAGGGACGGGTGGACAAGGTGCTGAGGGACATGGGTTAGTGTTTGATAGGAATGGTTGGACTCGATGATCCGGTGGGTCTTTTCCAACCTGGTGATTCTGTGATTCTATGATTCTATGTTGTGTCATGTCTTTCTGCAGCTCGAGACTCAACGGCATCTCCACTGCGTTTCTCGGTGTAAGGAAAAGCGTTGTAACCCTCCATTCCAGGCCTTGATACCCTTTCATCAGCACTTGATTTCAACCCTGGGGCACAGCTCCTCTGTTTGCTGAGATAAAACTTGGCTTTAGTGTTTAAACACAATTAGCATCAGCTGAAAACTCACCTCTCTTGCTGTTTGTTGTGTGTTGAATGAGCAAGCAGCTGTCTTTACCTCTCTTATCAACAGCCTGGGGTGTGTATGTGTGTTCAGGAAATGTAAAGGGGAAGCCTGAAAGACCACTTTTTGGGGTTTGCTTTGTTTGGGTTGAGTAGTATTTTCTTCTACAGGTAGGCCAGCTGCCTTCCATTTATATTAAAGGTTGATATTAACACCTGTCACTGTGGTATCTGAGTACCTTCTGCATAAAATCCAATCTTGGTAGCAAATTCCCTAGCAAAATGTCTGCCTCCAGAGAAATTTGATGCAACGTTGAGTATGGGGAGGTGAGATCTCCTGCCTTTGTACACAGACACATAGCTCTGTTAAGGGAGTTAATCTTCATTCCCCTACCACCCTTCAATTAAGGATCTCAAAGGTGGGGTTTTTTTATAATACAGGAAGATTTTTTTTGTTCTAGTGAAGCAGGTAGAGTCCTTCATTTCACAGGTGGATGATTTTTGCAGAGCTCTTGAACTGAGGGCAAGAACAAGGAATTGGATGTAGCTGTGGTAGTTTGGCCCCAAGGCTGGTGTTTCCAGCCTTGTCCTTGGATGTCCTCCAGGTGTGAGATCTGTATGTACCCAGCACAAGTGTTCTTGCAGCAGGAATATGCTGCCTTGCCCCTAAGTGAGAAGTCTGGCCTCAATCACACAAAAGTGGGTTTGGGGTTTGTAAACAACGTCAGTGGAAGGTGGAAATCAGGAGGAAAAACATATCACAGTGTAGGCAGTAAGATTTGAGTTTAGAAATACGTCCTCTTCACTAAAATCAGGCTCTCCTCTTCTTTCTAGGAGAGGATCAACGTGATGCTGGTTTTGGACAGGACAGTTCCGATGAAAATCAGAGTTGGAGTTTGGCTCCTTCCATGGCATCTGACGTTTCACTCCCATTGGACATCCAGGATGACGGTAAGTCACTGATGCTTTTCGAAATCCATGGGTGAAGAAGAGAGAAAGGTAAGTGTGATCTAGTGTGACTTCCTTGGTGTCTTTCATGTGTCTCATAATGCAGAAGGTGTTTCTCGACTTTTTTGTGTTGACTGGTATTTGTTTTGTCAGTGACCTTGAAAAGCTCAGGCAATCCTGATTTTAATTTAGTGCTGCTGAAGTTAAATGTATTTCTTAGTTGTCTTGGTACAAACTGGAGTTGCTGGTTCTATTTTGGTTTTGCAACAGTGATGGAAAAAGCAGAATTCAGCCTGGTGGCTTGTGTTTCCCAAAGTTAATGTGTGACCTCCGGCTGCGTTTCTCTTGCTGTAAAGGGTCTGTGTCTTCTCAGATCCTATCCTTCCAAATCTTTTGAAAATTACACCTCTTTAAATTGCCTTGCTTTGGAGAGACATTTTGGGGACTTTCTAGTGCTTGGGGAGCTTCTAGTGCTTGCAAGTGTAGAAGGGTTTCTAGCTGAGCAGTGGATGGAAGTTGGCATCTGAGGCCAAGGGCGCCTTCCAAAGTCTTAAATGTCAGTTGGAGACTTTCTAGGCAAAGAGTCACTGCCATGCTCACGTCGGCTTGCGACCGTTGGTTTAGGAATAATGGGTTTGTGATCCGCTATTGAAATTGCAGCCTACAGAGCCGTGGTTGTTCTGATCTTTTCAGGGGTTATCTTTGGGCCCTAGTGAAAGCTTGACTGCTTTGGTCTCAGATTCTTAATCTCCCACTCCTCACAGATCTTGTTTCCTCCTCCTCTGTCACTTCCCTTGAGGTTTTCCCCCATGCCTGGTCCTTCCTCTTTCATTTTATCTGCTCCTGTCCCTCCTCTTCTCCACCTCTCTCTGCTCAATGGACTCTTTCATGTCTACTCCCACTCTTGTTTAGTAGTCATCAGCCAAGGATACAAAGAAATGAGGATTTATTTGGGATGAGGCCATAAGAGCTCATGGGCACCAAAGTTAACTTCTTTGCACGGCGCAGAACACTTGACGTATCGAGTGTACGTGGCGATTCCTGCTGTAAAATAAATGGCTTCGTTTAGACTGATTAGAGACAAGGTTGATCTGATAGTTAGCAATTGCAGCATTAAAAGAGGCGTGGAGTTTGGGATTGGTTGTTTTAAATAATCCGTGTGCTCAGATACGACGCACTTAGGCAGGGCGCAGATGGAGAACGTGTGACAAGGATAATGGATGTTGGCCTAAATGGGACATGAAAGGGTGCTGGGGACCTCAAGCTTGGCCTCGTCAAGCGGGCAACGTCTTTATGAAGTCTAGGGTTTCTCCTGGCGTGTTTATTAAGCTTGTCTGAGGAGGTATTTGCTTTGCTAACTCTGAGTGGTGGGTTTTGGCAGCTCTAGGAGGCAGAGTTTGACAGAACACTTGCAAGGTATGCAAACACTTGGCACCGCTGGAGGTTTTCAGACACAGATGAAATGCCAGGCTCGATGGAAGGGTGCCCAAAGGGGTGAACGGCAAGGAGATGGATAACACAGAGAAATTACATACTACAAAAGGGAGGGGGTGGGAAAGCTGGCATGGGGAGCGGCTACATTAAAATGAGGTGTTAGTTCTTGGAAACTACGAGCGCTGAGTAACAGCAGATCATGGACTTGACTGTGTGTGTGTTCGCTTGGGATGAAAGTGGGGCAATTTTGGCTGATGAGATGCAGGCTGTCGGTGGTCTCAAACAGTAACATTAAAGAGAAAAAGAGCTGAACACAGGATTTTGGGCCATTTGCCTTTCCCTGCCATGGTTTCCAGGGGCGTCACCATAAGGAATGTTTCTGGGTGTCTGCCTGTAGGACGGGTTTGGAGCGGGGTTGTGATTTCCTCTGTTTTTTTGGATTTCTGTGATGACTTAGATCAGATGTTTGAGGGATTTTTTTTTGTCTGCTTACGTTTTCTCTATAGAAGATGAAGGCCCAGTGATTTTTTTTTTTTCAGATGACTAGAAGATCATCACCCAAGAGCTTAAATTGTCACTTCCGAGAAGTGCGTTAAGCTGAGATGTGTGATAACCAGCCTTGATCTCTGAATTAGAACATCCTTATGGGAAAAGTAGAACATTTGAAGGTTGCAGACACTCATTTTCATTTTTTCGGTTTGCCTTGGCTTCTCCGAGTGGACGTGTTTCACTTCTACTCTGCTCCTTTTTGCTTCCCTGTGCCTTTGCCCGTGGATGAGGGAGCAAGAGCTCCTCCTTTCAGGCAGCTCAGGCAGCTGACGCAAGGTGTGATCCATCCACCTATGGCCAGGAGAATAAACTGCCTGGTTGTAGGAACATACCTGTAATTCCTGTGGCCTTTTCCATCCCTTCTTAATGCTGTTTTGCAACAAGAGGTCCTGTCCTCAGGTGCAAGCCCACAGTGCTCTGAAAGGCTGCAATCTCCTGCCTTCCTGAATTCCCTAGTTTTATTAATTCAAGGGTTTAATGGCAGCAGGTCTCTTTGGGGTGATGCTCACATCTGCCCCTCCTTGCTAGGGAAAAGAGGGCAATTTGGAGGCGGGGAGAATGCCACCTCTGTCCATTTTGAGCCACCTTTTCCTTGCTTGCTCTGAACTTGTGGGAATCAGAACCTTCAGAGTCATCTCTGGAGGGAGTGAGAAGGGCTGAGAGGATTGGGGATGACTTTGCTCAATGAGGCATGGCCCCGCTCTATCAGATTGTCCCTAATGAGTGATTAGGAAGGTAATGTTTGTGCAGGGCTAGAAGGCTGGGAAGCGCTGTGGAAGTGCTCAGTACTGTTAGAATGATAAGTTTTTCTTAGGAGACACTTTGCAGGTAATGGACTCTGCCCAGACCACTTGAAGACTTCAGAAATGTTCTGTCTCTTAATCTGGTGGATCACTTAATTTGCTGGTGTTTGTTTTACTGAAGCACAAGGCAGATACCATCGAGTCCTGAGGGGTAGGGGTTGTGCGTTTTAATATCCAGCGCTTCTGCCTGTTGCTTGAGCAGTTGGGGTTTCCCATGGCTCCAGAGCAGTGCTTCCATGATCACTCCAAATTCTTAAAGCTCTTGTTGAGGGATACTGAGCCAAGATTCAAATGATTCACTCCGTGTCATGGTGAGATCATATGGAGCTGAGGGGTGAGGGACCCCATGGCCTCTGCCCCACGCTTGGCTGCATTGCCAGGTCACAGCAACACAAGCAACAATACATCATAGAGTCATGGAACGTTTTGGGTTGGAAAGGACCTCAAAGCTCATCCAGTTCCAACACCCAGAGCAGGGGTGGCTGCCCCATCCCTGGAGGGGCTCAAGGCCAGGTTGAATGGAGCTTGGAGCCCCTGATCCAGAGGGAGGTGTCCCTGCCCATGGCAGGGGTGGAACTGGATGGGCTTTGAGGGCCCTTCAAACCCAAACCATTCTATGATTATGTGATGATGCTGGCGAGCCAGGAGAGAGGGCTGTAAACATCTTTTGGAGGTTTCTCCCCTGGTCCCTGTCAGACTCCAGCTGGCATCGGTGTGGGACAGCTTGAGTCCCACTCTTCCAGGGTGTCCCTTTTTCTCTCTTGGTGGTATTTTGGAGCACCGAATCATTTCTCCCTGAAGTATGTAGCATTCTGGACTGCATGTGGTCCCCTGCTTTTAGGAGGTCCTTGCTTCTACACCTACAGCTTCTGCTTTTATTTCCCCTGGGCTTCCTACACGCTTCTAAACTCTAAGGACTTCCTCCACAAGGAATGAATTGCTTTGAAAATCCAGCCTGTGGGAAAGTTTTCAGCAGCACCTGGAGGAGCTGGAGATGTGGGTGGGTGCGCAGCCTTGCTAGGGGAAAGGGAGTGTGCGGGGTGTGAATAAAGGTGTGTGAGTAGGTGTGCAAATAGGTGTGCGAGTGGGTGCACCACACAGTGAGGGCACGTGGAGGATGGGAGAGAGCAATTCGGGTGGGTGATACAGGAGTCAGGGTGCAGGTGGGTGCACCTGAGAGGTGCTGCTGGTGTGCAGGATGGGTGGTGAGAGATGTCCGGGAGGGGGTGCTGGGGGGGGCACACAATGTGCAAGGAGGAGGGTGTAGGGGCTGTGCACAGGGGGTGCACAGTGAGCAGGAAAGGGGGTGCATGGGGTGCACAGGGTGTAGGGAGGGGGTGCAGAGGTTGCACAGTGTGCAGGGAGGGAGTGCAGCGGGTGCACAGGGTACAGGGGGGGGGTGCACAGGGTGTAGGGAGGGGGTGCAGGGGCTGCACAGTGTGCAGGGAGGGGGTGCAGGGGTGCACATAGAGGAGGAAGGGGGTGCAGATGGTGCACAGGGTGCAGGGAGAGGGTGCACAGTGTGGAGGGAGGGGGTGCAGGGGGTGCACAGTGTGGAGGGAGGAGGTGCAGGGGGTGCACAGTGTGCAAGGAGGGGGTGCGGGGGGTGCACAGCGTGCAGGGAGGTGGTGCAGGGGGTGCACAGTGTGCAGGGAGGGGGTGCAGGGGTGCACAGTGTGCAGGGAGGGGGTGCAGGGGTGCACAGGGTGCAGGGAGGGGGTGCAGGGGGTGCACAAGGTGCAGGGAGGGGGTGCAGGGGTGCACAGGGTGCAGGGAGGGGGTGCACAGTGTGCAGGGAGGGGGTGCAGGGGGTGCACAGTGTGCAGGGAGGGGGTGCACAGTGTGCAGGGAGGGGGTGCACAGGGTGCAGGGAGGGTGTGCACAGGGTGCACAGGGTGCAGGGAGGGGGTGCAGGGGTGCACAGTGTGCAGGGAGGGGGTGCACAGGGTGCAGGGAGGGGGTGCAGGGGTGCACAGGGTGCATGGAGGGGGTGCACAGGGTGCAGGGAGGGGGTGCGGGGGTGCACAGGGTGCAGGGAGGGGGTGCAGGGGGTGCACAGGGTGCAGGGAGGGGGTGCGGGGCGGCGGTGGCAGCGCAGCGGAGTTCTGCAGCGCCCCCGTGTGGCGCAGGGCGGCAGTGCAGCCGCAGCCCTCCAGTTGGGCACCTTTTCCCTTTTTTTGTTACTTTTATCCTTAAAAAAACCTACTGGCGACAAACCCCCCCGCCTCCCCAAATCCCCGGCCTCCTAACCGAGTTTTTCCGCGAATTCCTTCTTCCCACCGAGGGAGCTTTGGCAGCTCAGTGTGGGCTTGAATTATGCCCCCATGTTGCTTTAGGAATTCCAAATTTCAGCTTTTCCAAACCAAAAGTGGGAATTGCGGGTTCCTGCCTCGCCGACAGCCCCGTGTCTGCAGTGCAGGGATGGGCTGAGGTGCTGGCTGCAGGGAAGGCAGGTGGCCCGGGGCTGAAGGAGCCGCTTTCCCAAATGCAGCTGAATTTCAGGGGTAATAAGAAAGTGCGTGAAATGAAGTCCAGACTAAAAACCTGTTTCAGAAATGCTGAGTTCAAAAGTCTCTACAGATCAAACTCTGAATGCCTGCAGATGAATGGAGATGCTTTTTGGGCTGGAGTTGAAAGCTTTACATTTTTCTTTTCAAATACCGTTAACAGCAATTATTTCTGCCTCCCTGATGCCCAGAAACAGCTTTTGCTGTTTTGACCAAATTATTAGAAACTTGCTGTTGATGTACTTTTAAAGGTTATGAGCTGGCACATTTGGGGCAGGGGATTGTGATGAGTACGATCACTGCCAAGGGTAACCTGGCTCCTTTCCTTTCTGATCCCAAGCATCGTCTGAAAGAGCCCAGGGAGCGAGAGGTTAAAGTGGAGATTGGTTATTTCTCCTAGATCTTTGCCGTGGCCTCCAGCAGGTTCTAGCAGTTCAGTGCGAGTTTTGCCAAGGAAAGGAGAACGAGCACAAACCTGTGTGTATGAAAACATATTTCTAAAAAATATCTACTTGTGTTGGGTGAGAGTATGTCTAGAAATCAGCTCCCTGAAAGCCACAGAGCTCGTGTTCTTTGATTTATTGTTTTCTGAATGGAAATGCACCATAACATTAGCACTTTCAAGCCCAGTGCGATAACGTCTCTGGCGTTGTGCAAATAAGTTCCTGGAAGGGAGCGCCGGCTGGTCGAAAGGTTTGGTTGTGCTTTACACATAGCAACTCGGTTCCCCTCAGTATTAAGGATTATTTGTTTGGGGCGGAGAGGAGGAAGGTGGGTGGCTTGCGGGCTGCCAGAAATAGATGCACAAATTAGGTAGGAGAGGCCTTTGTGGAGATGAAGCAGCAGTGAGAGGAACGCGGCCACGATTTTCAGCTTTCATTTAAAACAAACACGCAAAACACCCCAACCCAAAGTGGCTTCATGTTCTCAACTGGGATTTTAGAGCTACAGCATTTTATAGCACAAGTAATTGCTTCAGAAGTCCTCATGCCACAGACTTTGAGAGGAGCAGAGAGCGAGACCCCACTGATGCCCATCCAGGCTGGCAGCCTGGATCTTGTAGGGATGGGGCTACCCAGTGGTTCCTTAGTGCTTTTTGAGAAGTAATCCTGACGCAAACCAGACCGAGACCCAAAATGTTTTGGTCCAGCCCATCCCTATAGCTCCCACCTTTAAAGGGGATGCAGATTCCTGGTGGTTATTTGCGATGGAGGATTCTCAACCTCGGGATTCAACCGCTGGCTTTTAAAGCACGAATTGCTTTTACACAAAGTAATGTGTTTGGGATTCAGCCTTTGGGTGTCGCTTGCCTTGGTTTGTGGTTTGGAAAGGGATTTCTGTCCAGCCGCTGGGGCGTGTGTTTGTTTTTGAAGCTGAGATTTTCAAGTAATTCCTTGATCGCAAGAGCTCTTAAGCAAAACAGAAATGTTATGAAACATGTGGTGTAAAACCCCAGCAGTTCCATGGGGCCTGGACAGGGGATATAACTCATATCGCCTAGAAGCCAGGGAAATGCCGATAACTTATTAATGTGGCTTTTCTGAAGCAAAAATCCTGCTTCTTTGCTGGTTGCCGACAGGGAAAAAGCATAATTAAAGTTCCTTTGTATCGCTTTCTAGGTGCAAGATCAGATGAATAGATTTATTTTCCCTTCCTAGAGGACAGTCTTTAATGACAAGTTGTTATTTAGATTTTTTTAGTAAGTGGCTTAACAACAGTGAGCGTGAGTGGAAATGAGCGTTGGCTTAGGATCACTGCTTAAAATTAATTGTGGTGGAGGATGCCCTCAGCCCATCGATTATTTCAGCGGGAGGGGGGCCTTTGCGATGATGCTTTCGGGTGCTTGGTCCTGGCTGGCGTGGCAGCTGTCAGGAGCTGGGACGGAGCTTCCTCTTGTGGCGAATCGCATGTTTCTTATGTCAAACACACGTGAATTATCAGTGCGCAAGTTACAGTTGGGGGTGTGTGCTGGGATAACTTATGCACCCGCCTCCTAAAGGCCTGTTTATTCATGAGGATGTAAATCCAGGGCATTAAACGCTTTGTGTCTCTGTATTCTCCCCAGCAGAGGGATCAATATACAGGAAATGTAAGTTAACAAAGTGCTGGGGTGGAACTTGGTTACCGCTTCTCTTCTGCCCTCTTTTAAAAGGAAGTGATTCCAATTTCCCAAGTTATCCCACAATACCAGCTCTGTTTCTGCCCCTCGCAGGGCTTTCTCCGGAGGAGGAGTGCTCGGAGGACAAGACGCTGCGGTGTGGTGGTTGGGCAGGTCCCAAGTTTGGATCAGTAGAAACAGCCTCGGGATGCCCAGAAACCCCGGCGGGCACCAAGGATCCCGCTGTGACTTGGGACGTGGGTTTTCACCCTTGTGGAGGTGCCAGCGGTTGAGTGTGCTTGACACCAGTAGTGACAGGGTTACAGCAAAGCCAGACTGGATGTTCCTTCACCAAATATGTGAATAATGAGACGCAATGTTTGGTGGGTTCTGTGTGCATCCAGGGCAAGGGGAAGAGATGCTCTGGATTACGCTCTTGAAATGTATTGGGGTTATAGCAAAGATTTGGGGTTTGGTTTATTCATATTAGAATTTTGAGCGTGCTGAGGCCACAGAAGAGGAGGTGAAGGAGGCTCCTCCACTGCTCGACTGACAAGATGACTTGTCCGCAACCAGGGTAAACTTCATTCCTTTGTGGGACACCTTTGCGTTACAGCTCAAGGACAAAAAGGCAAACAGAATAGATGCTTTTCCCTTGGACATGTGCACGCAGAGCAGAGCCTCGGGGCCCTTCTGCCTAGGGGAGAAGCAAGATCTCTTCCAAATAAAAACTGTCGCATCCCACAGACACGTCCTGAGTGTTGTCTGCTCACCTGGACAGAACTCCTCCTGGGAATAATCATGATTGGATCTGTATCTTGCAGGATCAATCTTAAAACAAGTCCTGAAATACAAAATTCCCAGCTGGGAGAAGTAGTGGGGACAGCAATAAAAGCGCCGTCTATAAATACATTAACACGTGCTGAACTACGACCGACTTCATTCCAGCTTAAGAATGTGCTTAAGTGCGTGGTTCAGTGTGAGCCACAGGGAATACATGGAATTATTACTCGGGTTATGTAGTGCTGAAAATCACTATGTGCAAAAATAAAGCCACTGTCCTGAAGAATTTAATTTGAAGACTGGTTATAAGAAGTTCTAAAGTGAAATGCGTTACAGGGCAACTGAAGGGGAGGAAAAGCCTCTTTGTTTTTTCCTTTTCATTGCTTTTATTTCTCCTCCAAATGTAAGGAGTCAAGTACAACTTTCTTCAGCAAGCTTCTCCCTCGAGCCGTTGTAGCTGCCGGTGGGGTTAGTCGAGCAGAGAGGCTACTCTGGGCGTTCTGTCCCTGCCACTCTGCACGGAGGCATTTTGTGTGTCTGCGCACACGTGTGTTTTACAGAGTAGCTTTGTTTAAGGCTTACGGTGATGAACTACTCGGTAAACCAAGTTAAACTTTTATTGTTTAACCCTCGGAGCGAGGTGGCAGTTGAAAGAGATGGGGTGTCCAGATTGATTTTTGGTTTGCGGTGAAGGGTGGCTGGGAGCTCGGGGGCGCTTACCTGTGCGGTGGGGGCAGAGCCGGTGGGCACTGAGCAAACACGGGGACTTCTAATCCAGTGTCACAGGAAGAGCAGCCGAAACAATCGGCGTCATCCTTCACCCTGATAATGCTTTCTCGCCAACTAATAGCTCCTTGTTCATCAAGGAAACGAATGTGTGTGGAGGTGACACGCTCTTCACACACTGCTCTTTGTTCTAGGGTCCTCCAGACTGATTGTATCAGCTCCAGCACTGACAAATGTCCCCCCAAACTTTAACACTATGTAAAATTGAGTTATGGGGTTTTAAGGTTAGACTCCTCTGGCTGAAGGTTGATTGTCTCCAAGAGATAAAGGAATCAGTACTCAACAATAACAAAATCTTTGCCATAGGATAATGCCTCTTATTGAGCTCACAGCTCTCTTTATTTGGTTACAAAGCTTCACCCCTATTTTTTTTCCTGCACTCATAGGTTAAAGTGGGAGCTGCTCTTTGAAATTGGTGAATTGCTGCTGTTCCTCTCTCCACTCTCATCCTGTGCTTGAACAAACGTTCTGGCAGATAGATCAATTCCTTGAAACATCCCATCACCCGAGGCTGTGTCTCTGCAGATCCAGTTTTTAACCGAGTTGCCCTCGCAGTGGCACCTTCCTGGCATGAAGCAGTGAAAGATGCTACTGGCACTTGGGCAGCTTTTGGAGAAAGAAGCCTTGATGGCCTTGCCTGGGCTATCCTAAAGAGCTCAGTAGGCAAATCAAAGAGCAGTAGGAGGAGATCAAATTCCCTTGATGGAGTGGAGGAAATAATTCTCTTAGAGCTGGGGTTGATGTGGAGTGCGAGTGGTTTGACCCAGGTCCAGCGAGGAGCCTGGGGTGTAGGTGACGGTTGCATCTTAATGCCTTGAAGCCCCAAACACCTCGTTCAGATTCTCTGGCCAAAGAACTGTTTTGCATTTGGTAATGAGACTTGGCCGTCTTCTATAGATGAAAAAGGTCTGGTATCACTCTGCTGAGGATCAAAGCATTAAAATGATGGAATTGGAAGGAAGAAATGGGAGGTTTATTTAACTTTAAACTGATGGTATGTGGGGCAGAGGCATTCAGTGCTGAGACGGTCTTATGATGAGGGCAACGAGAGCCTGCCAAAAGAGATGCCTAGGAGGGGCTGTGCTAACAATGGGTGAAGAAGTCACAAAACCCAAGGGAGGACAAAATTTAGTGGAGTGAAGCTCCCCATGCTCTCTGAACTCCTTCCAAATCCTGGAAGTGCTCTGCCTTTCTTGATAAACACCTGATGCATGAGGTATGTGGAGAAGACATGTATGATAGGGATGAACTTTGCTTGAAGATTCGGAGCAGGCAGGCTGTTGGTGTCAGTCTTTGAACTTATATATGGGGTGATGCTCTCCATCCCCCATAGCATATCTCTCTTTTACCCACTTTTTGGTTACCTAAAAAGACAGAACTCTGCTGTCCCCCAAAGGCTGTGGTCTGTAGGCATCCACAGGAGAGCTCTTTGGCTCAGTGGAGCTTTCAAGTCTATCCTGGTTTCTGCTTCCTTAAACTTCATTCATATCCTTATGCTTCAAAGCAGACCTGATTATTCCAGAGAGCCATGGGCTACAGGATGAGTTCAGAGATTCCCTGCCTCCGACCTTGGAGAGAAATGGTTTCCATACTGTTCCCCTGTGCACCCTTCACATGGTCAATACGTGAGGTGTGAGTCGCCAAGCTCGTGGGCCAGATCCGGTGTTGGGGTTGAGCCTGTATCGACGTTGCATCACTGCTGTTACCCTGACTTCCCTTCTCTTGGCAACAAAAGGTCCCTCACCCTGTGCACCACGCAACCAATTCATTTTTGAGATCCTCAACCACACTCTAAATTCTTATTTTCTCCCGTTTTACTCCAGGTCATTCCCTGGTGCTGGATGTGCCCCAGATTCCTTTTCTTTTTTTTGTTGCCCCTGTTTATTCTTTAGTAGGATGAATCTCATTTTATTTTTCTATCCATATTCTTAACCTCTCTGTGTCCCCCACTATTATTTCCTCTGCTTTCACTAGATATTTGCATTACCACCTAATTTAGTATCTTCCTGCTCATTGAATTAATGGACTGTTTACTTGCCTTAGATAAAACAGGGACTCATACCCTGCAGTACCCCAACACAGACGCTTCTCCCCCACGTGACAGAAACCCATTTATCACCAGCTTTTGTCTGTGGCCCTTGGGCCAATTTTCAGGCTGTGACGATTGCTTCTCTCCGAGCTTGAGGTAAATTAATTTTTTCAGTGAGATTTGCTGTGGCACCACATCAAACGCTCAGTAAAGTCTTCAGATATATTGCGTCTTCCCCATTACCCTGGCTCTGCTAATTTTGTAGCTTTATCAGAAAGGCTGACCGTGTGTGCCTAAGGTCATTTGCTCTTCACAAACCCAAAGGCTGCTTGTGCGAAGAAGGCAGTTATTACCTAGGTGCTCATAAAGTCATTGAGTCCCCTTTTCCATCTATTTTTTTAATCTCCTCTGTTATTTTACGAGTGTGCCATTAGGTTGGCCAGAGCATTTTTTGGCTTTACCTTGGTATTGTATTTTTAAACTTTGATGCTACCTTTGGTTATCGCCCTCTCCATGTTTCTCAGTCCTCTTGTCTTGGGAGGAAGGGGCAGAGGTTTGGATACATTGGGAACTTTGTTATTGTAATTCCCTTAAGACTTGATGCAAATGGAGATTGGTGGGAAGGAAAGCACAACCTTAGAAGCACAAAACAACAAATGGGTGCATTTTCCTACCCCTTTCCATGCTTCCACCCCTGTCTTAGCTCTGGTCTAGGAAGCCCATGGCTGCCTGAGTAACCTCTGTAGCCATCAAGGAGCAGATCATGACCTTGGCTCCCTTGTTTTGTGATGGCCTCTCATAGGTAGGTGAAACATCTTCGCTGCCAACCTTTAGCTATCATTGTCATCTAGTGGATGTCAGGGTAGTGACGCTCCTCTTAAGATGGGGTTACCAGTTTGTTTTCTGCCAAGGCTGGTTTGAAGTCACGTTATTTTCATCCATAGGTGGATATTTCATTTCTGCTTAGTGAGTCTCCCTGGATCTGCTAGCTCTGCTGGACCACATCTGCCACCTTCAATTATTTTGTTGGGGAAAAAGTGCATCTTAGTTTGAATCAAGGAAAAATTTTGTATCCCTCCTTCCCTCTTCCACTTTAGGAGCAATCTAGTTGGCAAAAAGATGCACGCAAGCTTTTCTTTTCAAATGCAGTTGGAATAAGTTGATTAGAAATGCCTTTGATTGTACATTTAAGGTCTTGCAAAGCTATTCTTGGTTTGTTGAAGAAAAAAAACCAACCCAACAACAGAAAAGCAAAACAAGACGGTTGAAAAACTCATGAACTTTTACAATGACAAATTAACCAGCCCTACCAAGGGAAGAAGTCAAGCCAGACCATATCAGTGTTTGAATATTCCCTTTTCCTCCTTTTCTTTGATATGCAAACTTGCTGCTGATCAAAGAACTCTGGGAGGAAGAGGACAATAGTGTGGATCGTGGTGACTTTGAGTTTTGGTTCCTTGGTCTGATCCCATGATGGCTGGGGTAGGCTTGGGGACAGTGATGAGGACCGCTCTCCTCCCCTCCCCCTGGGTCTTCCAGTTCAACCCCTGAATTCAGGGATCAGCGGGGGAGCTGAGCTGTCTGAGCCAGGGGCACCAGCACGAGCCCTGAGGTTGCAGAAACCGCCATAAAACGGCTATAGCTCTGCTGTCTACAAAGCCTCCGTCCCTCCTGGGTACCCCAGTATGCTAAATCTGTGGGTTCAGGCTTGGGGCAGGTGGTAGGATTTGCTCCTTTAATCTTCAGCGTCTATTTATTACAGTGGAGCTCCAGGGCATCTGAGCATGGCCTTTCTTGCCAAGAGACCATAACAAATGGATGTACTACCTCTTTGACACAGAACCGAGCTTTGCGCACCACCTATCTGTGCGATTTGGTGCTGGCTCTTTCTGTCTCTGCTTCTTCTTTTGTTGTGGTGCTCATAAAACCGACGAGGGAGCAGGAAGGGATTTGAATGCAAAGAGCAGCTCTGGTTGACTGTCCCCACCTGCCCTCCCTTTCCTGGGGGGCTTCCTGGCCAGCCCTTGGCTAATTTTTCATGGGAGGAGGGGGATGCTCACCTTGCGGATGAGAAACTGCTCTGCCCCAGGCCATGGGACCATGACTCAGAGTAACCCTTTCCCCTTTGTTTACTCCTAGGTATTGGACCCTTTTGCAATTGCTAATTATTTTTCAATTGCCCAAGACAAATGAGAAGGTTAGGGAGGTGCCATTTCTCCGTGACCCTGCCTGTCAGTTGCTGGGACTCTTTATTAATGTTGGAGCTGGGTTTGTTAGACATTTCTTGGTGGTTTTGAAGAATAAGAGGGAAATATCTTGAACCGTAGAAGTAATTTAAGCCTTTCTCTGTCTCTGACCACCATCAGAAATGAGCGGGTTAAGGACACTGGTGGGAATTCCATCCCCTCATTGCAATTTAATTCTATTTTTAAGGGAAAATTTGTCCTCAAAGAAGGTGGGGATCTACAGTAAAACTTGGCCTCACACAAGAACGTGTAACAGTCCTGTCGTAGTCTTCCAGAGGATAATTTAAATCTTAATGCAGCCACAGTTTGTGGTAATGCCCCAATACCAAACCTGTTTTGCACCAAGTTATGGCTCTGAAGATCTTGCAGGCAAACAGACAAGGTAAAGGATGACAAGGGGGTGGTGTTAGAGGAGCATAAAGTGATTTGACTCCAACACAGAGGTAATGTTGGGCTAGGATCAACCCAGTGCCCTGCAACATCCCGTTGTAGGTTGGGAGGGTGAATTGCAGGATGAAAACCCAGCAGTGTGATATGCACGTGAGGGCCGAGTTTGCCATGCTGACTCTGCTGAAGCTGAAATAATCGTTTAGCTGAAAATGATGATGCTTGGCTATTGAGTGACCTTAGCTCACAGGTGAGATGCTCTTCACTTGGATTTGGAAGAGGGGACTGCAGGGCCACCCAGACCCCAATTCTTTGCTATTATGTTCTCAACACAATCAGCTTGCTCTGGAATTACATTGGCTTCAGTCTCCACGTCCAAATTCCCATTCCCTGGAATTGTAAAGCTTTTAACTGATTTATAGAAACAGCCCACGCTTCCTCAGAGAGGGGCTGTGAGGTGGGGTGTTGCTGGGTGGGGGTCTGAGGCTGCTCCCGGAGCCCGTGGTGGGTGATGGGTGCACGATTCCATGGGAGAGGGTTCTTGGCAGCCGTTTGCTGAACCTCCTGGTTCCCTATTGAATGGGGGAAGCTTGAAAAAAAACCCTGTGCCTTTCAACCTGAGATGTTATTTTGCAGCCTGTCTCCAGGCAGCTCGCAACCCAAAGGGCATCACTGAACATGCCAGCAACAAAATAGCAACTGGGGGGGAGGGAACAGGGGGACAGAGGAAGATGGAAAACCTCCTATACAATAATTAGAATAAAATTGGGGTATTGAGAATACAGGGGTCAGCTTCTGTTCACACCAATATGGCTTTCACCTTGTAGAGAAAGGCCTGCACCAGGTAATTAGGTCAAGTCAATGATTATATATCTTTAAGCGAAGTGGAAGGGACTGTAATTGTGATGAAATTTGTTTGAAGAGGGAAAGCATGGGGAATTTTGTTTAAAGGTAACGAGTTCAAAGGGTAAATGAAGTTCAAGGTTCAGTTCCTGTTCACTCCTAACAAAAAAAAAGAGAAAACAACACCCACGCACCCCGAGCAGCCAATATTTCTATCAGCCGAGTTGCTTTATCTTTTGGAGAAGGGAATGGGATTGTATCCCTGTAGGAAAACTGGAATTAAAACAGTGACAGCTCTTTAATGGGGCTTTCTTTCTTTAGGAGCCAGCAGAAGGGTAAACCTTGGGTAACGGGTTTTTTTCATAGCAGGTTTATTCTTCCCTTCGGAGCCACCGCGTGCAGCCACCTTGAATGCAAATATGTGCCATCCCGGGCAGGGATGTGATATGCAAATACCCACTTTGTTTACAGGAACTTTTCAAGGGAGGGGAAGGCAGCTGGGCTATGAGCAGAGGGGGAAAAGTGTCCATCTGATGGGATTTAATAGGATTTCAGCTTCCCATAAATGTCTTTGGAACAAAAGTGCGTTACTATTCACGCCTCTGAATTTGGCTATTCTCCTCCTAGTAAACATGTGACTTCTGTTGGGTGTTAGTGGGTTGATGGAGGGCAGGAGCAGACTTCCCTGTAGCCCGGCTGGGGATGCTCTTGGATTGTCTTGGACCTGGAAGAAAAGGGCATGAGAAAAAGTAGTTAGGGCTGCAAGTGCTTTTTTCAAGCTTGTGCGTGTAGGTGTGGAAAGGTGGGCTGGTAGTTAGGACACGAATCAAGATCTCCGGCTTCTTCCTTGCAGCAGCGTTATGTGATCTTGGAAATAGCTTTGACTGTAGCACCAAACATGAAGTTCTTCTGGGGCTGGAGCCCCTGTGCCTGGCTGGGCTGTGAACATGCAGCTCTGATGGTTGGTCCCAAAGAGCTTGGGACTGTTGCTTGGAGGTGGTTCTGCAGGAGGACAGGGGTGTGCTTGGTGTCCCCTTTTCTCTGTGGAAACAAGGAGGGGTTCATGGTAGTGATAGCCATGCTGTTCTGTTCCTAATGATTTAGCTGTGGGACTTGGAAGCTCAGTCTAAGCACAAAACAATGTAATTTGACCTTGTCTTGAAAGTAAGCCGTGGAAGTTTAGTGCTTCCCAGGAAACCTCTAAATTGGATAGAGGTGGAGGTCAATCCTCAGACTTCTTACATGGTTGGTAAAGCTCACTCTGAACTTGGTCTGAGACCCTGCTGGCCTTGGCCTTGCCCAGCGCTGGCATTTGGCTTTGGGGACAGGAGGAGGATGCAGGGACATAGGTGACGTATAGGTCCTGACCCATTCCTGCTCGGCATGAGCAGCACCGACGGGCTGGTGACCAGAGTCAGGGCTGGAGGGGCAAGCCGGGTAGAGCCTCACCTCTGCTGAACCCCATCGGCAAACAGTTCCACCCTGGCAAAATTCAGTAGAGGTTAAAGGAACAACATTGGAACAATATTAATGACCTGGAAGGGCACGTGAAGTTCACAGTTCGCCTTCTGCTTACACCGCTGGTACTTTTCTCCTTTTTCCTATTGCCCCCATCCTCTCTTCTGTGTAAGTTTGATGTCATCAGGCACCGCTCAGATCTGGTTTGTGACATTTCAATCTGCTTTAGGGCTTTTTCTTTTTTTAACCCAGAAAAATAAACAGTGGTTTTGTGTAGATAATAGAGGGTGAAGGGTGGGAGCGAGAGGGTGTCGGGGTGGAGGGTCCATGGGGGAGCAGGGTGCTCTCGCGATCAGTTCAAGGTTCACTCTTTGTTCGTGTGTAATAAAAAGTCTTCAGTTATCAGGTATTTAAACCCAAATCAGCAGTTCCATATCCGTAACCTGAGCTAAGTGTTCCTCCATCTAATGGCCGCGCGGCTGTCGTTTGCAGCGAGTTGGGTGACACTCGATTTGTACTCGGTGACGGGAACAGATGGGTCTTCATTGTGAGAGCCCGCCTGTATGCAAATGTGAACGGAGTTTCACCCGCGCCCGCGCCTGACCTGACCACGCACAGGCATTTACCCAGCGCGCTCAGCCGGGGGGGCGGCCAAGGGCGATAAAAAATGGCACTCGGATAGTACCAGCGGCAGGTCAAGTTTACCATCCGTCTTTTAGCGGGACCGAGATGGCAACACAGTTATTTAGTTTCAGTGTTGATGTTGGTTGCAATAAACTCCATCATTTCACCTGTTTATGAACCCGACCTCGTACCGGTTTCTCCGCACAAAAGCGAGCGAGCGTTGGCGATCGGCTCCTTGTTTCTGCTGGGATGAGGATGGGTCCCCCTCTCCAATGGGGTTTCTTTCTCTTTTATTTGATCCCACTGTCCACATCGTTGCATTTTCTCCCTCCTCCGCCCCGGCTTTGTATTTTGAGGTTTTGCTTATTTCTTCGGAAGAAACAGAAACCCCATCTGTGCCAAAATGGGCTTTTTTATTATTTAAAAATTGAGAAAAATGATAATTGATGCCAGAATAAACAAGGGGAGTTTTAGGCGTCGGTTAACAGTTTTGCATGTACAGAGGCGGCGTGCAATATATAATAAATCTCACCATTTAAATGCGCAGCCCTTCATTAGAGTGAAAATATGAACAGCTGTAATCGCACATTTACGCTGGCGACAGAGAAAAATCTGGTTACAGTTGTAATTTTTCACGCTGATGAAGAACTGGGAGCAGGTTCGAACAGTGAGGCTGTAACTGGGTGGAATTTTATTCCTCCAGCCCCTCTTTCCCTCCCACCTCCCTCTCGCTTCCCCCCCCCCACCGCCTCTCCCCAGCCATATCCAGTAGTGTAGCAAATTAGCGTCTTTTGCTCACAGCAATGCTCCCTTTTTATATTATTCTCCAGCTCATCAGAAAAAGGAGATTTCTCATGCCAATTGTAGAGCCCTCTTGGCTGCCGGCTCCTGCGGGACTGACCCCCCAAACTGCGGGGAGGATGAATGGTCCCGCGGCCCCAGGACATCTGTTCTGCCAGGGATGCTGCGAGCCGGAGTCTGGAACTGATAGAAAAGAAACACTCGCTACGAATATAGTAAAAGCTCCTTGCTGCAGTAAATCTTATTCCTCGCAACTTGGCTTCTAGCAAATCTTGGGAGAGGAGGGCGGGGTGGGGGGGCTGAGAGGGCAAATGCTTTTTATGTTTTTTTAATGCTGGAAATGTCCATTTTATAGAAGCGGAGCCCAAAATGCAGGGGCTGCGAGCACTGCAAAGCATTCTGAAGTCTTCCTGTCTTGTTTTTATAGTTTATTGTTCCTACCGCGGAGGGGAAAAATAAAACAACGGAACCCATATATATTTTTAGGCAATTGAGCCTCTGCTCGAATCATCATGAATAGAAATGAATGGGCAGAATCGGAGCTCGTATTTGTCCAGTCGGCGCTTGTCAAAACCGACAGGGGTGATGAAAATAATGCTCTCTGTACAGATCGAGAAATTGAGGGCTTCTGAAATGGTTTTATTCCCTCGTTTTTAGTCATTGAAAAGTGGGTCGGTCATTAATTTCCTGTCCTGGGATAAGGAACCGTGTTGACCGCGCGGAAGGTTCCGTCCGTCCATCTGTAACACAAGCACAAGCTGCTGCTCGCGGCCGGGCGGTCACCGTCTGACCCGATATTCCTACCTTAATGCACCAAGGTCTTTATTAACCCATCACTTAAGCGTTACCGGTGCGGAGCGCGGGTCACGGGCGAAACCCGCAGCCGAGTCAGAATAATTACTAAATAAAACTGAATAAAGACTTGAGGATTTGGCCCATTCTTTGTGACCTTGCAATTGCTCTCCGAGGAAATTCTGGCAGGTAAAGAGAATTGGATTTATATTCTGATGTATGAAATTCTGGTTGTCGGACTTCAACGGAAAACTGACTGTAGGGTCGTTCAAATTTATGGGGCAAACTAAAGAATTTGTAAATGATGTTACTTTTCATTATTTTCTGGAGGAAGGAAAGCTAAGGCTGACTTCTAGAAAATTACTGGTCATCTCAAAGTATTTTTACCACTAAAAGCAGCTTAAAGAAGACTGGTTTAAAAGAAAATAGAAAGGAAAAAAAAACTTTATTTCAAGCGAGTTGATTTTATTAATTGCTGCCTTATCAAAATGCACTTCATGACGGGGGGAGACTAAAGGAGCTTTTTATAAGTCAGGCTATTTTATTTAAAATAAAATATACAATTTTGGGAAGCTGGGAGGTGCTGCTGAGTGCAGGAGCGCACGTGTCCGTAGTGCAGATGGGCACACGATGGAAAAATAACGGCAGCGCGTGGCCAAAGAGCAGCAGCGCCTGGTTACGGCTGGCGGCTCGAGCACCCCTCAAAGTGGGGCTGCTTCTCATTAACCGAGTTAGAGGAACAATCTGGTTCATTTTCCCTAAAAGGCTGCAGCGTGGTTCCAGAACCCTCTGATTTTATTAGTTCAGCCTCATCCTGGTGGCTCCGGTGTGGGCGAAGCTCGGGCCCCTCGATCGGTGGGACCCAGCTCTGTGCTTAATATCAGCCCGGGTGAGGGGTCTGATCCAGCTCCTAGGGAAAAAAAGTCCTCTGACTATCCATCCTTTTCCCCCCCCAATCTCTTCTTTTTTTTTCTTCCTACCAGCCTCCCCAGGCCCTACCCAGGCAAGCGAACAAACAGAGAAAACCATATTATTGGAATTTTTCTGCTGTGCAGTCATGGAAAACCTTTTTCCTTTAACATTTCAGGTGCCGTGCTGTTTTTAAATTTTTCAATAATATTCATTCTTTTTCCCCTTCTGTTATTTCTTATAAGCAGCAAAAGGCAGTTCTAGGGGGACTTTTGGGTGTAGATTTAAGTAGTGTTGATGCTCGGATGCAGCTGGAGGCTTGGTGCCGTACCCTGGCTCGTGGCAGCGCTGACCCCTTGGGGTCCTGGTGCATTTCTGGACCCCGTGGAGACCCCGGCACTGGCCAGAGAAGGGGTCCAGGAGATGGAGAAGGGGTCCAGGAGCCATCTCGTGGCCATGGTGGCGAGCCGCAGCCACCCCGCTTGGCTCCGTAGGTTGGGACCTCAAGGAGAGGCGAGAAAGGGGGGTATGGCGTTCAAATATAAATCAAACCCATCAGTCACCAGGAATCCAGCGAAAGTGGCACGAGATATAAATAGAGGCCATAACTGCAGTGACAAGCAGGGCTGCAGTTGTAAATACTCATTATCTTTCTTAATATGACACCGGGTGGATTGGGAGAGCTCGGGAAATTACAGCGAGGGGGGGAAATTAAAACTAGGAGACCAGAATCCAGCGTTTTTAAACCTAAAATCTCTGTCCCGCTTTGCTGTAAAACAGTAAAATGACCTCCCCCGCAAAAAAAAAGGCATTTATAAATATTATTAATATATATTAACTTAGCACCCTGTCTCCTCCCCAAAGCTGAGTGAAAGCCCCGAAGACATCTGTTTGCATACATTGTGTGTCAGGCAACATCGGATCTGAATAGAATTTATCTAAATTTTATATGCATGGCTTGATGTAAATTGAAATAAATTGTACAGCATACTCGGCCTGGACATATTGGTTTTTCCTTCGCTGCTTGAACTTTTAACCTCGGGGTTTGAGCCGGTCACACGCTGACCCGTCTGAACTCTGCTGGTAGAGCCAAGTCTGGAAGGATGACCTTGCAGCCATGGCAACCCCCAAAGATAGTCCAGGCCTCTTCTATCCTCCCCTTCCCGCCGCCCCTCAAAGCCACCAGGATATTTAAGCTGAAAAAGATGAGATTGAGGTGAGATCTTGGGAAGAAATGTTTCCCTGTGAGGGTGGGGAGGCCCTGGCCCAGGTTTCCCAGAGCAGGGGTGGCTGCCCCATCCCTGGAGGTGTCCAAGGCCAGGTTGGATGGAGCTTGGAGCCCCTGATCCAGTGGGAAGTGTCCCTGCCCATGGCTGGAGTGGAACTGGATGGGCTTTGAGGTCCCTTCCAACCCAACCCATTCCATGACTGAGATTCTGGTGAACCCCTAGTCTCCATGTGTCCCAGGAGAGGTCTTGATCCGGCTTTGTTCAACTTGAGAAATGCCGGCATTTGCTGTTGAAGTTATTTGGAAAACAATTATGTGCTCTCTCCCTCTCTGAGCTCCAGAACAGAAAATGATTTGTTCATCAGCACCACACGTAAGCATATGCTTAATTGCTTTCCTGAGTTTAGGTGTCTAAAGGGCTTGACTGCAACTTCCAAAGCCCTCAGAACAGCTGGGAAAACACTCACTTGCTCTGAACAATGAAAATACAAGTACTAGTGGCATTTTCTACTCGGCCAAAGGCCTTGGGGATGGTGTTGATCCTCATCCCAGCCACACAGTTATCTCTGGACAACTGGACTTCTCTGGCTGCACCGATGCCTGTTTAGACATGGACCATTCCTTCATCCTGCCACAACCCCAGGGAGATCTCAGGGAAGGGGACCTGTGTCCCTGTGGAAGAGACAGACCCAAAAGGTTCTGGATGTCGAATGGGAATTAAGGTGTAGAGTGTCTTATTTTAAGCTTTTACATGATTCTGCTTGACCCACAAGAGACTCTCTTTTCATCTTCTCTCAGCATCACATTTGTTCACCTGTGGACGTGGTACTGTAACATTTTAAAGACTCACAGTGTCTGAAATACTCTGAGAAGCTTGAGTGGAAAGTGATGTGGGGATTTATTTACTTCTGTTCCCCACCTGGGCCATATTGCGAAGTTCCAGTGATGTGCGCTGTCTCCCAGACACCAGAACTTACCGATAATTTATTTAATAGATGTAGTACTAAAAAAATACATTCCTTATTCCAGCTAACTGAGAACAAGCCGTTTTTCATCATTACATAGCAATAAGCAGGCTATAGATCCCTGTTTATGGCCTATTTTATCAGTATGACTTCATTGTCTTATTTTTAAAAATTGTTGTTATATCCCTATTATTATAAGCTAATGGATCTAGGGCCGTAGCCATAATGTGCAACAACTTTTGCAAATCAGCTGCAGTGAGTGTGACTGAGCCCTTTTTTTATGCAAGGAGCACAGTAAGGGACTTCCAGTCGCCTGCTGATGTCTGTCACCGTGTGGGGTTGGTAAAGGTAGTGCTTGTACCTCTGCAGGCATGGGATATATCAGAGAATCATGGAATGGGTTGGGTTGGAAGGGACCTCAAAGCCCATCCAGTCCCACCCCTGCCATGGGCATGGACACCTCCCGCTGGATCAGGGGCTCCAAGCCCCATCCAACCTGGCCTTGGACCCCTCCAGGGATGGGGCAGCCCCCACTGCTCTGGGCAGCCTGGGCCAGGGCCTCCTCATCCTCACAGGGAAACATTTCTCCCTAAAATCTCATCTCAACCTCCTCTCTTTCAGCTCAAAACCGTTTCCCCTTGTCCTATCCCTGCCCTCCCTGATCAAGAGCTCCAAACTTTAAATGAAACAAACCCCAAGCCCTAACAGCTCGGTGATGTTCTTTCCTCTTGTAGCTGTTATAGACACACTCTTTCCCACTGGCACTCTTTTCCACTAAGCACACTTAGCAAGGCACGTTGTGTTTGAAGGACTTCGAGGTTTCCACAAGAAAAGTAGGATGCAGGACATCAGTAGCGATGTCTGGGTGTGTGCTGCTCGCAGAGCTGCGTGAGCTGGTACCGCGGGGAAGCAGAAGCCTGGCTGTTTGTTTTATCCTCTACCTGTACAGCTGGAGATGCTAGAGCTGAGGGGGAAGCAGCAAACGTAGAACCAGCCCAGCGATTAGTGTAATGGCTCCGTATCGGTGAAATTGTTTTTTTAAAGTTATTTGCTTTGCCCGATGTATTTTTAATGCACTGAAATGTCATAATAAGGACATAACTATGCGGGGAAGCTGTTGTAAAGCAGTCTAGGATGCGGGTTGCAAAGTGCCAGCACTGTGTTTTGTGCAAACTCCCTTTGTAGATCCTTCACACTAAGGAAAGCCTTTCCTGCTTTCATCTCAGCTGGATTCATGTCGGGAATGGGCTCTTAGCAAGGGATCAGAGCTGCTGGGAGTGGGCAAGTTCTTACATGATGCTCTTCTGACGAGTATCTGACCACTTTATCCTCTTTCTCCCGTGTGGGAGCGTAGAGTTTCTGCCTCTGGTTTATATAAAGGGAAACTGAGTGAGGAAAATCAGTTGCCTAGGATGAAAGAGGATTAACAGCAAAATGTGGAGGAGCACCTGGAGTCCTGTTCATCTCCTGAAGCTTGTTCTTTTTAGCTCCCTTTATTCCCCATCTATCACTCATTTCATTAGAGCCCTATGAAAATCTGTTAGGATTTCTCCATCCCCTTGGTCATCTTTTTGTCCTGGAGAGGCTGTTTTTCTACATCTTCAGCTTATGCTGAGTGGGAGGGTTGCTTGTTGGGACAAGGCTGGAGCATGAGACTTTCCTGAAGCTGCCTTGGATGCAGACAAACATGTCACAAAATCTCTAGCTTTCCATCAGGGAGTGCAGGGATAGGACGAGGGGAAATAAATTTCAGCTGAAAGAGGGAGATTGAGGTGAAGAGAAGTTACTATGATCTTTTTGACCTATTGAGATCCAGGTTCAAATGTGTTCTGTTTTTTTTAATCAAATGTGTTGTGTTTGTCTATGATGGGGAGCAAGTTCTGTTAAAAACCCAGCTGAGAGGAGCTTGGGAGGGTCTGTTTTAGGAGGAACCTCGAGGGGACCAGAGGAAAACGTAGGAATTCTTCTCAATTCCTTTAGAGGAGTGTGGTCCTTGTTTGCTGAAGGTCGTGGTCCTTGTGAGCCGAACACAAGGCTGGTTGCAGTTGGAGGAGGAGGCTGGAGGGTGGGCTCCATCTCTAGAGTACGACAGTCCTTTATTAAGGCCGTTGAGATGTAGGTCTCTCATGGCTCTGTGGGTGTTTCTTTTAATCCCTTCCCTGTTCTCAGCTACGTTTTAGATTGTCAAAGGACTGGAGGCTTGGGGTTTGCTCAGGAAGCTGGAATACAGCCGTTTGAGTCCGGAGTACACCCCCAACAGGCAGCCGGCTCTTTCTTCCCAGCAGGGGCCGGGTAAAACCCCTCACTCTTTAACTGGATAGTTCAGAGGCCACAGAGGGAGAAATATGGGGAGCAGGGCTTTTGAATCTTCAAAATACACATTTGAAGGTCCTGCAGCGAGTTTTGGTCCGATGCAGGCTGACATCCCAAGCACAAACCCCGCTCCTTCTGGTAGAGCGTGGGTAGGACATGAATTAGGTTTCTGCCCTTATTGTTAGTGTGGGAATGGGGGGAGCTGGCTGGGGGTAGGGAATTGGAGCTCTGCATCATTTTCTGTGCTGTTTGCAAACCCCTCTGAATAGTGAAAAACAATGCGATTAATTTTCTCTAGCGCAATCATGCATAGATTTAATAAGCATCCAAAGGTAGGATCCATCTGTAAAGTACGCGCTGCATGCTAAATTACTTCTCTTCTGCAATTTTTTTTCTTTCCAAACCTTAATTAATTGAAGAAAAAAAAATTGTTTATTAAAGTGGGAACAGGCTAGGCTCTGTCTCTGCATCTCTGGTTCAAAAGTTCATACAATTCCCTGAAGGCTCATCTGTGTGTGTGTGTTTGCAATGGTGTGTGTGCACGCACATCTCTCTCACTCCCAGACTCGCTTTCTGCTAAGAGACAGATGCCCAGAAAGGTGCTGTACTTTAAACAAAGGTTACTTTTCCCCTCCCTTGGAAGAATCCTTGGGAGTGCCCTTCCTCCTCTCCCACCCCTGCTTGTCCTTTATCGCTTTTGGCTCAGAAAGGTAAAGGCACTTCCAGCGTGTAGCTTAAAACAGGGTAAGCGAATAAACAGGGGTCAGGGATGGAGGACGGGAAGTGGATTCCACAGGTGGATCCATGGTAGGAAGCTCCTGTGTGTGTGTGAGCGCCAGGAGGGAACAAACAAGGTCCTGTGAAAGGAGCAGGGTTTGGGTGTGCAGGGTGTATGTGGTGAAAAGATCCATCACGGAGAGGAGCAGTGCCAGGTGGGGACAGCGGGGATGGTAATGTGCGTGTTGCCAAACTGGCAATCCCCTCCTGTTTTCTCTCAATGTTGCCCTGTCCTTGAATCCCTGCCTGCCTCCCTGTCTCCATCAGCCTCCTTATGTTCAGCTTCCAGCCCTGGCACGCCGTGTCCCCCATAGACACCATCTCTCTTTGCAGGCTGGGGTTCTGCTGGCTCAGCTCACCTTGCCTTCCCCTCCTAGGCTGAGTGCGTCCCTTCCTGCTGCTGTGGCCCATCCTGCAAGGTCACTCTGCACCAGCCTGCTACCTTCTTGCTTCTTCCCACCTCAATTTGCCTTTTTTTTCATCACTATTTTTCATTTTGTCCCCTTGAGGTGATGTAGCGTCACGGGCTGGGGAGGTTGTTTTGAGCTGGTTCACTCTTGCCTGCTAAAAGCAAGAGGGTGTTGGTTGCTTAAGGTGAAGTGCGACGTTCTGTCATGAGATGGAGCTTATCTGATTGCACTCGTGTCTGCTGCTGTGTCGTGTGGTGGACTCCGTGCAGTTGGTTGTAGGAGACGGTGCTTCCATGGTACTGGAACAGGCTGCCCAGAGCAATGGCGATTGCCCCATCCCTGGAGAGGTTCCAGCCCAGGCTGGATGGAGCTTGGAGCAACTAGATCCAGTGGGAGGTGTCCCTGCCCAGGGCAGGGAATTGGAACTGTATGAGCTTTGAGGTCTCTTCTGACCCAAACCATTCTTGGGCTCTATGATGGTTCTATGGTACCACTAGTCCTTTTTTTCCAAGAACGAGTACCTATCCCTCTCCACTGACCACTTGCAAAGCTTGGTGAGGTTACCAAGGCTGAGGTGGGTAGAGCTGGGGAGATGTCTCAGCATTGGAGGGGGTGGGTGCTGCACAGACTTTGAAAACGCCGGAACGTGACGCTGTGTCAGAAGGGGGAGCCGGGCCCTCAGCCTCTCTGTGTCACGATAGTGGGACTGGTGTAAGGCTAAGGTGGGACCCGCCACCTTTCAGTGGCAGAATTTTGTGTTTTCCTTCAGCTCCCTGGAGCAGCGGACATAGGGTGGTCGTGGACCTCTGCCCAGCGTGGCTTCTTCATCTACAAGGGACTAAGTGCCCTTCCTGGAAGAGTGGAGGCTGGAGCAGCTTCCCGTAAAGACCTGTGACAGTGTCAGATGGAGGCACTAAAGCGCGCCCTGTGTTTAGCCTGGAAACAGAAAACAAATACACTTTGTTTTTTTAAATAGCCACATCCAGTGATGTGGGCGAAGAGGCACAAATGCTTTCTCTGATACTGTTAAATTTATGCTCGCTCAGATGAAATCTTTCAAGTTTTGATTTCCACATCCTTTCTGTTTAAAGTTCTCTTTATTGTGGGAGTCGATTAATTTGAAATAATGGCATGATTTTTATTTTATTGTTTGCACACTGACAGTTGGCTGAGGACTCGGAACCGCGTGCCGCAGATGGCAAGCATAGCGTTGTCTTGGATTGTACAAGTCCGCTAGAATAAAAATTGCAGCTGGATTTTATAAGCCACCTGGATGAGGGGTTTGAGAGAGAAGGGATGGAACAGTTAACTTTTCCAATAAATTTACAATAATTTGTAAAATAATTGCCCCTTGGGAAGCAGAATTTAGCTGTGCCCATGCCTGTGCTCGGTAGCATCGTTATTCCGCTATAGCAGGAATCCCATTCACCCTGGTGCTGAGTTCCTCTGAAAATCCTGCCCTTGCTGCAATCCCAGGCATTCGGAAAACCGTGAGATTTTTTTTTTAATGGTCTTTCCTCCCTTGGATTCAAGTTTCCTGCTCTTTCCCACAAACAAGGGGATGAGGAATTTGGGAGGAGTGTGAACTGAAAGTTGAGAATCTCCTGCGATTGTGTTACTCCAGTTGTTGGGATTCCTGGAATATTCCAAATACAACATCTTCAAAAAATTAGCGAGAGCTGCTTGTCCTGCCTGTGAAGGTCAAGCATCCAGCAGTGGGAAAAATGCGGTGGGTTTCCCATGGAAACCTCTAGTTAAATCTTTAAGGGTGCGAGGAATGAGAAGTTGAGGAGTGGACTGGCATGGGGAAGAGAAATTAGCATGGGATTTTGTTTTCAATTAGAGGTAGGAATGATCACACCACATGGTTTGAAGATGGTGGGCACCAGCCTAAAGGACACTCAATGCTAGTATCGTAAAATCATGGAATGGTTTGGGTTGGAAGGGACCTTAAAGATCAGCCAGTTTCTTAAGGTCTTCAGTACCATGTGCAGCACTCAGGACCTGACAGAGCATCATCCCCTGCCTGCCTGGTCTTGCCCTTTTCTGCCACTTTTACCCCAAAAAACTTTTAAGGAGATCCTGTTGTGTGTCTGTCGTCCTGTCCAGCTGGGAGGGATGTGTCCATGCATCCATGGTTCTACCTGGGAGGGATGTGTCCATGCGTCATGGTTCTACCTGGGAAGGATGTGTCCATGCATCCACGGTTCTGCCTGGGAGGGATGTGTCCATGGTTCTACCTAGGAGGGATGTGTCCATGCGTCCATGGTTCTACCTGGGAAGGATGTGTCCATGCATCCATGGTTCTACCTGGGAGGGATGTGTCCATGGTTCTACCTGGGAGGGATGTGTCCATGCATCCATGGTTCTACGTGGGAGGGATGTGTCCATGGTTCTACCTGGGAGGGATGTGTCCATGCATTCATGGTTCTACCTGGGAGGGATGTGTCCATGGTTCTACCTGGGAGGGATGTGTCCACGCGTCATGGTTCTATCTGGGAGGGATGTGTCCATGCATCCATGGTTCTACCTGGGAGGGATGTGTCCATGGTTCTACCTGGGAGGGATGTGTCCATGCATTCATGGTTCTACCTGGGAGGGATGTGTCCATGGTTCTACCTGGGAGGGATGTGTCCACGCGTCATGGTTCTATCTGGGAGGGATGTGTCCATGCATCCATGGTTCTACCTGGGAGGGATGTGTCCATGGTTCTACCTGGGAGGGATGTGTCCACGCGTCATGGTTCTACCTGGGAGGGATGTGTCCATGCATCCACGGTTCTACCTGGGAGGGATGTGTCCACGTGTCATGGTTCTACCTGGGAGGGATGTGTCTGTGCATCCACAGCCCCATTTCCCACTCATTGCCCCCTTCCCACCCCAGCTTGCGAGGACCAACCTCCCTCCCCTGCCGCATGGTTTGAGCGCTGAGCCCGCGGTGCTGGCAAGCGCCGGTGAGGAAAGAGGGTGGTGGGAGAAGAAGGAGGGGGAGATGTTGAGGCCGGTGGCTGTAATCACCCGAGTTGCTGTCTATTTCCTCAGACTAATAGCAGAGCGATTGGAGTCGGGGAGTTCAACCAGAGGTTATCTTTCCCAGGTACCATCTCGCCCAACGAGAATTTGATTTTTTTCTATAGGACTTTACTCCATTAGATTAATGAAATTTCAATGAGAGCCTGGCGCCCCCTGAAGCTTTGTTAACAAAACAAATGGGGATTCGGGAGGTGTGACAGCTCGCGAGGAGAGTTACGAGAAGGTGAATACATCCTCGCAATCCACTCAGCCTGCAACACATTGATCTCTATTTAAAGCACCAATCGGATTTTTGTTAATTATAAATGATTGATCTGCAGTTTCCCCCCCACTACCATCGCAGCCCGCCCTTCTCGTCTTCCATGTGCTTCCCCCCCTCCCCGAGTCCCCAACACACTTGTAACTTCTTTGCATGCTGCATGTGGAGCTTTTTTGTTTCAGAGACAGCCCTGGCAGGCAAATTGCAGCAGCACCCAATGGCAGCGCTCTGTCTTTACTGTTGCTGTCAGCACTTTCATTGCAAACCCCATGTTTTTCATGGTTTATCAGCTGAATGCTAAAATTAACTCTATTTTACAGGTTTAGCAACAACAAAAAACCCCCACAAAAAAATGAAAGCCCTTTGAAACAAACTAAGGTGCAGTAATTAAAGCAGGGAAATGCATTTGGCTTCTGCTGGGTTCTGAGTTTAAATCTGTAGGAGCTGGGAAATTGAGCTGCCATTCTTAAATCACCGTTTTAAACCTGGGGTTTTATAGGGGTCACAGCGGCTCGTGATCCTACGTGCAAGTATGATACGAAGCCTGGTTAGAGATGAGGGTCCACCCCCCTTGGATTTTGTCCCTGGAGCTGCTGGACAAAGTCTCTCTTGGCTCCAGGTTTATTCCAGTAAGTTTGCTCTGGATTTGAGCAAAGCCCAAGGGAGCAGAGCAAACTCTGATCACTTCTAAAATACATTTATCTGACACTTTTGAAAGGCTACAGCGTTCTTGGATTTGGGGTTCTAGGTCCACCCCAGGGCTGCCCAGTCTGATGCTCATAAGTCCTGGTGGAGGCCACCAATGGCCCAAGAGGACCAAGCGCTACGTGGTCCCACAGAGCTGCTCTGATGCCTCCTTGAGGACCACAAGAAACTTATGTAGCTTCACAAATCCTGCTCATCTTCTGGGGAAGTGGTTCCACTTCTAGGGCACTACAAGCGTGGGGTGGGTTTCATCTCCAATTCACCCCTGTTTATTATTTTTATTTTTGCTGTGGCTTTCTGAAGGTGGCTTGAGTTGATTGCTGGGAGTGAAGAGGTGGAGCATGGTTGAGGTTCTTATTGTCTTTTCTCTAATGGTTTATTCTAAGGATGGGGCTGGATGTGCACAAGAGCCCTTGGAGGGTACCATGTATAGGTCAGGATGTATTCTGTGCCCGAGTCCTTGTGCTCCTGACACTGTTAGGGTCAATTTAGTGACTTGTAGGCTTGGTTTGAGTCTTGTCAATTGCTTAAAAAGACAAAAATAGACAAAAAGAGGGGAGGTGGTGCTTCTGTGGCCTTTATTCTTGAGAATCCATCTAATATCCTGTTGGCTTTCCTCATACCCTCGCAAAACATCATGATAATCAGCATGTCATGAGATTGACCAAACCTAGCTTGATCTTCCACCTTCAAGAGGGAGGTGTCACTGCCCCTGGCAGGGAGGTTGGATGATCTTTAAGGTCCCTTCTTACCCAAATCATTCTATGATAAACCTGCTGTCCCAATCAGCAAGTTGCACGACCTTGCTTTACAAAAGACAGACAAAAAATGAATAACTTGAACCACCGCAGCAATATTTACCCTAACAGTGAAGTGGATGGTGATATTAAAGATGTCCCCCATGAGATACTTAGTGGAGGAGAGTCTAAATTAAATGTGCTGGGTTTATTACTTAATGCTCAGAAAACAACTTGAAGCAAGTGTACTTAATTTGGCTTCCTCCTCCTTTTTCTCTCTGCTTCATGCAGACCCCATTGGGTTTCCAGCCCAGGGGTCTTCTCCAGGAGTAGCAGGGATGCCCCATCCTTAGGGGCTGAGCTTCACCATCTCAGTTTTCCATGACTGGATGACGTGTTCCAGCTTTAAGGAAAGGAACGCAGAGTGTTTGACGTTTATATCTGTAATTAGGAACTAAATTCTGCCTCTACTGATGATGATAAAAAGGTGTTTAATGGGCTGCTCTCCTTCAGAAGAAGCAGAGGAGCTTTCCAAAGGGCTACAGAAATCAGAGTGAGGAGGAAAATATGTATATTCTGCAAAAATGTTGTATATGTGTCTTGGATGCTTTGGTATCGGGCTCTAATCAGCACCGATGTGGGAAACCAGACGATTGTGTGGAAATATCAAATATCTTGGATTTCAAATATAAAAAAGAGTTGATTGTAAAGATATTTAATTCTTTTCCTGTTGTCTTTTTGAATAGCCTAACTAATGATTTTCATTAGTGGGGCTGTAATTTATGTGGTCCCAGTGGGCTCCACCAAGGTTAAATAATTTAAAGAAATAAAACCCTTATCTGATATAATACAGCTAATGAAGTACATTAGATACTTTGCGCCGGTGCCGGGTGAGATAGATCTCCGCAGCGAACCAGCAGCCTTTTGCGAGGACACAAATCTCCACATAAATATCCAAATGCAGCAAGACGCTGCGAATTTTTAAAGATATGCCATAAAACGAGATTAACGCCGGGCTGCAGCCCCCGTCCTCCTGAATCACAAAGGGATATCATGGGATTGCCAGCGACACCCACATAAATAAAAAATCAATTCTTAATGATGAGGCAGGCTTGTTTTAGCGCATTACCCAGGTTAAATGGGAGCACGCCGAAACAGCAAGTCCTATAAGACCGGTGGAATCATTGTATATTAATATGATTTAGAGAGCTTCATAGCTCGATGGAATAATTGTTATTATATCTATCGAGCCAGATGGCACTCGGTGTAAACAGCCATCGAGCACCTCCAACACCGGTGCTGGCAGCGGATCTTTCAGGTGTTCTCTCTGCATCCCCTTCCCTCATCCCGTCGCTGCGACCTGCGCTTCTGTGTGGATAAAATGCTCGAAGTCTGCTAAGCAGAGACGTTTTTCATGCTTTTCCTCAACTTAGCCCCTCTCGCTCTTTTTTTCTCTTGTTCGTGTTTAATTGAAGTGATATTTTTTGTTAAAAACAAACAAACTCTCTGCACCGAACGCTTCCCAGAAAAACTTAAGAGAGCGTGGATTCTGCTCCTGCCGAGCAGCACAGTGAATAAAGGCAGAGAATTCCCTGCTGCCTGCATTTGTTTTAAATGTTTGCACTGACAGATGGTTTAAAAATCCTTTCAGCTGAAGAGCTTTGGACTTTTTTCCTTCCTTCCTTCCTTTACGAAATACGAATGTTCAAAAACTTAGATTAGCTGAAAAAATTGAGCGCTAAAAAATCAAGACATAAAACTGTCAGTAAATTCAGTGGTGCTGAATTCAAGCTGGCTGGGTTGTATTTTGCATCGCATGGCTTTTATTTTAATATATTTTAACCTTGCTGGGTTTTTTTTCTGGGTTTTTAAGCACGTGGGGCTTTGCAGACAGGGAACGTTGAGGGGTTATTATATTTCTCTTTATCCTTTGCCTCCCATCATGCTTTTTTCTGGCTTTTTTCCTCTGCCTCGAAAGATTTTGCTCTCATGTCTGAATCCACCAGCTCGAATCTCCTGCTCTTTCCCACCTTGGGTGGCTGAAATATCGCTCACCCGTTACTCACCGAGCATTTCGTACTTTGTGCACAGTCAACTAGGGGTGTAATTAATTGAAATTCAATTGTTGGGTCCTCCTGCTCCGAGTTGATCCGACTACGTCGCTCCGCTGTTTCTTGTGCAGCTGAAATACTTGTATTTATTACAAGAGTCCTTGGGACACCTGTGGCAGGGCTCCCATGTGGAAAGGACATCTGTGCTCCGTACCAGGAGACGAGGGAATTTTATTTTTATAGCGGGTGGGTTGTGAGGAAGGAGCCATTTCCCGGATAGTTTATCTGTGGATCAATATGGGATCTCGGCTGTGATACAGCAAATTCCCGCTGCCCGGCCCCGGCTCCGGATGACGGGCTTTACATCCGCGCTCTTTGTTCGCATCTCTTTTTGCCTGGATTTTGTAGATATTCGGAGGACTAGGCAGGGCTTGGGGAGAGAGGGCTCAGGCGAGAGAATCGCAGGAAGGGAATCGGAGCTCGAGACTGATGGTTTCTGTCGATACGGCGGCGTTGGGAAAGCGCCAGCGTGGTTGTGACCCTGGTCAGCCGCGCGGGGCTATTGTTCCAGTGATGGAAGGGACTGTCAGGAGTGAAATATGGGCAGCGTGGCTGGCTTTCCTGTTTGAGGGAAACAGGAAAAAAAACAACCCACAGCCCCGGAGAAAAGTGAAGCCTCTTTTTAATACTATTTACATCTTTGCTTACTTGAGGATCATTTTTTTCCCTGCTTGTCTGAGGAGCTTTTATTGAATCCCATCCTTCAGCTGAAGAGGAGAAGAAAAACCCCGTTGCTCGGGAAGAGACGGTGTTGTTCTTTCTCCTTTCTTTAGATAAGAGGATGGTTCTTAGGGATCTCTTAGAGATGTTTGTGTGTGCTCTGCAATGAGCTCTTAACTTAAAACTAATTCGTTCCCTCCTCCCAGTATTTCTCTTCATTAGAGGAACAAATCCTCAGCTGTGGTAAATTGTCATAACTTCATTAGGGACTTTGGGCAATTTACACCAGTGGAAAATCTGCCTGCGAGAGGTTTTGCCCGGAGGGAGAAGGCACAATTCCATGCATGGCATTTTGACCCTGGTATTACAAATGTCCCGGGTGCCTGTGATATGTTACCCCATTTGCTTCATATATTAAGAGAACTTCAGCGGGAGGACGTGACGAAGGGCTCTCGGGTCTTCATTTTGAATTTCCCTTTTGTTTCATTATCACCAGAGGACGTTTTGTCTCTTATCCTTGTTTGTAGCAAAGTGATTTTTAGGGTGATGGTTAGAGGAAGACAACAGGGTTGGGATTCCCACCAGCTTGGGGTGGGAGTAAACCGAGGCACAGAGCAGCCAAGGATGTGGAGCCAAAACAAACTGCATTTAGTTGCTCTCGAAGTTATAGTATTTCATCCTCAGTAACTTTTTCCTTCTTTAAACAATGGTCTGAGTTGTTCTTCTCAATTGCACGCTGTGTTAATAAGACATTGCCTCTCAAGCACACAGCACGGTCCACGCAACCATTCCACATGTGGTACTTGCTGGGGTGGCTGGTCCTCCTCGGCAAAGCGGCTCCAGTTCTGTGGCCTCAACTGCAGCAAAATATTTAAGCATATGCTTAAACCAGCCTCTACTTAACAGATTAAGTCAGCGGGGCTTAACCATGTGTGTAAGTGCTTTTTGAATGGGGATTGTCTTTTTAAAGAGTCAGAGCCTCCATCTAGTAAAAAATCTGCACACTCCATGCTTCTGGAATAATGTGGTGAGACATCCGACCCGTTCGTGTGGAGGCAGCGGTACCAGGATGCTTCCAGAGGAAGTAAACAAGTTGTACCAACATAAACCAGATCCGTTCTGGTCGTGCCACACTCACTTTAGAAGTATGTACTAATATAATTACTGTAATCCAGTTCAGATAAAGCGCAGTAGGGGTTACAGCAGGCAAAAATCCCTTTCTGGCCCAAAGGTTTTTCCGGGCTGGGGCTCACTGATAGATGAGATGCGTGTGAAATCCTGTGGCTGTTGGAAATACTGCAAAGACGCTGCTATCTCCTTACTGCAAAGAAACCCGAGCAGCTCCCCCAGCAGCGAGCAGCCCTGCTGTCACATTTGGGCTCAGCGGAGGGAAATGTAGTTAAAAAAGAAGCTGGGTTTCTTTTCTAAAGCTTTCAAAGGCAACGCGGAGCAATCATTGAAACAGTTATATTGTTTTCCTGACCCCATCAGTCTAAAATCCTGCAGTAGTTTTGGTTGGCTGTAAGTCTCTCCAAAGCATTTGTGCAGTTCAGCCACTCGGGCTACTCGACTCTTTACACACGCCTCCCCCTTTTCGCTCCGATTTTACCTCTCCGTGTGCTCAAGGGGAGGAAACTACTGTTAATTTCAACAAAATTATCTTACGTTGTTGTTTTTTCTGCTCAGTAATAATTTTTACTGGGCGCCCCAGGGGCACCTCTGTTCCCTGTTATAGGATGTCACAGGCTCTGGGATGCAGCGTTGCTGTTCAGCTTGACTTCTCGTTTCTGTTGCCTGGAGCTGAACTGCTCTCAGGAAACCGTATCGTATAAATTGAGGCATCTCTGGGCATTGTATACACATATATAATTTATCTCTTTTTATTTAAATATTTTATGTATACTTTCAAAAGCTGCGTGTTGCTGTCGTGGTTTTCTCACCTCCAATTATTTTTGGAGGTGCCCGAGGGCCAAGTTTAGCCTGGCTTTCTGCTGCAGCCAGACCAGAGCAAGCAAGGTTGCACCGGTACCACCAAGCAGAGAATTTGCCCCAGAATAGCAGTTTAGCTACGCAACTGTGGCTTGTTTTCCAGAGGAACTTGGCAACGTTACATAAAAGCGTTGAGGGAGGGAGGAAAAAGATGCTTTGGTGGCTGTGGCCGTGGACAGGACCTACAAGAGAATCTGAGAGCAGCGTCTGGCTTAACAACGGGTTCTGCGTGTGCAAATTATCTTTATGTCTTTGTCCCCACCTGCAAAATGAGGTTCATTATCTTCTGCTTAAAATATAATCTCCACTGAATACAGACAGCCTTTCGCAACGTGTACATAAACCAGCCTGCGTGAGAGGGCCCTGATCTCTGCAGGGACCTCTATTTCCATGCTGAGATTATTTATACATGGGAGTTTTTATAAGACATTTGAAGGACTGTAGGGATTAACCATCGTTTTGTGCGCTACCCGATATTGCATTTTCTGCCGTGAAGCATGGTGACAGTCCCCGAGTTCTCGGTGAGCCAGGGCCATGTGAACAGCAAGGCAAAGCAACCAAGGTTGCTCTTTGGCTCTGATGGGGTCGCTCCTGCAGGGGGAAATGGCATCAGTTCTCCAAGACCGGAGGGTGCAAGCTCAAGGCTGCGTTGCACAACCCTGAATTAGCACTTGCACCCAGCCTCGGAGCCAGAATCCAGTTGCTAAACCTCAGTGGGTGCCGTCTCCCATGGATGGGTGCTCTTTAATGATGTGCTTTTGTATTCAAAAGGTACACAAAGCCAGCGCTACATGGGGGCTCGCTTGGCTGGTTGTAAACCAGTTTGGTATCAGATCGAGGTTAACTGTCCCTTGTGCCCATGCCTGGTTGGAGCCCGCAACGTCTCCTGTAATGCTCATGGTTAATAATTAGTGTTTGAAAGCTTTCTGGTATTTGTATTGTGCTTTATTTTGCCTCTCAGAAATCTTTCAGTCAGGGAAAAAAATGACAACTTAGATTAATCCTCGGCAATGTTTTTGAAAGAGCAGTCATGGCCTTTCCTTCATCGATAAAACAAGGGGGAGGGAGGATAATTACTGGGTTTTTAACAGGGTTCCTAGGACTGGGGAAGGCTGGGGAGCTGACGCTTGCTCAGCTCGCTCTATAAAAGGCCATGCAGCTCCATCTGTATAAACACAGGGCAAATATTTAGTTAAACTGGGAATACTTGTAAAGAAGCAACTGGATGGTTTTTTCATTTCTCTTGTCTCTCTGCATATGAGGCTGTAAAAACTGGACAGGCTTGTCTTCTTGTAGGAAAGGAGTTGATGAGGCAGTCACCTATCCCAGCCAGACTCAGAAATTGTTAATTCAGAAGCCAGACAGATATATCTGGTCCAGGGAGATGTGTTTATTGAGCACATGTTTGACTTTATGCGCCTGCTCTGCAAAAGATGCTAAATACCGTTTTTCCCCCTCTCCCAGTTAGAAATAAATTGCAGACTGCAGCTTCACATTGAAGCACTCTGTGTTTTGGCCTTGGTGCAACATTGCTGGTTCTGGGTCTTGGGAGGTAACTTGGTGCTTGTCCCATCACTGGGGACACTCTTGGTTGGGAGACCCAAATTCTCGTAATAAACAGCATATCCCAGCTTCCCAAACCAGTGCAGTCATAGAATCGTGGAATAGTGTGGGTTGGAATTGACCTTAAAGTCCATCCTGTTCCAACCCCTTCCAGCCTTTAACACTTCCAGAGATGTGGAATCTGTGACTTCTCCGGGCAGCCTGGGCCAGAGCCTCCCCACCCTCACAGCAAAACATTTCTTCCTAAGATCTCATTTCAATCTCCCCTCTTTCAGCTCAAACCCGTTCCCCCTCATCCTATCCCCGCACTTTCTGATAAAGAGCCCCCTCCCCAGCTTTCCCGTAGGCCCCAAGTCCCAGCAGAAGAAATGCACACCTGGATGTACACCAGCTCTGCACAATTAAAGGGATTTAATTGCTAGGGGATCAGAGTGATAGGCAAGTCAGCCAAAGTCGTGGACCTCTTCCCCTTCAGCCTCCCATGCAACAGCCAGGGTGGCAGTTCTTGCAGCTCCCTCTTTTCCCCAACACTACGCAGTTATAGAGACTGTACAAGTGACAGGGGACAGGACGAGAGGGAATGGCCTCAAGCTCTGCCAGGGGAGGTTCAGGCTGGACATTAGGAAAAAATTTTTCACGGAAAGGGTCATTGGTCCCTGTCAGAAGCTGCCCAGGGAGGGGGTTGAGTCCCCTTCCCTGGAGGGGTTTAAGGGACGGGTGGACGAGGTGCTGAGGGACATGGGTTAGTGATTGATGGGAATGGTTGGACTCGATGATCCAGTGGGTCTCTTCCAACCTGGTGATTCTGTGATTCTATGATTTTAATACCTTTCTTTTCATACCAGCCATTCCCCATGTGATGGTCAGGGAGCCGAGACTCAGTGCTGTGCCCGGGGCTGTTGGGGACTTGGTGGCCATGCAAATGCTCAAGCCCAGTTGCCCCAGTTCCAGTCTGGTGCTGGCCCCAGCAGACCGTGCTTCCTATACCCTGTGGGTTGGAGCTGCTCATGCGAGGCCACACTGAATTCCAGCTCCTGATGAATCGCTTTCTTCCCAGCAACACAAAGCGCACGCTTCGGCGGAGTATGGGTGACTGGTTTAGTGGAAACTTTCTAGAGCTTGAGTGACTCTAAAGCACACTGTAAATAGATCCCGTGTAATGTTTAAAGATGCCCGGGTGCACTGTTAAATATTAATCCAACTGGATTTCTTTGTTTCAGTCAACGGCGAGGGCTGCAGCCGCAGGTGCTCTGCATGCAGGAAGCGAAAAAGGAGGCACTGAGCTGTGGTGACATTCCTGTCCCCGTCCGGGGGCGACTGCAGGGCCTGGCTCTCAGCTTTGCTCGTGCTCATTGCCCTGCAGGTATTTATACCTGGGCAGATCAAACCAGCAGGAGTGTTCACTGCATCCTTCACTTCCTGCCAGGACCTCGCTGCTTTAATTTTTGCCTTTATCCAATTTTTCTCAGGCAGGAGGGAGTTCAAAGCTCACCCCACCTGCCTGAATGTTACCATTTTTACTCTTTCTTTGTTAACCTGTTGGCCAATTTCAGCTGAATTTAATGGAAGTTGTTTTAATCTCTTAGAATTTGGATGAAAAGCTGTGTCTGATGGAGAAGAGGGAAGGACTAAGAGTCCTACCTTAGCTCAGGGACTATGACCATTTGGCTTGGGGCTTGTAAAACCAGAGGGTGTCTGGACCCCGTGTGCCTCAACCTTGGGAAGAGCTTTGGGCTGTGGTCCCATCCGTGAGCATCAGCCCATTGGCCACCTCCAAGCTGCTTAACCCACCTGCATTTCCTTCTAGGCTGTCGGGGCTTGGATGTGCTGGAGCTGCTGGGAAGGTCTCTGCAGCAAACGTCTCCTGTCATAAACATCGTCTCCAGCAAAACCGCTCAAGTTTTCAAAAGGAAAACTGGAAAGCTTTGGTTTGGAAATTCCTAGAACAGAGAGACCATACCAGGTTGTAGTCATAGAATCATAGAATCACTAGGTTGGAAAAGACCCATTGAATCATCAAGTCCAACCATTCCTATCAAATACTAAACCATGTCTGGGTCCTTGACCCAGACTCACTTGTTGTATGAATCTGTTTTTTTTTTTCTAACTCCAGAATTTTTAAATTAAAAAAAAACTTTACATGCATGAAAAGCTGCTGCTTCCCTTTGCGATGGAATTCGCTGCTACGTTTTTTCCAAGAGAAAATGGATCTTTCAGGCCAACCATTCCTAGCATGGATTAATCTTGGTATTAAAACAGGAGAGGTAAATGGCCAGATGTTTCATTTCCAAGCAGGTCACAGTGCAAAAGCAGGAAACTTCTTCATATAAGATGTCCTGTGGTCTGCGAGCGTGCGGCCCCGCTGCCAGCCTGCGACGGCTGCATCGATCCAACCCAGAGCCGTTACTGTCTGCTGGATCAATGAGCAGCAATGCAAAAAGTCACTTAGTGCCCATGACACAGCCTGTATCGTTAGGACCTATCGTGTCAAGGAGCCTGGTTTTATTAACTCTGTAATTACCTGCTAAGCCAAATCAGCCAATTTTATTGCACATTTTCTCCTACCTGGGCGGGGACCTTTGCCTCCCCATTACAGCCCTGGGCATCCTCTCATTTTTCTCTGCTTCCTCTGGTGTCCTGTATGTTATTCACCGTTTTGCTTAGGCTGGGAGCGTGATGAGTTGAGCATTTACCTGGCCAAGAGCTGAGCTCCTCACTGTGCCCAGCCACACTCCTGGGGTGCAGACCAGCATGTTCAATGCTTTTTCCTTAGACCAAAGACTGAGAATGATGTTTGAACAAAGTTGCATGATGGGAGAAGAAGGACTTTTGTAGGAGGCTGCTTGCAGGGTTTTCTTCATGCTCTTCTCCTTGAGAGCCCAGCGAATGGGATAAGAACCTCCTTCGTGGAACAGTATTGGCACGTTGTGGTGTCTCCTTGGCTTCCAAGTCTGGTTATAATTATTTACACGTTCCTTTTAACATCTTATTTCGTCCACTCTTGAGAAAGAGAAGTGAGAGGTTTGCAGGGAGGTGGGCTGTCCTGCCCAGCAGACAGTTCTGTCCCTGGAATATTCTTCGCGGATTCTTGGGAAGCTGAGCCACAGCCCAGCATGTGTAGGATGGGGAAAACAGCCCTTCATGCTCTGGGGGATGTTAATGACTGCAAAGTGCTCAGACGGCTCCGGCAGTGCTCTGGGCAGTAATGGAGACCAGGGAAATACTCAGGAGAGAGTCATGATATTGGTTAGATCACTAATCCTTGCTATTAACTGTCCCAGTGGAGCCGTACCTTGAGGTCTGGGAGGACAGATGGGGGGTTGTCCGCTGGTGTAGCCTTGGAAACTACAGCTCTTGGGAAGGACAGGTTGTTGAGTAAAAGGGACTGTTTAAGAAACCCATCCAGGGGAATTCACGAGCTTATTATCAAGTACAGCATCTAGAAAATCGGATATTTTTATCTCTAATCTGTGCTTTGGGCATTTGAGAGGACAGAGGAGCTGCAGGCCTGCTGTCATTTATGGATGAGCTAATTCTTGCTGTGCTGAAATTAGATGTTAAAGTAGTCCCGGCTTATGCCCAGCATGCGTGCAGAATTCCTGTTATGGAGCCAGCTGTGCAGAGAGAAAATCTGGGAGCCCAGAATTAAATTTCTCATTCAGACCCAAGAGATTGGACCAAGATCCTGTAAACAACCTTCCCCGTGAAGGGCAGCCTGCACGCCAGCATGGAGCGTCTGATCTTTCCCTGGAGGCTCTGGCCTGGGGGTGGGGAAAAAGACAGATCTGACGATGCTGAGCAAACCTTGTTAGGGAGCTGGGGGTTCAATCCAGTTGCTGAGCCAGGAGCTTCATGGTCTGGGACTGCAAGGGGAAGGATAGAGACACCAGGAAAGTGTTTCAGGAATGGAGAATTGAAGATCTTGGAGCCATGTGGACTCCTATGGGCACTCGGCGCCGGTTCTTGTGGGAGTGGAGAAGGGGTGTGCCCCTCCACTGCTCCATCTCCTCTTTTGACAGCATCCACAGACAGCTTTTTTTTTCTTGTGCTTCCCCTATCCTCTCATAATAGCTCGTCCTTTGATGATGGGAGGCTGGAAGATGCTTATGGAAATACTTGAGGCTGCTTTTTTCAAGAGTACCCAGGACATTGGGTGGAAGTGTTTATCCAATAATGAAAAGTTTGGGTTGGAAGGGACCTTTAAAGATCATCTAGTCCATCCCCTCTGCCATAGGCAGGGACATCTTCAATTCCATCAGGTTGCTCAGAGCCCCATCCAACCTAAACTTCACTGTTTCCAGGGATGAGGCTTCTGCCGCCTCTCTGGGCAATTTTGTCCAGGATTTCACCACCCTAATTGCAAAAAAATTCTTCCTTCTACATAATCTTGACCCCAGCTTTGTCCCCAGTGCCATTGGCTCATTGTACAGGAACCAGGGGCTTCAGCAGAGATCATTCTTATTGTGCAGTGCGTGATCCGTTTGCCGCGGTGCAGAGCCGAGATGTAGAAAGAAGCAGGTGAAAAATGCTGGGGACAAAGTTGTCCCTTGGAGAGCTGGGGAAGAAAGGCACGTGTAAACCTTCACTGCTGGGGAGGTGGCATCTCTTCATGGATGCCCAGCCTGTCAAGTAGAGTTCATGGCTCTTAAAACTCCACAAAGTTCCTCGGGGATGCTCCTCACTGCCTGTAGCCTGATTGCAATGCCAGAGGGAACTGGTCTCATGCCACCTCTCTGAGTTGGGGCTTGTCCCTACGCCCACGAAGCCTCTGAGCAAGGGGAGGCTGCAGGCGGCACCGAGCAAACTCGCTGTTGAATCACCTCCTCGCTGCCCACCCTCGAGTGTTTACTCTGTGCATGTTTTAGTGCTGCTGGGGTCATTGCCGCTGACCCAGGGACCAGTCTATCTAGTGCTGATGTCAAGGGACTGACAGCCATAAAAAATTAACAAACTCCCATTTACCTACAGACGATTCCTTGTCTCGGGCAGGATGGGAAGAAAATAGGAGCAACAGAGGTAAAATGCCAGAATGATGCTCAGGGCCAACACCAGGGTGGGTGCTTATTAGGAGAGATGAGAACTTTCAAAGATTGTTTAAGGAGTTCAACAATAGGATTTTGAATTGTTTTTGTAATCAAGCGTGTCTGTGCTTTGCTGAAGAGCGATCTGGAAATTAGGGAGAAAAGGATGAAAGACCAGAGCAAGGGCACCATTGGGTGGTGAAGCCTTACAACTCTTCATGGACAGGTGGGTTCCATCCTGCTGGATTCCACACAGGCGTTTGGAGGATGCTGCTTTCCCTCGGACTCGGTTCCTCCCTCCAGGAGTTTAGCCGTGAACGGCTGCCCCACCTCAGGGGCTGCTCATGGCCTGATTTTCCCCTTTGGGGTCTCTCAACCCCTCTCTCCACCCTGCCCGGTGCTGCTGAAGGTCACTGCCAGTTTGCATGCAGGCTCTTCTTTAGGATTTATAACCCTAGAACCTCATCCAAGTGCTAAGGGGCCCTGCTTCCCAGCCCCTGGAGCTGCACCCCACACAATGTGGCACCCACATACCAACCACCCTCCACTTGCAGCCCCTCAGGCTGGGACCAGGCGCAACAGCATCTTCTGTGGGAGCAAGAACAAGCCCTTAATTTCCAACCTCCTGCCATTCTGTGGTAACCATTACCCTCTGCTGAGCTCCCACGCTGTGTGTTCCCAGCACTCCCTCCCCTTCCCTGCTTCCTCTGCTTTTAATGCATCTCCTCCTGCCTGCCGAAGGCTGGGGGAGAAGGTTTCAGCAGGGCTGGGTTTGTAGAGTGCTCTCAATGGTCTGTAACGTGCAAGCAAATCTCAGCTATAATGTAAAGCGTAATAAGCAGTTTGCAGGCTATGAATCTGCAATTAAAACAGCTATAGTTAATTTAAATAGTAGAAAATGAGGTTGATTTAATGCTTATTGATTTGGTAATGGGCACCGGCTGCATGTGACCAACTGACTCTGGGTCACAGCGGCTCTCGTAAAACCACGGCGCTCCTCTCTCCAGGTTATTTTCCCCCCATTCCTGCCTCCCCAGCCCCTTCTCACCCATGTGCTCCCCTCCCCAAAATTAAATACACTCAGTCATTAGGTGCTGTGACCCTAATGTCATTTAGAGACAGCCGAGAGCTATCAGAGGGTTCCCCCAACCCCCAGGGCTTCACATCCAGCCCCCCAAGTTGTTCCTAGTGGAAAGTCCTTCCTTGCATGTAAATGGTGGCCAAGTGGTGCGAATCGGCTAGCCAAAAATCTTAACATCGTTCAGAGGTGGCTGAGAGCCATCAGAGGGTCCCCCCGACCCCCCGAGCTGCACATCCAGCCCCCGACCCCTATAACCAGGGTTGTTTCTGGTAGAAAGTCCTTCCATGCATGTAAATGGTGGCGAGGCTGCATGGCCAACAGCAATGCTAAAAATGACCATGTTCAACGTTAGAGCAGTGTGTTTTTAATTAAAATTGATTTTGGACTAAGTCTCTAACTCGTGGCTGTAATGGCTGCCATTTTTTTCCCTGATGGCAAAAACTTGAAGTTTGAAGAACAAGGAGGGAGCGCGGGGCTATCGGGAGAGGGGGAAGGAGCGAGGTCAAGCGAAATAGAGCAGCTGCCTGGGATTTCCAGTGTCAGAGCCGACTCGGGCCAAGAAAGCTCTGCGTTTATAACCCTGCTGCGCTCACTGCTCCTCCCAAAGTTTTTACATCCCTTAAGCGCTGGATTTTCGGTGAGAGGAAGGGATTTGTTTAACTGCGCGAGCTGGAGCATCAAACCCACCGATCTCATGTTACAACGTTATTTCTCTTTTTATTAATTAGTATTTGGTGGAGTCTTTATCAGACTTCTTTTAATTACCAACCCTTGGTAAGGCATTAAAATCCTGCGAATGCGGTGAAGTTAATACTTGGGTTATTATGTGGTTTTGCCTGAGGGAACCACAGCTCAGTTGTAATTTGTTAATGAAAGGTGGGATTTCTCAAAGGTGCCTGTGAGTGTTGGATCCTCACTCCCAGGTAATTTGGAGTTGGATTCTGCACCTTCGCTGTCAAATGCGGTTCTAGTCCAGTTAAAATAAATCAATGGGAGGTTTCCTGATGCACTCAGGTGTGCTCAGCCTGCAGAGGAGCCGCTGCCACCACCCTGCACTGCAAGGGCAGCTTTGGGGGCACTGACAATCGGTGCCAGTGTTTGTTTTGAAATGTTACTCATCCTAATGGAGCAGAAATTCAGGAATTCCCCAGACGTGGCCAAACTTAATTGAATGTCAAACCTTGTTCTTTGGGCTAAACAAGGTTCCCTGAGGAGGCAACTCTAGGACAGGGAGGCAAAGAGCGGTTAGAAGCTTCGTGTTGCCATTTCCCTCTGTACTCAGCACTGGTGAGAACGCTGCTTGAATCCTGGGTTTGGTTCTGGGCCCCTCACCACCAGAAGGATGTTGAGGCTCTGGAGCGAGTCCAGAGAAGAGCAACGAAGCTGGTGAAGGGGCTGGAGAACAGGTCTTATGAGGAGCGGCTGAGAACTGGGGGTGTTTAGCCTGGAGAAGAGGAGGCTGAGGGGAGACCTCATTGCTCTCTCCAACTCCCTGAGAGGAGGTTGTGGAGAGGAGGGAGCTGGGCTCTTCTCCCAAGGGACACGATGAGAGGGAATGGCCTCAAGCTCTGCCAGGCTGGACATTAGGAAAAAAAAATCACGGAAAGGGTCGTTGGGCACTGTCAGAGGCTGCCCAGGGAGGGGGTTGAGTCCCCTTCCCTGGAGGGGTTTAAGGGACGAGTGGACGAGGTGCTGAGGAACATGGTTTAGTGATTGATGGGAATGGTTGGACTCGATGATCCGGTGGGTCTCTTCCAACCTGGTGATTCTATGAATCTATGATTTTCCTCCTTTATTTTAAGTCAGTTTGGGATGCCAGGCCCATCGTTGAACAGCACTGGCTTGTACCCAGCTCAGGGTTGAGGATTTCTCTGCAGTTTGCTGCCCAGTTGCTCCAACGTGGAGAAACCCAACCAGCAGCTGACAGTCTGCACACTCCTGGCTCGAGCATCCCTCTGGTCGTGCTCCAGAGATCTTCAGGCACTACGCCACTACTTCCTGATTAAGAAGATTCCCTGTAGAATCAAGGCATGTTGTTGTTTTCATCCAAGTGGGAATGTGCTCTTCCGTGGTGCAGCCCCCACCCAAACCGGTCGTTTTCCTGGAATCCCTCATGGCTGCAGTTTACCAGTAATCGCTGCCATCGGGCAGCTCTCCATCCTTTGCTCACCCCTTAATAAACACCAGCAGCATCTTATGGTCCCCATGGCAGCACCAGCTCTGCCAACTGCTGGGCTGGGACTGGGGATGAGCTGTGATGAATAAACCCTCCTGGGGGGGAAGGGAGGGAACAACGGGTGGGATTATTTTCTTAACTACTATGAAGCAAATTCAGAGCGTAATTTAGTTTAAGTCACTGTGGATTTGTGCGGCTTCAAGTCAATCTAAACTTGCTCCTAATACTCAGTTCATTTTGCTTAAGCAAACTCCTCTGTCTGGGCAGAAGGAGTTAATTTTTGAGCTCGTACAGAAGGAGAAGGGGGAAATATGCCATACTGCAAACTGGGATAAAGCAGAAGAGATGCAGATGGGTCGGTCTTGCAGGAGGGATTCTGGAGCCAGGCCAGCTGCATTTTCCACATGCCGTAGGAGTTACTCTTCGGACAGATGGGACTCTGGGGTCACCCAAGAAAACTCCAGTGAAAAGGTTACCTTGTAGGAGCATTCTCCACACTTCGCGAAGGAGCACAGGGGTCAGGCACGCTCTACTGTACAGCCACCGTGCGAGGGAAAACAAACAGCCAGCAGCCTGCAGAATGTCAGAGACTGTGGGAAGCAGCTTTAAAAAAACAATTAAAAGCCCCTGTAAGGTTTTTCTGGACAAGGAACAGGCTGGAGGCAGCCAAAGTTTCTCTCTGCCTCCTTTAAGAGGAGGTCTAATATTCCCTGCGTCCTTGGTCTTCCAGCATGCGGGAAGGGTTGCGTTGGAAAATGGGGCTCAGTTTGTCCTGTGCAGTTCAATTTCTCTCCTAACATGGAGAAAACAGGCTGAACGTGTATTTCAGCCTCCTTTCTGAGCTGAGGTCTTGAGGTCAAGGAGAAGATCCGAAGCCTCAGACCCCAGCGCTGCTGGGCTGGTTCCATCCAGGGAGGGCTGGGGGGTTGTGAAAGTGGCATTCAGGCTTTGCACCCGGTGCCAGCTTTGGGAAAGTCAAACAGATGTTTCCTCATTTAGCTCAGCATCGCTTGCCACTCATCCCAAGAGAGAAATGAAATCTAGCTTGGGACAGGCAGGGCTCTGTCTACTGCAGCCACTGGAAAGGGAGATGAGAAGCTTTAGTTTTTGCTCCTGTGTTGTGGGCTTGGCATCTGTATTTACTTACTCATTTTATTTTTAGATGGAATGAATCATCTCTTCGGGGCAGGGGGCAGAGAATCCCTCTCCCCACCGCCCCTTCCTCCTCAAAGCGCACTTTGTTGTATTGTGTTAATTCTGCCAGTGGAATTCAGCGTCTTTCTAAGTCACTGGTTGAGGCAGAGTAGCTGTGTATAATAACAGCATATTTGCAATTTGTGGGGTTTATTCTCTTCCATCTGACAGTCTTGGAGCACTTAATAGGTGTTCTTTGTGATAAACGTGATAGAGGATGATTATTATCCTCATTTTTCAGTTGGGGAAACTGAGGCAGCTCCTGGCATCACCCATTTGTTCTCAGTCTTGCAGCAAGGTGACAGAAAAATGAAGATATTGCTGAAATTCTGATTCTGTTTAAGCAAGACCCCTCCAGATTTCTCCAGACCCTTGATTGCACCTAAATCTCCTGGCTCAAAGCTCATTAAAGTCAGTAGGAAAACCTCTTGCCGGCTGTACGCTTTCGGCTCAGGCCTCGGTTATGAGGTTAAAAACCAGCAAGGCTCTCGTTTTCCTAACCTTTGCGCTGCTTAAATTTGCTCTGGATTAATAGGTTGTTCTGCTCTATTAGCAGCAGGGCTCATTCGCTCTTGCCTCATTTTCCTTAGAATAATAAGATCAAAAAATTACGCCTTGGCAGAAGAGAGGGGGGTAAATAAAAGGAATTAGGATTTCGCATCCTCCGATGAAATAGCACAGAACAGCATGGCCATTCCCAGACGGTGCCATGAGGGATGTCCAGTGTTTCTTTGGGTTAGGAAAAAACCTCAATTCCAGCACCGGGAAACACAAAGAGAGGAGAGATTTGCCTCTTCCCTTTTGTTGCGGGGCACGGGGCCGGGAATGCAGAGCTCTGCACCCTTATTTCCCGGGGCTGCTGGGCTGTGTCAGGGGTTTCTCAGGCTTGGGGAGAATGCTTGGGCTTTTGGGGGCTCTTTGTGAAAGGCGAGCTGTCGCCGTCCTTCCTGGAATGAATTTCCCCTTCGCCTTAGGGCCCATAACCCAGCGGGCAGGGTCATGGCTGGTTTAGATGGTGCTCACTCGCCCTGCGAACCAGCGGAGTGATGTCTGCGTTTCGGGGAAAGAATGTGTGTTAAAAGGACTAATGGTCCCACTGTCCATCAGGCCGGGCAGCCCTCGAGGTCATCTGGCGGTCAAAACCAAATCATTCCAGCCTGTTCCCGATGCCGCCGGCTGGCTGCGTGGAGTTCACTGCCTCACATCGCTTTGGTACCCTCTGAGAGTGAGCGAGGTTGGGTTTAATGAGGATTTTGAGGAGGATGTGGGGAGGGCGACGTTTTCTCCTTAGCAACTGTATTTGCATAGCGTCTTGCTGCTGGGGACCGGGTTGCGAGTGTCTGAAGCACATGCAGTGTTCGTCTTTGGTTTAGAAAGAAAGAAGGAAAATTAAATCTCCCTGCAATCCACACTGATAAATAGAAATTGGGATGGACCCTGACCCGAGGATAGGGAGAGTCTGGGAAGGTTTGCACTCATGTGCATGAAGGGAGCGTTAGGTCTGAAGAGAGAATTTATATGGGAAGAGAGACTCTGCTCTGCTCTGTGTAAACATGAGCAGAAATGCTCTGTTGTCAGATGGGGAAGAAATCTGATCCTAGATTTTGGAGATGAATCTGGGGGCTGCTGGGTTCTGGGTGGTGCTGGCGTGGGGTTTTCCGCGTGGCCTTCATTGCCCTCTGCCGACAGTGGTGTAGGGGCTGGCTGGCTTGCGGAGTCTCCGACGGATGCAGGTGGTGGAGCTGGAGCCGAGAGAGCAGCCAGGATGCGGGGCTCATCCTGGGGGGTGGAGATGCTTGAACTCATCCCAGTGGCTGCGTCCAAATGGTGCAAATGGCAGCAATTTTTGCAGCGTCCAAGCTCCTGCAGCCAGACTGCTCAGTACATATAAAATCCTGGCTCTGGTGAAAAGTGTTTATATTTTAAAATCATGCCTAATAAAGTCCAGTTTAAATTAACAAAACTGCAGAGAGGGACATCTCATCTTCTCCCGATTCCAATTTCAAGTTCTCCGGCTAAATTATTTTCCCCTGGACAGGGAAGGGAGTTAGACCAGAGGGGCTCGTTGCACTTCTTTCACTATTTCATCAAAATCAGATAAGCACGTTGCTGTCCAGACCCTGCCAATACCTCCCACCACAGGCCAGTCCCAATGCTTTAAACTGGATGATGGGAAGGACCATTCCCACCAGTATGCACAGGATCAGGTCCCTCCTGGCTCTGGCCAGGGGAAAAGGCGTTAACGGGAGGAACTGGAAGATGCTCAGAATGAAAGCTAAAGATAACGCTCCAGTTCCGACAGCGTCTCTTCCAAGCATCTCGCAAGATTTTCCTCTTAGGGGTCAAAAACCTCCCTTTCCTGCTCAGTTCTAAATCAGATCATTCTTTTTCTCTGTTCTTAAATATTTCCTTAAATAAAACCCCTCCTGCCTCTCCACCTTATCTTGATGGCATTGCTACTTTATTCTCCACATTGTTTCTCAGATAAGACCGCGTGCCAGAGGTTGGGAGCATTTTCCATCCTTCAGCCAGGTCTTTTAAGTCTGTTAATTGCGCTGGGACACCTTTTGGCAGCAAAGGCATTGGGTAAACTGTGAGTTCATCGCTGTGTTCAATTGATTCTTTAAAATTTATGCTTAATTACAAAATGGATTAGAATATAGCACAACCTCTTCTTGTAAAAGGCATTGCATTAGTTATGATTAAAATTGAATGACTGACTACACTGGAATGACATAGAAGAAGGTCCCAGAGTGGTAATAGCCATGCTTGGTCTCCTCTCATGCCTTACATGTATTCCCGTGGTACCTTATGGGCTCTTAAAAAGTCTTTTTAAAGCACTACAGAAACAGAAGTTGTCCATAAATGCTGTGATTTTGGTAATTCCTGTGTCCCCATTCTCCATGTCACATACAGAGTCCAAAGCTGGAGTGGGGTCATGGTGTCCCAGATCTGCCCCAGGTTACGAAGAGCTTGAACCTCAGACTCGCATCCATCAGGGTGGCTGCAGTTACCTGATCTTCATCAAGTTGTGAAAGGGTTATTGGGCACTGGAAGGGGCTGCCCAGGGAGGGGGTTGAGTCACCTTCCCTGGAGGGGTTTAAGGGATGGGTGGACGAGGTGCTGAGGGACATGGTTTAGTGTTTGATGGGAATGGGTAGACTCGATGATCTTTTCCAACCTGATGATTCTATGATTCTATGTTCCCTGCTTCCTATTCCACATTGTAAGTGAGCTGTAATGGCTGTGTCCCCCCCTCACATTTTTTACATCAGCCCTCTCTCATCTCCCAGTACAAGACAAGCCATTGAAGTGGACATGGACTAAAAATGACAGATTGTCCTGCTGCCCATGCTTTTTTCCTCTGTGGAACCGAGAAGCGTTGCTTTCCAACTTTCTTTTCAGTCATCACTGTTTAAATGATGACCAAGATCCTCAGGTAGTCTTGTAACTTCAGGAGTTGGGACTCTGAAGACAGCAAAAGCCAAGCATGCTGAGCTGCTGATGCTGGTCATCCTCTCCAGGTGCCTAGGGATCTTCTCAAGGATGGTGTGAGACGTTATGTGCACGAGCTTCTCTGAAGCTGACCCTGTTGTGAAGGACAGGGAGGAACAGACCCCAGGTCTTGCTTTCAGCCAGGAGGAAGAATTGTCATGTTTTGTGGTCAAGACTCTTCACCAGCACCACAGATTGAGGTCTAGGGGTGAGGAAGGAGCTATCTTGAACAGCATAGCCTTTTGGTCATGAAGAATGATGCAGTTGCAGGAAGATGGGGCGCCACCATTTTAATTCGATCCGTAGCTATCCAGGGAGACCTTTCCTGGGATGCTTGGATTTAAAGATACTTTGCAGCTTGATTTCAGACTGTATTCTGCCATCACCTGCAAGGGCCCGAACATCCTGTTGTCCCACCAGCAGGTTTCTGGTCTTCTAGTCTTGATATTCACAATGGCATTGGCTGTTAACCATCACTATCCATTTGAGGTCACGCTGCTTCTTCAAGAGTCTCCAACGTTTTATTGTGACCATGCTGTTTTGGGAAGGGTGCAAGAATGTTGGGCAACTCGGAGATGCTTTATCAACTGGTCACTAGAACGCTGAAAATATTAGTTCGGACCCTACTGTTAATGGCAGAGTGAAAGATCTGAAGCTGATGGGCTCCATCCCAGTGAGCTTAAAAAGAGATTAATAGTGAAGATTGCTGTTTTCTGTTTGAACTCTGCTGGTGAGTTTGAGACAAGAGTAGAACATGTTTTGCTGTGGTGTGTTCATCGATTAAGCTGGGTTACAACATTCAATGTTCCTCTTCTTGCTTTTCCCAGGAGTAACTTGTTAATGTTTCTCCCGTGTTTTGATGTGGTCTGGCAGGAGCTGCTCAATGTAAGGGAAAATTCCTGACTAAAGAGCCTGTGCTGTGGAAAATGGGCTTGTCTCTGAAGACTCACCCAACATTTCCTTCCCCCTCTTCTAAAAGGAGACGTGCATTTGTTAGGTTTCTGCACTGCTGCGTTGATATAATAGGATTCTTAGTTCTGTGGTTCCTGCTTTTCCTTTGTCTCCTCGATCCCTACACCACCATAGTGTTATTATTTTTTCCAAGGCAGACTACAGCAATTTTGGGATCGTTGGATCAGACTTGTGAAGACCCTCAACTTGGACTTCTCTCATGAATGCCTCGCCTCCCCTTCTCACTCGTCAGTCTACTTCTCACTGTTCTCCATCTCAGCTCATCCCTCTGGTTCAGGCTCAGGAGCGCTCATCACAGCAATTGGTTACTGGTCTCTGCTGAGTCATTTTGAGCAAATGGCTTTGCCTCGTTTTCTCTGTCTGTGAAAAGGGATTAATGCCATTAAGCCCTCTCATACAGAGACCCTCGAAACCCACGCATAACAGCCCCATACAAGAGCAAACACTGTGTGGTCCCTGGGTTGCTGCTTTCCCTGCTCTGCCAGATTTGCAGTGGAAATCCATTTTTTCTTGAAAGCACCAACCTGTCATTCTTTGCCCATTTGGCAAACGCTGGAAGTTGTCCTGCTCCAGAGAAACACAACTGGCTTTGCTTAAAAACATTGCCTCTCGCCACCCATTTCAGGATGAGAATACGTAATGAGCTTCCAGTGAGCCTTCAATCTTGCCCTCCCTTGTCAGCTGCAGATTCCACTAATTAAAAAAATGAAGGAAGTTGCTTTCCAGATAATGGAGGTGGCTCTGTTATTCTTCCTTTAACACTTGTTCTCCTCATCACATGGTGGTTATTATACGTGTGGTATATCTTTCCCCTCTGTCAGTCCATTTACCTGTCTCTTCGTGTCTCCGGTGACAGATAGATGTTGTCAAGTGTGTCCTCATGCTTCCTCCAGTCCAGAGCCTGACGGCCACTGGTCTATTCAATTAGGCTGCATTGGGAGTATAATTCACTGACCCCTCTTTCTCCTTAGCAGGTAAACTAGAAAATCATATACATGCATCTCCCGCACTCGTTGACCTTGGAAGGCAAATTTAAGAGGATTTATTGTCGTCAGCTGCAGGCAAATATTGAAAACGTTACATTTGGTCGGAAGGGGAGATGCCGTGATGTTTGCGCGTGTGCGTTGTTTAATAACATTTCACTTAACTCGCTGTGATTAATTCAATTGATATTAATTACCCCGCAACAGAGGAGCGGAGAGCATAATACTTTTTCACATGGGTTTCCACCGATGAATCATTTTCCATGTGGCGTTTGCTAATGGGCCCTTTTTAAAAACATTAACCGATAGTTAGGACAGGAGAGAACCTGCTCAGCGGACGTGCTGCATCCTGGCTCGTGGTGCACAGCAACCTGCTGGCACGCACGGACTCCGTGTTTCATTTTTTAGGAAACTATTGTCCAAATCTTCTGATCCATCACTATATTCGAATGGTCTAAAAACCCGGCAGATCTAATTTCCTTTCTTTGACTCTCTTTATTAGGATATTGGTTATATCTCGTGTCCCTGCAGACTGATATTTTATTAGCTGTTAACAATGATCTGATAGAGGGAAAGGAGTTAACATTTCGCGATGTTATTTATTTTGGTGTGTTTGCTCCTGGGTGAGGGTTATTCTCCCTCCTCCTCTCTTCGCTTTGGACATTTCCAGCTGAGAAACCTCGTCGGGAAATGTCGCCACTGCCACCTGCTTGCAGAGCTGGGACTGACATGGACCCGCCGGGATGCGGGATGTGGGATGCAGGGTGCAGGGAGTGGGATGCAGGATGCGGAGTGCAAGGAGAGGGATGCGGGGTGTGGGATGCAAGGAGAGGGATGCGGGGTGCGGGATGCAAGGAGAGGGATGCAGAGTGTGGGATGCAAGGAGTGGGATGCAGGATGCGGGGTGCAAGGAGAGGGATGCGGGCTGTAGGATGCAAGGAGTGGGATGCAGGATGTGGGATGCAAGGAGAGGGATGCGGGGTGTGGGATGCAAGGAGTGAGATGCAGGGTGCAGGGTGCAAGCAGTGGGATGCAGGGTGTGGGATGCAAGTAGAGGGATGCGGGGTGTGGGATGCAAGGAGAGGGATGCGGGTTGTGGGGATGCAGGATGCGGGATGTGAGGAGAGGGATGCGGGTTGTGGGGATGCAGGGTGTGGGATGCAGGGTGTGGGGTGCAAGCAGTGGGATGCAGGGATGCAGAGATACAGAATGTGGGATGCAGGATGTGGGGTGCAAGGAGAGGGATGCAGGATTCAGGGTGTGGGATGCGGGGTGCAGGGTGCAAGGAGTGGGATGCGGGATGCAGGATGTGGGATGTGGGGTGCAGATTGAGGGATGCAGGATTAGGGTGTGGGATGCAGGATGCTGAAGCACCTGCGGGGCCGGGGCGGGTGCTCCGCAGAATCCTGCACCCGCTCTCTTAGCTGGGGGGTGTCAATATTTTTTATTTTTAAGTGGTGTTTAAAAATGCCTCCAGGACACAGATTTATAAATACCTGCCCAATTATGATGTTAATTTTATTCCCTGCTCCCCAGCCCACCTACTATTCCCCTACTATCAGAGCAGACTATAATTTTTTATTATTAGTTAGATGCTCACCATCGGGCCAGGGTTTGATATATACGTTGACATTCATATTTCATCCCGCTCCCAGCGAGCTCGTTGCTTGTTCCTATTGACGTCAATGGGAATTTTGCCATTGACTTAACTGGGAGCAGGATCAAGCCCGCAATGATTCAGTGACGGGATGACAAAACAGTGAGGTGTGGGGAAGGAGAGACCGTAAACACAGGCGCGCGCTGACACGGTTCCTTGGCAATGGCCCATGCACGGCGCGCTTGAACTTTTTCAGAATTTATGGTACCATTGTATGAAATAAATGACTCATCATATAAAGGAAAATCGTCTCGAGGGGTTCGCTTCTTGTGGGCATTGCAGCCAAAGGAGGGCTTGAGAATAATGATGAATGAAGAGGTTTTAGGCTTCAAAAAAATTTAGAAAAGAAGGAAGAAATGTGCAAATAAAGATTTTTGCTGGGCTGGAGATGGAAATCCTCCCCAGAAATGCCTCGCACTTTGGTTATTTATAATGCGACAGTTTTCTCAGTTAACAGTTTAAATGAAGGGGCTGTTTCTTAAATGCTTTATTCATATTATACAGCGATTACCAGCTATAGCCATATTCCTTAATAACCTGTTATAAAGCATGTTATAAAACCCATTAGTGATGATGCTGGGGAAAGCTGTTAGGAAGCATAATGCACCGTAATCAGGGCCATGCAAAAGTGACAAAAATGTTTGTCGTTTCACGCCGGGGTTTATATAAGGGCTAAATAATTTATTTTGTGATCAAGGCATTTTGGGTTGATTTTATTTTGTTTGTTTCACGGAGTGTTTTCAGAATGTCCCTTTTTAACATGAAAAATAAATCCATTTCAGCTCCTTAAATATTCTAGCTTTGATTAAAATAAACACTTTCTCCCCTCTCTCTTACATAGACTCATTGGAGAATTAATACAGAAATAAAAGGAACTTTTCCCCCCCACTTTAAGATTTGGAATAAGGGAATTTTTTAGTAAGAACTTCCTGTCATTATTCACCACGCTGCAATGTACCCGTGCTGCAGGTTCCCAGGGTATTTGGGTGATGGGTTTAAATCGTCTGCTTATATATTTAATATCTAGCTTTGTGGCACGTTTGCTTTTTCATTTCAGTCCTCCTTGGTTTGTCCCCGCCAGCGTTTTCTGGCTTATGGGGAATCTGAGCTCGGTGGAGGTGACGGAACGAAGCAGCACCAACTCCTCCACACTAATGAAACCCTCCGGCTTCGTTAGTTGTTAGGAATTAAGTCCTCAAAATGATCCCAGCAATCCACCTGGAGCAAAGGAGGCTCTAGGGGGGAGTTGGACCCCGTGTCCTTGTCCTGGTGGGATGGAAGGGGGAGCGAAAGGAGGTCGGATCCTGAGAGGCGGCTCTGAATGGACTCAGGGGCTGAGGACGCTGCTGAGTTTGAGGGAATTTGAGGAAAGTAAAAATCCCCTGTTTGCAGGATTTCTGGGAGCTGTTCTCTGCTAAAACAGGACTGGGAAAATATCCCCGAATTAAGCAAACATGATGAGAGAGAGAAGAGCGGTGAGGGACTGGGGTACGGGAAATACGGGAACAAGATGCAGGACTGAAAGTAGCCCTTGCAGAGATCCAGTCCATCTTCAGGGCTGGTTTATGATCCCTGCTCTTATGTTTTCATCTCTCCTGCTCAGCCCGATTGCTGGTACCGATGCAGCCCTTGCAGCCTGGTTCTGTCTCCAGGTTTCGGGGAGCTGGAATGGGAATTTTCTATTGGGAACAGGCTCCAGAGTTGTTCTCTGAGAAACGATTCGCACGTGTACGGGGGATCATATGAAGCGAAAGCTTCAGCGTCCCCACACCATCGCTCAGCCTGCAGATGCAGATTAGGTTTTATTGTGTGGGCAAATGTGAGGGTCACTCGGAAGCACCGTTTAAAATAACATCCATGGCAAATTACTGCGTTAGTCGGGTTTGGAGAGAGGAGCAGGAGCTCCAGGCTCTCTGTATATGTGTGTGTGTGTGTTTTTAGATGTATGTGTGTGCGTCTCATCACATTCTCATCTCCTCCATTTGCTTTTAAATCTCTTTCATACAGTTCGGACTCAGCTCTGCTGTTGCACAAACATAAATCTGAAGCATCACTGAGGAGGTGGATGACAATGTGCTGGATCTGGCCCCAATTTTAAATGAAAAAGGAAAGGCTTCACCTCTCTAAATAGCAGTTTTAGAAATTTTAGTATTTGTATGGAATAGTGATGGAAGGACCCAGTCCTTTGGAGGGGCCGATGCTGCATGGGAGGCACTGGAGCATTAGGTACTAGGTACCCTGTGGCTAATGATTGAGGGCAGCTGTAGGGTCCTCTTACATGAAAGCAAAAAGGTGCTTTTTATACTTGGAAGTCAAGTCCAGGATTTTAAGGAGCTTTTTTTGTGTGTGTGTGTGTGGATATCTAAGGGTCAGCTTCAAAGTAACGTCAGGCAAAGAGGAGCAGTGGCTTAAATGTTCTCCCGCCCATCACAACGAACCTAAATGCTGCGTACGGGGTTCTTCCTCCTGTTGTCAAATGGCTGGGATGAAAAGCTGCTCAGCCTTTCCTCGTTGCTCCCTTTGGTGGGATATAGAACATCCCACTGTAAAATCCGTCCCGTCCTCCCCCAGGCTTTCGGCCGCGAAGGTGCAGGGGAAATTTTGTGGTTTAACTTTTTGTCTTGCATCTGGCAAGTGAGAACTTTGCTTCCTCCAGTATCCATAAAGCGCAGTAAATGTCTGTTAACTCTAGGGAAAGCTCTCGCTTTTGGAGCCCGGCGTTACAGTAAAATGCTCGATCTTCAGGTTTTCCCGATGCAGCATATGGTTGGGGGGGGTGGGGGCTGGAAATGAAGCAGTGCAATCTGCTCCATTGCCTTGCAGCTGGGGTTGGGCACCCAGCGCCTTCTGTATCGAAAGGACCTGCTGCAGAGGACTCCTCTGCCTGGCCAGGGGAGCCAGGATGGAATTAAATCTCAGCCTCAATTTTTCCAGGTCATGATGACGTTGCCTTGGGCAGTGGGGAGCGCTCCCCCCTGGAATCCCACTCTCATCCCCATGCACCCTTCCCAATGTGTCCTCCTCAATTTGGGAGCTCTTGCACGTGCTGGAGACCCGGAGATGGTCCCAGCGCCTTGGCTTGTCTGCTGCCAGAGAAACAAAGAAACTGCGGCTAGCACAGTTATTTAAAAGGAGCTGTAATATGTTACTGTTATGGGTCATTGCGGGGTTTTTTTATACTGATATTACCATTATTATCCTCTCCAGCCGTAAAAATTGATTGGTGAGATGAGCAGTCTGCGATCCGCTGGCTGTGGGACTGAATCTCTCCATCCAGGTGAAGCAGAGGAGGGATGGAGACAGCCTGGTCCTGCTTCCCCTCCATCCCTCCACGAGGATCCCCTCCACACACATAGATATTGTTCACATCCACTGCCTTGCACAGGACCTAATGCTTGAGATCTCACAGGGTCGAAGCTCTTGCGAAGGGCACCTGGAACTCGATCTGGGAAGATGCTGTTTGGAAATTGGAGTCAGGAGTGCTGATGTGGGATTTGGTGGGTCAGGAGAGTGCGAAAAACCGGGGCTGAAAGTGGATTTGGGGAGGCAAAGGGTAGGTGCCTGGGAGCAGAACTAGCCATATGTTATGTCTTAAAATAAGGAGTAAATAGTGCTAGGCAGCGATGCTCAGAGAGTTGGGCTTTTTATTTTTAACCACACAATTCCAGCTGCGTTTTCAAGGTTACAGCAGTGTTATTTTGTAAAGACAAAGGGAGGCTGAAGGTAAAGAGAAGCGAAGGGAATTAAGCGAGCTCCAAAAACACACGGAGCTGGCAAAAGAGTGCAGGCGTCTTGGCTCGTAATGCGTTGGACCAGAGCTGCTCCCAGAGCGGCGATAAAAACCCAGCGTCCTGCCTGCAGCCCTCGCGCTGCCTGCTCACCCCCAGTGGCATCGTACCATGTCTGGAAATGGCATTCCGGCCTGTTCTCCAATTACCGCGGTGGAGTTAAGCCAGTTTACGCCAGCTGATGAGCTGCCCTCCTGTGTGTATAATTATTCATCGAATGAGATCCAGGGAAGTTTAGATTAAGGCCATGGGTACATGAATGGGTCAACATGAGGCGTTTCAGCCTGTCCTGCTTTTTGAAAGCTCTAGCCACATAATGGAACCGCTTGAAAGCAATTTAACCCCAATAGTGACAAATTTAAGCCTTTGAGGAATTAGGGCTAAATTTGTCATGTTTTTCCAGCGCTCGCTTTTCACCGCACAGCCTGCTCGTTTCTCACGCTGCCGAGCGCTCAGCCTGCTGCCGGCCGCACAGCTGCCGTGCCACGATCGTCCTCCAGGTTTCTGCCTTGAGTTTCACGTGGCTGGAGCTGGAGTCATAGGGTAGATGGGAATGGGATGGTCCTTGAGCAGAGAGGAGACCTTGTAGCAAACAATAACATGGTCTGGATGTGCCTGTTTCTGGATGTTCCCTTTCCTGGATGTTCTGTTTTCATGGAATCACAGAGTGGTTTGGTTTGGAAGGGACCTGAAAGCCCATCCAGTTCCAGTCCTTGCCATGGGCAGGGACACCTCCCACTGGATCCAGTTGCTCCAAGCCCCATCCAACCTGGCCTTGAACCCCTCCAGGGACGGGGCAGCCACCACTGCTCTGGGCAACCTCACCCTCAGGAAAACATTTCTCCCCAAGTTCTCATCTCTATCTCCCCTCTCTCAACTGAAAACTGTTCCTCTTCATCCTGTCCCTGCCCTCCCTGATTAAGAGCCCCTCCCCAGCTTTCCTGGAGCCCCTTTCAGGACTGGAAGCTGCTCTAAGGTCTCCCCAGAGCTTCTCTTCTCCAGGCTGAACAACCCCGACTCTCTCAGCCTGCCCTCCTTTCTTAGATGTTCCCTTTCCAGACGTGGTAGAGGAAAGCAGAGCAGCTCTGGTGGATCCTGTGCCACCAAAGCCCAGTGCAGACCTGGTTTATGTCACCCCAAACTAACTGGGCTTTTGTTTAAATCTCTGCAAAATAAAGGAGAAAAGCGCATTCCTACTTCTGCTGCGTGGTTTAACCAACAGCTTGTTCCTGCAGCAGCTCCGGGCTGTAGGTGGGTCCCAGCTCAGCAAACTGAAGTTTTCTTGCCTCTTGTGTGCTGATGAACATGTGCGAAATGAGGGTCTCGGTTCCTGCCATGGTAGATTAAATCTGTTTTTTAATGTTTCTCCAACTCAAGCACTCTGCTGATGTCTGGTCCCAGGGCCTGGCTGGTTTCAGTCCCTGTTGGTGATGTTGATCCGTATGGATTTTTTTCTGTGTCATTGCCGACTCCATTTTCTTCCTTTCTTACACCAATTCTTTTTGCAATGCATATAAAAGAAGGTGTCACCATGCAAAAATCTCTCCTGATCTTCATTGCAGTGGCTAGAACTCCATATCAAGCTTAAAAATAATTCTGACTTCCCCAGGCAACAAATTGATCATCTTCAGGAACTGGTTTTAATTTTTTAAACTTGTTGTGTTAGTCAGACCTGTACCAGACTCTACACAACCTTGCCCCAAAAGGGAAACACGCAAAACCCTCTCATTAGGTCACAAGGTTTGCAGTGATTTGAAAAATCAGCCTCACCAGAACCTTTGCACGTCCCCCAGCTTTAGGAATATAAATAAAATAAATGGGAAAAACCTCAGGGAAAAATTCCTGACAGCCCCTGAGTGCTGCGGGAGATGCCAGCTAGTGAGGAAATATCACAGTGTCAGTCTGATTTCATTTATACAATTTATTTTATTGAGAAATATTGGCGAAAATAGATTTCCAAACCAAATGTTACGGCTCTCCATCCTCGGCGAGCGCGACGCCTGGGTTTCTCATCAGCTGAGCCTGTAGACTCCACCGAAAGCGAAATGCATTTGCAGGCTGCCGCACAGTGACCGGTGAACACGGAAAAAGGGATTTGAGAGCCTTAAAACAACATCGGGTCAGTTCTGTAAGGATCGCATGTGTCTGATCAGAGGATTAGTATTAATCTCACCCCCAAGGGCCATAACGTCGAGGGCTGAGATGGAAAGTGCTGCCGTGCTTACACAGGGGATGCCCACTGGAGAGAAGTTTTCCTTTGGAGGAATCGCTTTGGGTTTCTTCCCTCGCCTAGCCCCGTCTGGGCAGCACAGAGCACGGGGACGAGGGGACACGGTGGCTCCTGCAGCCACCGGCTTTGGGGTTCCTCACCTTCCCCAGGACTTTTGCAGGAGCCTTCGGGCTTTCCAGGCTCCAGCATGGGGCAGTCAAACCTTTTGGGCTGGATTCTGCTGGAATCTGCTCATCACCGGGCTTTGCTGGGTCCTTTAGGATGCCGGGAGGTGCTCAGCCCCTTCAAGCAGTCAGGACCCCCACAGGGTCCCACCGTAAGGAGGCTTCTTTTAAAAGATTGAATCCTTGCTTGTTTTGAGTCACACAAAACCAACCTGGTCTGGGAAACCACTTGGGATGCTTCCTTATTTTTCTTTTCTTGTCCTCCTAAAACTGTTTGCCTTTGCTTTGTTTGACTCAGTTGCTTCATTGGAAATCAGATTTGATCCAAGTCAGAAACACCAAGAATTTTCATCGCACTTTACATTCTGAGGTCTTTGGGAAAAGGCAACGACCGCGTCCCCTTGTGAGCACCTACGATGGGGAGCGGGATGTGATGATCCCTGTTAAAATTTTCCATTTAAAACTTGCTCCATATTTCAGCCTTAAAACCCCCCACACCACATCACAGGCACAACGTTCCCTTTTACAGGCAGAACTAAAGGAAATCCTTAATTGCGTGCGGGAAATTAGATGGGAGTTTATCAATACTTTAAATATTGAAGTGCATTAAAGCTTAGAGGCAGGCACGGGCGGTGCTGCCGCTTGTATGAAGTGTTTTACTGCCCCAAACAGCCAGAAACTGGTGGATGTCGGTGTGGTGGGGCTGTCCCAGTGGGTGTTGGGGGTCAGGGGGTGCTGGAGTAGGTCAGAATGTGACCCAGAGAATCCAAAGCAGCATTTGGGGCAGGTGGACAGGCGATGGTCTGATCCATAGTGGTGAATTTACCCCGTGCAGAGCGAGCACTGGCAGGATGAAACCCACCTGTCCCTGGAATAAATCATGGTATGGCGGAGGACGGAGCCCCTGGTGCGTAAGTCAGACCTGGAGAGATGGGAAGACATGAAATAATTAAGAAAAAAAAAAAAAAAAGAATTAAAGTATGCAAACCATACTGAAAACTTGATTAATTAATTACAACCAGTGGACTAAATTCTGCTCTCAATTAACACATGCAGCCCCATTGAAATTAATGGGGTTGCACATGTGCGCGGGCAGGAATCGGTGCGATAGGTTTATTACTAGTAAATGGCAATTAATAATAGTTCTCCTTTTATATTTTCTATTATAGCCTATTAATATTTCCCGTCCTCGGAACCGCACCACTGCCGTGACAGCCACTATGAATTAGGAGCTGGGGGAACCCCCTGATTTTTTTTTCCCTGAAAGAAGTTTCTGTTACCAAAAGTTTGCCTAGTGTTATTTTTATAGCCGAGTGCGAGAGAATTTACAGGGAGCTGAAATCATTGAAGCTAATTAGCTGAATGGCCCTATTATTTATCCAGGGACACGTAGTACAATAATTGCTATTGCAGGTTTGAAGCATCTCAGGGATATTAATTCCAGAGCTTTCATGTCATCTCAGTACAGTAAAACTTCCTAATGGCACCCTGAAGGTGCATAATCTCATTTTAAAACTACTTTTTCTTCTTTTTTTCTGAAGGAACTGGCAGAATCTCCTTCCATAAAAGCTGAAAAAGGGGAAGAACTCATAATATTTTCCTCATAAGAAAGCAGTTATATTTTCTTATTATTTTTTCCACTCCCTGACCTTTCTTGCTTCCTGATGACGGGGCTGCCAGAGCTCTTCATCAAAAGTTTCCCTGAACTCTGATCTTCTGCTGCTTGTGGTAGCGGCTGTTTTGGCAGCACCCTGGGGACAAGGATGGAGGGGGACTCGTGTCCCTCCTGAGGCTGCTTCTCAACGCAGAGAACGGATGAACAGAAACCCAATGTCCGTGTCGGAAGGACCTGCCGGGGTCCAGGTTGGTCCCATGGCATAGAACATGTTGGGCTTTACCTTCCTCCATGGGGTAGCCAAGGAGCTCGTGTGGATCATCCAACGTGATGAACTCAGGGCAGAGCTTCTGGCCCCTTCTCCTGTCCTCACACATCATTATCAGCGGGTGCTCACTGATGACGCTCAAGGACAAAGTTTTTGGGAGCTGGGAGAAGGATGAGCTCTGTATCGTTTGATGTTTTGTGCGGTCGAAGGTGTTTTATGCTGCCCCGGGGGAGCATGGTCCACAGCAGTACCCTTCGCTGTAGATCCTTGGCCGTTTAAGCCGGTGCCTCGGCACAGACACCGAGATGGAAGCAGCCCCGACCCAGAAATGCTCCTGCTCTGGGCACACCAGGCCAGTGAAGATGAGAGAGAGCAGTGAAGCCCCGCGGTGCCAGTAATCCATCGTGTGTCGTGCACGAAGCCGCGGCTCCTGTCCCACACCGGTCCTGCCTCCGAGCTCCTGTCCCACACCGGGTCCTTCCAACTAAGCTCCATCCCACCTGAGTTCACACCATCCTACCTGGCAAGTGCTTTTCACCCAGTGGGACTAAAATAAAGCATCTACCAGAGAGGAAAGTCCAGATGAAACCCAGGCTTCTCTGTTCTTGTAGCTGATAGATGGCTCACATTCAGCCCCCTGGACAGGAGCTGGAGTGAAGACCTTGAGACCGTGGGGCAGAGCGAGGCATCCCCAGGGAGAGTTTTGCATCTGGCAAGATGAGGAGGTGGTTTTGCTATCAAAGACATCTCACGTGGGTATCAAAGGTTCAGTGAGGTGAGCCCAGGCATGAGGCAGGACAGGGCTGGCCCTCCAGAGAAGCTGCGTGGCGAGCTGTGAGGGCAGGTCCTGCTCCAAAACCATTCCTGGAGCCCGATCAGGCTTTTCCAAAGATGCCGATCCACAAAGAGAACCCATTGTGGGGTCTGTTTTGGAATGCGGTACCTTAGAGCATCCTCACAGCCCTTGCAAGGATGAGGTGCGGACACCCAGGAGGTGCTCGGGGCGCTGTGCCCACAGCTCAGGGCTGGGCACCGGTGTGGAAATCAGTTTTTTTTTAACCAGGCAGGGTTTGCGATAGAAACATTGATGGGCCTTTAATTAGAACCATGTGAATGGCACTGCTTTCACTTTAATTTAGCTTGATTTAAATGACACTCGTGGGCCAGATGAACCAAAGTCACTGGAGCTACACCAATTTACACCAGCTGAGGATTCGGCAGTAAAAGAGGGGGATGAAGGTGATTCCCTGTACTTTGTTTTAACCCAACAATCTTTACAGCCATCCATTAAGACGCTCCACCAGGCATTTCTCCTTCTGCAGAAGAGGTTTCAGCGGAAGAAATAAAGCTGTGAAGATTCAGTTTTCACTTTGTTTCTCGTAAAGACAGTCAGACTCCAACATAAACAACAATTTACACCCAGCATTTATTCTGGAAATTACAGTATCGTGCAGCTAACGCACACAGATAAATAATGTTTTATGGGATTCTGTGGAGTCCTTTCAGGGTAGCGGATGTTTAGTGGAATTAGAAGACTTAGAAAACTGAGAGCTCTGGCTCTAGCTGTTAATCCTGGAAAACACAAACACGGAGCAGGCTCCCGCAATTAAAAAGATAAAAATAAATTCCTCCGTGTTTACACTCTTTCCTTAAAAAAACATCTTTATTAAACATTCACGGGGACAAGTCTACAAACCTTCCCAGCAGAGGGGGGAGTTTGCGTTTGTCATGTTTCCAGCCTGTGGTGGGAAAAACTGATCAGAGCGCCTCAGTCCTCTAAAAAAAGGTATTTACTGAATGATCCCCATCGTCTCTGAGCTGTCCTGGTGCAAGCTGACCCTACGCACGATGGGTAACCCTTCCAGGCCCCGCTGTGGCAGAAGCTGACTTGGGCTTTATTGCTTTGCATAAAATACAGGGGGGAACAGCTGGATGTAAAAATATCACTCATTTATGTGGCAAACTTGAAGCCAAAGGGAGTCAGTATGGGAAATGTCAGCATAACCCCCCTTGATGCATCAATAGAGCAAGGGAGAAGTGTAAGTAAGTGCTCTGGGGGGGATCTTCTGGAGCAGCTCCTGCAGCTCCCCAAGCCCAAGGGGAGCCAGATAGAATGATTCTATGATCTTAAAGTGCAGGTGTACTCTTATGAGACACAGCCAGTCCTTAGGGTCTTAAAACTCATTAAACTGAGGTGGCAGCTTTGCTCTTTTGGAGGCTCGGCTTCCCATGAGCGTGCAGTAGGAGCCAAGGTGCAGGGCTGAGCTGGAGCATTCTGTGTCAAGGCTTCAGCGGAGGAGTCTTGTCAGCTCGTTTCCTCCTACGAAACTGTCACCCTGTTAGCCAAGATACCTCCAAAACACACTGTTCCTGCAACCAAAGGTCAGGGTCTGGTGTAATAAAACAGCCCAGAGCATCCATTCCCCAGGCAGGACGGAGCAACATTTCGTAAACTGTTTGAACAAGAGTCCACTTGTCCTAATTAACGTCAGCCTGTCACTGTTATTATTAGTTAGGGGGTTTTAACTGCGCTGCCCAGAATTTGTTCTTTGAAGCGTGGTGTCTCCCATCCGATTGCAGCTTTGTTGTAGAGGATCTCCTCGCTGCAAATACTGCAGAGGGGTCAAAAGCGCCGTCGCCTTGTCAGGCTTCTCCTGCCTGTGGGATGGTGGAGGTTGAACGTATCCGTATGCTGCCCAGGCTTCCTTTCCTGTTTAGGTTGTTGGTGACTGCGGAAATGCGGTGTTTGGGGTAGGGGTTGCTGGCCCCCCGGTCCCAAGTCAGCTGTGGTTTGATTTATGATCATGTATGAGTCTCTGCCTGCTCTGACCTGGTTCCTCCAGGAGGGCGTGGAGGGATGGCTGTGTGGGTTTCTGGTTTTATGGCACAAGAAGGTGGATATGGCAGCAGGCTAGGAAGAAAAATGAGTGCCTGGCATTTAAAAAAATAGGGGATTAGGCTGTGGAATTCAGACTCAAGGTTTTGTGGCTTAATAGGAGTGAGAAAGGATCAGCCCTAGGAATGACCATGTGCACAGTCGAGGGTGGGTGAGCTCCAACAGTCTCTGAATAAGCTTTGCCTGCAGAAATACCCGTATCCTTCCTGGTCCAGAGCTGACATTGCGAGCCAGAAAATACCTGATGTGGTACAACCTGTCTGCCCAAACCTTCAAACAAGTAGAAAAACTGGGTTTAAAAGGTGACATTTTTCCCCATCCTGGTCAAGGGAACATGAATTAGGGACCGTGAAGACAACTTTTCTAGTATCAGATATTCAAACCAGAGGCGCTCTCTCTATTTCTATGCCCAACAATACAGCAAAGCCAGATCTTATTTGAGGTCCTTGCATGTTGTTGCAGTATCAAATGAAGACTGAGGAAATGTGGGATCAGCCAGCTCCCATCAGACTCGTGGCCCACCTTGTCCAGTTGCTGATAGCTACAAGTGACCAGCACCAGCTGCTTTGGAGGGTGAAAAGAAAACCTGATACTGGGCAGTGATGGAATAACTTGCCTATATTTAGAAATTCCCTCCTGACCCTTACTGCTTTATGACTTGAAGCATAAAGGTTTATAGTCCTTAACTTTTATCTTGCCTAATGAAGCTGCAGATGTTCGTGCTATTCGTGTAAATATCTAACCCGTAGCGGTGCAGGGAAACAAGAGGGGACATTAATCCTCACCAAAGCGCCTGTGATTTACATACATTGATGGGAAAGTACCCAGATCTGTATGTGGTTTAGATTTTGGCCCTATCAGAGCTGCTGGTGGGTCCTCCTGGTCCTGCTTCCATCCCATGGGCATCTCACACACTCCTAAACCCAGGCATGAGACCGGCATGGATTTTTTTCCTTTTTCCCTGCAGATCCTGTTTCCAGTTCACTTGTACCCTCTCCTTTCCTCTCTGTTGTTGGTTCAAAGGAACCTTGGGAGGAAGAGAACTGGCCTGGCACAGCCCAGCTGCGAGAGACGGAGCGAGAGGCATTTACAACCCGACAGCGAGATAGAGATAAAGATGAATCTGAAGCCTTGGTGGCTGTTAGCGAGAGGAGGAGGAAACGTTTATGGCCCCATCTGCTGGCGTTTCAATAGGATGGAACCAGCTTTATGGCAGGAGCCTCCAGTGCCACTTCCTTCCATTTGGGGACCAGGATCTGATTTCAAGCTGTTCCCGGTGTTCCTGCTGTTTGCCCCACTGTTTGCCCTGGGACCAGGGCAGGAAGGAAGGAAGGGAGGAGGCAGCGATGCCGCAGGGACCCAGTGGGGTCTGTGGGCATGGATTGCACCCAGGGCATTGAATTCAGGATGATGGAGCCAGCCCGGAAAAGTTATCTCTGGGGGTATTGGAGTGGGAGTCGGGGAGCCACGCGGCTGCCTGCCCTGTGAGCCTCTCCACCACTCTTTGTTTCCTAGTCGCCTGGTTTTATCAATTATCACTGACATCCTCAATGATCGATGATATCCCATATGCAGGCAGCATTGCTCCTTGCGTGGAGCTGCTGGGTTTTAGCCCTGGAGGAGTCCGAGCTACTCATGGCGCAGCTCATGCAAGTGCGTCTAAACCAGGCTGGGTGAGGATTGGCCCCATCTCGGTTTCCGCAATAACAGGGAAAAATTACTGTCATCTTCCTGTAAGGACAAAGCACCTTGCACCAAAGATCATCAAGCACTTTACAGCAGAGGTTGACTGGTTTGCAGCTGGAGAAAATTGATGGTTAGTGAGGTAAAATGGTGTTTTGGGGTCATTGGAGAGCTGGGAGCGGTGTTCGGGCAGCTGCACTTGACTGCGAGCCGGCACCAGGTGCTGAGCCCTCATACAGGGGCGTTTGTGGCTTGGGTGCTGAATTGGGGCTGATTTTAGATGGCCCCCAAATGCGTGGGGTTTGCTTGTGTTTTCTCACTAAGCAGAAGTCATTGGAGTTCCCTGGAGAGTGTGGTCCCTCCCCCTTCTCCGTGCTGGCTCTGGGCTTGGCTCTGGGACTCCTCAACAGCTTCCACAAATATTTGCTCCACAATATGACAAGGTGCCAAAAGAGACCCAGAGCAGCAAGAAAACAGCCAGGAAAAACAATTACAACACACCTGCAATTTTTTTTTTTTCCTCCAGTAACCATAGCAATAATCTTTCCGTATCTTGGGGTTACCAGGCAGCTTACAAAAGCCTTGGAAATTGCAAACGGCCAAATCCTGCTGGGTGCTGAGCAGGTCAGGGGAGGGAAGGGAGGTTGAACATCTTGCAGAAGCAGAGCCCCGAGTGGTTTTCAACCACGTAACCTCCCACCTCACGGCCTGGACAAACTCTTTATGTGTGTGAGCATGCGTGTGAGCTCGCAGCCCTCCCTTGAAGTGGTTAACTCAGCTGTGAAGCCTTCTATCAGCCGTAATAGCTTCAAGGTGGGGAATAAAAAATGGAGAGTGTTTAAATTGTTAATGGGTTTCATGTTCTTGTCACTGTTGAGGGTTTGTTCCCTTTTATAAACTCATAGTTTTTGGTTGACATTGCTTTTATGTGAGCCATCAGCCGGTTGGTGATGGTGTTCCTGTGTTAGACCATTACTGCCGGATTGTATTTGCAGTAAAGAAAGAGAATGGAGGCTGTAAATCTACAGCCAGAGATTTAGGGCTCTGTTTCCCTGCAGTTTAGGTCCATGTGCTTGGGAAGTCCATTCTCCTCCGGCAGAATTACACCTTTCTGAAGGCTCCTGCTCGGGCGCTGATGGACGGTGCTCGTTGCCGCGTTGCAGCCGAGACGATTGAGCCCGGAGGGCGGCAGGGGATGGGCAAGGTGGATGATGGGCAGTTTTATTCTGCTCCTACCTCAGCTTCTAACTTTGGTAGAGATGGGGAAGGTGGAGAACAGAATACTGACTCCAGGCAGGGCAGATCCTGCTCTTGCTTAGGATGGGGTCTGGTGTGTTGACCCTTTTGGCCCTGAATGGGGTCTGCACAAGCATTTTGGGCTGGTTGGTCAAAAGTGTCACCTAAGGATGCCCCAAGTGTCCTTATTGCTTTCCACAGGGGAGACCTCATTGCTCTCTAAACTACCTAATAGGAAGTTGTGGAGAGGAGGGAGCTGGGCTCTTCTCCCAAGTGACAGGGGACAGGATGAGAGGGAATGGCCTCAAGCTCCACTAGAGGAGGTTTAGGCTGGACAATAGGAAAAAAATTTTCACAGGAAGAGTCACCGGGCACTGGCAGAGGCTGCCAAGGAAGGGGGTTGAGTCCCCTTCCCTGGAGGGGTTTAAGGGGCGGGTGGACGAGGTGCTGAGGGACATGGGTTAGTGATTGATGGGAATGGTTGGACTCGATGATCCGGTGGGTCTTTTCCAACCTGGTGATTCTATGATTCTATGACAGTGCAGTCCCCTGTGATGTCCCACCAACAGCAGTGGGGCAGGAAAACCTGCCACCACGGGGAATCACATCCCCGTGGCCTTCACGTCTTGTTCCTCACTGGCTTTCCAGCAATGGACACTTTGCACTAGGAATGGTCTTGATGGGAAATTGTGCCTGAGACTTCCCAGAAAACCTGGAAAGGGGACCTGAGCACTTCCAAGTTCTGCTCTTGGCTTTGCTCACTGGTTTATTGTAAACTACATTAGGTACCAAGTGAAGGTGGTGAATAGGCGGTGGGTTGTTAGGAGAACTTATTCCTTGTCTGGGGCCAAATTCTTGTGGGTGTTGCCACGTTAGCCTGGGGGTTTCCCCATCAGAAGTGAAGTCTGAGCTTGCTGAGAATTGGGCATCCAGTTCCTGCAAGCGTGGAGGGTGCAGGAGGCAATGAAGTGAGTGTGTGTGATGTCCTTTCTCCATGTTCCTGGGGAGCAGAGCTGGTGGTTGGATGCAGAGTGGTCCCTAAAAGCCCCTCTAGCCCATCTGGCCTTGAAACACCCTCCCCGTGTCAGCCACAACACCAGCCTGTGTGAAAAAGTCACTGGACCCATTTGCCTGTTAAGGGCATCAGGTGATGAGCTCTCTATCCAAAATGAGCCTGAAGTCTCATGCTTAAAGGATCTTGTTTTCATAATAAGGCAGGACCGCTCCCGCCTGCCGCAATCCCTCTCCCTGTCCTGCCACCCATCCGCACTCAAAAGCTGCACTGAAAGGCATGTTCCCCAGGGACTCCTCGCTCCTCTGCTCCGAGAGGCCACGCGGTTCATCCCAGGGTCAGTCATGGGTCCAGCGCAGGCAGCCTGGGGTGCTCTGCAGCCTCAGGTGTGTTTGGGAGGGCAGGAGAGGAGGGAGCTGGCCTCTTCTCCCAAGTGACAGGGGACAGGACGAGAGGGAATGGCCTCAAGCTCCGCCAGGGGAAATTTAGGCTTGAGATTAGGAAGAAATTCTTCACGGAGAGGGTGGTTAGGCATTGGAACAGTCTGCCCAGGGAGGTGGTTGAGTCACCGTCCCTGGACGTGTTTAAGGTTAGGGTAGATGAGGTGCTTAGGAGCATGATTTAGGGATTGGTGGGAATGGTTGGACTCGACGATACAGTGGGTCTCTTCCAACCTGGTCATTCTGTGATTCTGTGTGATCACTTGGTCCTTTAGGAGAGAAGGCACGGGAATGCCCAAACACAGCCTGGATAGGGCTGCTCCTTCCCTGTGCCAGGACCCTGATGCAAAACCATCAGCTCTAAGGACTGCAAAAGCCCAGGCAGCCTTCAGGTTCTTTCTCTTCCTCATCTTCTTCCTTCCCTAAAATGAAAAATTATGGCTTTCTGGCTCTCCTGGGAGATGGGCTCAGGCCAATGGAGTCATGTGTGCACCTTGGTACTCATACCGGTGCAACCTGCACTGTTCTCCAGGTTGAGATGGTGCTGCCCTGACTTCTGAAATGTTATAAATGCAGGGTCTGGCTTTGTTATCTGTCTTTTCATCAAATCATGGAATCATCGAATGGTTTGGGTCGGAAGGGACCTCAAGCCCACCTAGTTCCATCCCCTGCCATGGGCAGGGACACCTCCCACTGGATCAGGGGCTCCAAGCCCCATCCAACCTGGCCTTGAACCCCTCCAGGGATGGGGCAGCCACCACTGCTCTGGGCAGCCTGGGCCAGGGCCTCCCCACCCTCACAGGGAAACATTTCTTCCCAAGATCTCATCTCAATCTCCCCTCTTTTAGCTCAAAACTGTTCATCTTGTCCCGCCCCTGCACTCCCTGATCAAGAGCCCCTCCCCAGCTTTCCTGGAGCCCCTGTCAGTGCTGGAAGCTGCCCTGAGGTCTCCACGGAGCCTTCTTGCTACAAGGAGAACGAAGTTGTGCTGGGTTAGCTGGAATCCAGGAGCAGAGCGCTTTAAAGGAACCATTCCCAATCCTCTTGTGCAAATCACACAACTGACAAGTGATTGTTCATCCTTCTCCCAGGGAAGAGGTTTAACCCTCTGAGATCAGAGTCTAGGGGTGCTGCACACCTCACAGGTCCACATAGGTGCAAATACTGCCCGTCCCTGTGGGTCCAGCTCCCGAAGAGTCCCCAGGTGCATCATCTGCCTCTTTAGAGCCACACCGTGTCTGGGACTGCGTCCTCCCTGCCCCAGTTACTGGTGTCAGCCCCTTGCACCAGCCCAGAACAAGGTGTTTCCCAGCCCCTCTGCCTGTTGCTTTGCTCCCGATGGGCGCAGGTGACGTTGGGGTCCTGCAGGCTGAGCAGGGTAATAATTCCCTGCACTTGCTGCCCTGCGTGTGTATAGATGTGTGTATGTGCATATATCTCCACAAATGCATATATGCATATATATATTATCATAAGTGAAGGTTGAGCACATTACTCAAACCTTAGCTTTTCCCTCAAGTCCATTGTTTACAGAGACAATGCCCGTCCCTAGGGCTCACTCCCATAAAACCTGATTATCATATATTCCAGGGCATAAACTTCAGCCGTCAGCCCCGCACGCTGCTCCGCAGCAAAGACAGACGTGGTTTGTCTTCCATTTTCCTCCGATTTGATCCTTGCTGCTGCAGCTTTTATTCTTGTTCAGGTATTTGAGCTGCAGGCTGATAACGCTTCTCATTCTTGTAATAACAGGGGAAATCCTAGGAGACCGTTAATGGACTCTGAATCCCTTGATCTGGAGCCCGTTAAAGGTTTGAATCCTGCCAGGGCGACACAACCACCAAACCTGTCTTCCCAATCCGTGCACTTTGCTCCTGGTGGTGCCGATGCGAACCGGGGACAGGGATGATGCTGGGATCCAGAGCGGCTCTGGGTGTGGGTTTTGCTGCAGTGTAACACCGCTGATTGCCAGGAACTGGGAACGCCGTCCCGTTCCCCAGCCTCTACCTTAATGTTATTGATGTGGGTTATTTAGTGATGCCGTTTCCATCCTCCCTCTGGCATCCCTGTCACCAGCACGGGGCCGCTTGCTGCTACTTTATTGTTGCTGGCGACTGGGTTGCAGTGATGCCCCTGTGTCTTCTGAAGGGTTTTGAGGGGCGTTACTTGCCACTCTCCCTCAGTAGCGATACCTCATGCCAGGTGGAAGCCTCTCTGCCTGGCCTGCCAGCCTCATGCCTTTCTCTCAAAGCCCAATCCAGCATTATAATACAATCACAGCAAAAAGATACCTCCTTTTACTCCCCCCACCCCGTTTCATTCTCTTTTTTCCCTTTTTCTTTTCTTAATTCACTGTCTGGTGAGTTTCTGATTGACTCAAAGACCAATTAAAGTAAAATTTAATGGGAGAATAGATTAACTCCCTGAGGTTCCCCTGCCATCCATCACATTTTTATAGCAGGAGCTGTGAAGAAGCTCATAACTTCATGCTGTGAATGTGATAATAAAGAGGGCACGGAGAGGATTCCGATTTACTGCCAGGCTGATGTGCACCGGGATGGGATTTACTGCCCCAATCCCGTCCTCCTTTTATTTGGAGGGAGGTCACCGGATCTGCGCTCAGCACCGGCTCACGGAGCCTGGAAGTTGGGTTGGCAGGTTGGATCTGGCCCCTCTGGGGCTGAGGAACCATCTCTGCTTCGCGGTCCTGGTTGCTAATAATGACAGAGAGGTTGGAAACAAGGGAGGATGTTGGGGCTCCCTGCTTGCACCGCTGCTCCGTGGTCCCCAGGAGCCCTGTGCCAGGCTGTCCCTTGCCACCAAGACAGACACGAGAGGTGGCAGGGAGGTGGTGACATCCCAAGGCCAGGCAGGACACCGGATCCTCACGCGGGAACCTGCTGGGACTCTGCTCCTCGTCTGCGGTGGCGGGGGCTGGTGAGGGTCAGAAGCAATGTGAGGGTTACGAAGAAGTGTGTTTCCTCTGGGATGGATTATAAAAGGGTTGTGAGGGGAGAAGGCGGAGGGGGAGACAGGAGAAGATGCATCTCCCCGGTGGGTTTCAGCGAAAAGGTTTGCAATGAAACCGGAGAAGAGAGAGAATTTATCTGGAAATAATAGAAACTATTTGTTGGATTTTCTAGGCTGAAGATCTGGAGTTAATCATTATTCCGCAAAACCCTGAATGATGTTCCTTGCAGCTTTCCTACACAGCTAGTGCTCCAGTGGGAGTGCTCCTGACGGCGTTTTGTCAGGCGCTATCAGCAGTATTGAGCCAACCTGAGCACCCGATTATTAATCCTTTTCTCCCGGTGACATGACGGCAATCGATGGCTGAACAAGCTATTGAAACTGCGGCAATCAACTGGACTCCAGTTAATCCAATGGGATCCTGACTTGGGGTCTGGCAGAGAGAGGAGGTTTTAGGGGAGCCCGAGCTTGAGCTGTGCTCGCGCCTGCTTGGTTGTGGTGCTGAGCCTTCCACGTACACAGCAGCAGGAATTGCATTTAAGGAGGCTTTAAGGTGTTGTAGCTTCACATATGTACCCTGCATAAATGTTCTTAATTAATTACAGCCCTTAGAGTATCTTGTTGCCCCAGATGAGGAAAAATAAGGGATTTTTCAATGATTTTTCCATGCAAAGGGCTCCACTACGTGCACACGTGTGAAAACACATGTGTGTGTGCGTGCACGTGCGAGGGGCTGTTTGTGGTGTGGGATTTGGACATGGGAAGAGGTTCTCCCGCTCCTGCTGCGTGGAGGTGGTGGGGAAACAAGGGGCTCGGGGTGATCAGTGCCATCTGCTGGTAAATCCACTGGGTTCTCACACCAGGATTTCCAACGCAGGGAGTGGAGCTGATGTTTTCCCATCATGATGTGGGGATGATGTGGGGGTTTGGTCCCAGCCCTGACGCATCCCCCAGCACCCGCGCCAGAGCCCTGGAGGGTTTGCTGACCCTTGGGGGGATCACACAGAGGACAGAAGCTCCTTGGGGAAACAGGAATAGTGGAAGAAATGAAGGAAAAGTTTTTACTGTGTCTTCCACTCTTGCTGGCTGCCAGGGAGAGGAGCACATTCCACCTGGGTGATGTCCATCAGTCCCTGGGGCTGTTGGTTCACTTCCACGGTTCTGCTGAGAGTCCAGCTAAGGGTTTGTAGCAGGAATTTGGTGACTTGAGGCAGGTTTTAGCCTCATGCATGGGCTTGATCCTTGAGTGGACCCATAGGAGGGCAGAACTCAGGGGAATCCTCGCTTCTTGACGTGGTGGCCAGGCTGTGGTCGTTGCTTCTGCAGAACACACCTACAGCATGAAAAAACGAGTGCAAGACCTTCTCAGGTGAATCGTGCCATGGAGCCAGAAGGAGGGAGGGCCCATGGTTCAGGATCATCTGGGAGCCTCTGTGCCAGCTCAGCCCTATGGAATTGCTGTGTTGCTGCAAACTGGCTCCCTGTGGGCCCATGCCCCATCCCATGGTGTTGGGATGGGACACTGGGGCTGGGAGAGCAGCTGAGTCTCAACCCTGCGTTGCTGATGGATGTGCAGACAGACTGGGAATGCCTTGGAGATCAATGGTCCTTGCTTCCAGAGCACTGTCCTGCCATGACTGAGAGGACTTTACGGATGCACCCAAAGCTCTTAGCCAGGTGGGAGCCAGCGCCGATGGTCAGTGACTACTCACAGTCCTCCCTGGTGCCCACCCTCGTATGGGGCTGAGCCCACCCAGCCTGGCCGGCACTCATCCCATCCCCAGCATCCTCTCCTGCCAGGTGGATCAGCCCTTTTTGGGAAGCACGAGGGTGGCTGCTGCGGGCTGTCAGCCCTGGTGAACGCTTACTAATAAGGTTGGCCATTAAGGTGGGTCAGTGATGGATGGGCTGCGTTGCCGTGCCCCAGCCCGGCTTGTGCTGAGACACTCCCTGACCAGCAGCTGCTGCACTGGCTGCCTTGTTAAGGGTCTCTCACGGTGCCATCAGCTATACATCAACCTGGCTGATGCCTTTGATTATTTGGACAGCTCTTGGCATGATGAATCGTTGGGATTGATCTGTCTTTTCTTCGCATTCGCTCCTTGCCCTGTCTTTCCCAACTCTCTCCGCTCTTCAACCACAAATCCTTTAAAGGTTAGCACCTTCTAGGATGTCCTGCTTAAACAACTCTGGGCTGTGAAACACGGCACTGAGGAATATATAGGCTGTGATATCATTTCTCGGAGAGAAAAAGAGACCGAGGTGGGATGACAGGGAAGGGCAGGTAGCTCTGGGGAGAGGTGACAGCCGGGGGAGTGTGATGGCTCCACCACAGCATCGCTGTTTTGATGATCCACATTGCAGGACGGCTTCAAAAAGGGTCAAGAAGCCAGTGTATTTCTACTAACCCTGGTGCTTGTTGCAGCCCTGGGAGGCTGCAGCACAAAATGCTTTCTGGGAATGTTTCCCCTCCTCTGCTTAGCAGTCATCATCCCCTGCAGCTTTTGGTAATTGCTAGATGTCTGTTTGTGGCTCATCAGGATGCCGGGATGGTGGGACTGATGATGGTCTGCGTGTGGTTGCTGTCCTACATCTCCTCATGACATCCTTTCATGGGTTGTGGGCTGGGTCCTGGTGAGGAGCTTGTGCCGCCAGCATCCCCGCCAGCATCCCAACCCTCCTTCCCAAGGACTCACCAGCTTTTACCTCCTATTGCAGTTTGCTGTGTTGTCACGATGCCACCATCCTTGTGGCCCTGTCAGAGGTGTAAATAGAGCTGGGCAGAGTCTCCTGAATGTCCCTCTGATGGATGAGTCCCACAGCACGGTTTGGATTGTCCTTCACAAGAGGAACTGCCTGTACTGGCAGAGTGAGAGATGCTGATGGGCATTTTCGATGCCATTCAACAAGCCTTTGGCCTTGTGTTTTTGTTGAATTCTGTTCTACATCCACGGGCTTTGTTCCAGCTGTGTTCTCCAGGGCCATCCTGGAGCAGACAGCTTCCAATACCTGTTTTGCTCATTCACTGAGTAACGCTCTGGCAAGCTCTCTTGCCCTGCCTCTGTTGCTAAAGCCTGGTGGAAACACTGTGGGTACTGCCTGAATGCATCATGCAACCTCCTCCAACCAAGACTTGGAGGAATCTGTGTCCCTCTATCAGGGACTCCCAGTAGCTCCTGGCATCACATCCCTGGCTGTTCTGGGAGTCTTGCAGCCAACTGTGCATGTTATAAGGCTGCAGGACCCCTCAGCTGGGAGCACCTTAGGCTGCAGGTTCTGTTCAAGAAGTGCTGGGTACTCGCATCCTCTACAGGACATTTGGGGGGGTTTGAAGGTGCTGGGTACCAGGATCCTCTGCAGGTTGCATTGTGGGGCTCAGAGATGCTGGGTACTAGCATCTTCTGCAGGATGCGTGGTGGGGTTTGAAGATGCTGAGTACCAGGATCCTCTGCAGGACACGTAGTGGGGTTTGAAGGTGCTGGGTACCAGGATCCTCTGCAGGATGCATGGTGGAGCTTGGAAATGATGGGTACCAGGATCCTCTGAAGGATACATTGTGGGGCTCAGAGATGCTGGGTACTAGCATCTTCTGCAGGACACGTGGTGGGGTTTGAAGATGCTGGGTACCAGGATGCTCTGCAGGATGCGTGGTGGGGCTCAGAGATGCTGGGTACTAGCATCTTCTGCAGGATGCGTGGTGGGGTTTGAAGATGCTGGGTACCAGGATCCTCTGAAGGATACATTGTGGGGCTCAGAGATGCTGGGTACTAGCATCTTCTGCAGGACACGTGGTGGGGTTTGAAGATGCTGGGTACCCGGATGCTCTGCAGGATGCGTGGTGGGGCTCAGAGATGCTGGGTACCAGCATCTTCTGCAGGATGCGTGGTGGGACTTGGAGCTGTTGTGCAGCTCCCCATTCCCTGGGGGCCACCTCCCTAGTGCCTCTCCCCTGCCCGCTGCCGCAGGGCTGCACTTGGCAGCACTGGAGCTGCAGGAGGACGGCTGTTTACCTTGCTCAGTGCTGGGAACTGGTTCCCTGGGCGCCCGTGGCCTGAGCAGCAGCTGGCCCAGGCTGTCTCTCTGCATCGCTTTGAACTCTTATCTGTGGCGTCTCCTGATTTCAACCGGAGCAGACGATGGAGACCCATGCGGGTCCTGATAACCTTTCTCTTGTTCATTAAGGGCCCACTTAGTGCTCTGTGGGACTGAAGCGAGAGACAGTCTGGAGGAGAGAAGCAGCACAGGGCTTTTAGCTTGGGTAATGCGAAACGGCATCAATAATCTTCCAAATGCAAACCCAGAACTTAAATACAAACCTAGAGCTCCCCAATCTGCCCCCAAAGAGAGAAAAACCTGCAAGGTAAGGACAGAAAGTCTCCTTGTATTCAAGGAGGGTGAGTTTGTTCAGCTGTGTCCTTAACAGCACCGTGTGTATATGGGCAGATGAACTTTTAGGGACGAGGACCACACACTGGGGGTGGTGGCTGAGAGGACCTTTCCTCACTCCCAACTGCTACTGGTGCTTTGGGTGCACTGGTGGCCATGTAGCTCTTAGGAAAGCCAGCAGAGCTCCTGGGATGGGAGCTGGGACAGCTTGCAGGGCTTGCATCAGGGAAGTGGAGAAGCAAGAGCCTTCAGGTTCAGCATTTCAGCCCGGGGACACAGATCTACCTCACCTGGCTTGAGTACGCGCTCTTGAACAAGGGCTCCCTCTGCCTCTTGGTTTCTCTGGAGGTGGTTGGGATCTCTGATGTTCCCAACATAACCATCCCAGGGCTGGGGGGAGCCAGGACCTCCAGATCTCCTTCTCAGGGGACTTGTTCTCATTTTCAGCTCAAAGGGAATTGAGCCAGAGGCGGAGGGGAGGGAAAGACCCCTTAAAAATTGTCTAGGTAATGGAAACAACCTCAAACTATCATATTTCAAGCATAACGCCATAATAAAAGTAACAGGATAATGATTTTTTTCTGTCCAGATATTAGAGGACCAGATATTGATTGGTTGTTTCCCTTGTCGTTCTCGCCTCTGATGGAACTGCATTTTTTGACAGAGAGTGCAATAAAATGTACAGTTTCCAATTTGAGAGCCCTATAAATGTCATCTCTACATGCACGGTTACAAATTCTTCACGATGCTCCTCTCCCTCCCCTCAATGCCGAGAGGGTCCTCAGGGATGGAGGAACACACACCGTCTCCCTTCCTGGAGGAGAAAGTTGGCGGTGAACCCATCCCAGCTCAGTTTTGTGCTGTAAAGATGGAAAGATGTTTCATTCCCGTGGGAGAGCTCTCTTGGGAACAGGACAGAGGTTACAGTAGTTTCAGATTCAGAGATTTTGGGGCAAATTATTGAGCTTGCTGCAGCCCCTGGTTGGTTGGACTCAAGCTCCCAGTTTGATTCCACTGGTTGGAATTCTATTTTCAATGTGTTTTCTTTTTTCCTATGAGAACCTGGTACTTTTGGGGCAAATATCTGAAGGAAAGCTGCATTTTCACAGGGATGTCAAGGGAGAAATGCAGGGTGGTGGCCTCTGGAGTTACGTGAAGTGGTATATGAAGTTATGCGAGCCCTTGTTGCTCCGTGCTCACGTTTTGGGGTGTTTGGTTTGTTTAATGCCTCCATCGTCTTCCCTGTCTGGGTTTCCTCCTCAGTCTAGAAAGCCGGAATTTTCAAAGGAGGCTAAAAAACTGAGAGATAAGGTATCTTCTGTGGAGATAAGCCCTTTGCGTCTTACCTCTGCTAGATTTCAGGAGAATACAGCCTAAGTTCTCAGTGGGTGTAGTGATAGGGCGAGGAGGAACAGTTTTCAGCTGGAAGAGGGGAGATTGAGATGATATCTTAGGAGGAAATATTTTGCTGTGAGGGTGGGGAGCCCCTGGAACAGGTTACCCAGAGCAGTGGGGGCTGCCCCATCCCTGGAGGGGTTCAGGGCCAGGTTGGATGGGGCTTGGAGCCCCTGATCCAGCGGGAGGTGTCCCTGCTCATGGCAGGGGGTGGGACTGGATGGGCTTTGAGGTCCCTTTCGACCCAACCCATTCCATGATTCGATGAATTGTAAGGGCAGCAGAAATGCTGGTGCTAAAGGCTCCGCATGCCCTGGAGATGGAGAGAAGAGGGAGCGATGCTGAACAGCCAGGTCAGGCAGGATGAGGGATGTTTGGAGCAGCTCCTGGTGGGGAACAACTGATCAGGACCACTTCATTGCCCTCCAAAGGCTGTTAGTTCTGGGTTTTTATGTTACTTTTAAATCCTTGGACAAATTCAGGGCTCAGAAAGGGGATCGGCTGCAGGTGCCTCAAGTGAAGTAACCAAAAGCAGGGGAAGGCAGAGCAGCCTGATGAATGCGCTCTTCCTCCACTGCAAAAATAACAATAATCAGTTTTAGATAAATCTCTTTTCCACAAAGAGACTTGAAACCACCAGCACCATCCCCAAGGTGCAGGGAGGTACCCGGGCCAGGTAATGAGGGCAGTCACCTTCCATGAGATACACTCGCGCTGTGACCTTCTGTTAGGTTTAATGCAACCTTTTTATTTATTTCCAATAACTCTCCAATCAGTCAGCACTCTGCCAGGTTTCCTCTAACCTCAGATCACAGGCTCATAACCGGTTTTGGGGCTTTTATTGGTCTCCAAGGTAGCCAGAGCCATTAAGCTCAGTGTTTTGATTTGATGAGAGACATTTCAAGGGTCTCAGTGTCTCTCTCACCTTTGCCTAAACACTGCAGCCCTGTCTCTATGCCAGGAATTGGGATTGCAGAGCCCAGCCCTGCTCTTCCTCATCTCTCCCCCTGCCAGGCAGGAATTGTAAGGCTTAGTATGAAAGAGATGCAGGACTGGCACGGAAATTTGCCTTTTTCTCACAATTTTCATAGATCTGGGTCCATGTGGTTAATACCAATTCCCTAACTGGAGCATTTACTGCTGTGGTTCTGGAAGGTGTGTGAAAGGCTGAATAGTAAAACCATGGAATCATGGAGTGGTTGGGATATGAAGGGACCTCAAAACCCATCCAGTTCCAACCCCTGCCACGGGCAGGGACACCTCCCACTGGATCAGGGGCTCCAAGCCCCATCCAACCTGGCCTTGAACCCCTCCAGGGATGGGGCAGCCCCCACTGCTCGGGGCAGATGTCACCCCTGGGTCCTGAGTCCCCAAGCCAAGCTGGATTTGCAGCCAAGGGCACATCTGATTAACCACATTTGGTGCTTTTTATAATAAACTCCTGATCTATAGCATCCTGGATTTATCACTCAGTGGGTATCTCAGACGTAATAAGCAGCAGCTTCTTTTTTCGGACCTGGCATTCTTTATACAGCCCTGTCACTTTTCTTATATTTCCAGAGGTGGGATCCAGCCAACCCGATCAATACTTTATTTTATCTCCTTTTACCAATAATTTTTTTAATCACAGTATGTTTCTCTCATCCCCCACCTTTGGATAAATAATTACAGCAAAGCAGTGCTGCATTCAGCACTTTTTAGCAAAGTCTGCCGAGGAAAAGCGATGAAGTCAGGAGAAGGGAAGAGCAAGAGTGTGCCGGGCTGACCACTTGCCTTGGCATCCCCACCATGAGCAGAAATGGGGCAGAAAGGTACTGCTGCTCCAAAACCTGAAGCAAAATGTGCTGTTACCCATCATCTGGGTGTATCGGACCCCCAGTCCGAGTCCTGGTGGGATGGGGCTGGGAATAGGCTGTCCCCCTGCCACCCCCCCTGTGTCTCCAGGCTGGGCTGAGGATGAGTGAATCATAGAATCACCAGGTTGGAAAAGACCCACCAGATCATCGAGTCCAACCGTTCCTATAATGGAAAGTGGAAAGGATGTGGGACCTGGCTGGGAGAGGTCTAAGCCCTCCTAGCTAGTCTAACCTGTAAGTCATGAGACTAGGAACTAGGAGAACCCAGTTTTACTCCCAGATCTTGTTTTAGTACCTCTTGGCTCTGCCCAAGGATGTTTCCTTGCCTCTTCCCTCCTTTCCAGGCTTTTTAGGAAAAAAAAATGAGCTCCAGGATCGGGACTAAAGACTGGAGCGCTTCCCTTTGAGGACATTCTGAGAGAGCTGGGGTTCAGCCTGGAGAAGAGAAGGCTCCTGGGTGACCTCAGAGCAGGGAAAAATTCTGGAAGGGAAAGCTGGAGAAAGGCTCTGGGTTCGGGAGTGCAGGGGTAGGATGAGGGGGAGAGGTTTCGAGCTGAAAGAGGGGAGGTTGAGATGAGATCTTGGGGAGGATTGTTTTCCTGAGGATGAGGTTGCCCAGAGCAGTGGGGGCTGCCCCATCCCTGGAGGGGTTCAAGGCCAGGTTGGATGGGGTTGGAGCCCCTGATCCAGTGGGAGGTGTCCCTGCCCATGGAAGGAGGTGAAACTGGGTCAGCTTTCTCTCCCTTCCAGCCCAAACCATTCCATGTTTCTATGATTCTGGGTGATGGGTGCCCAGTTAGGGAGGGGGGATCAGCACAGCCCCTCTTTGGGGACCAGTGGTCCCACCTTGCTGCTGTCCCCGTGCTGCTGGACCACGATGCTCTCGGCTCTGCCTTCAATCCTGGGCTTCTGCTGCTTCCTTGTGGCGAAGCCCTGGAACGACACGATCCTTCCCTGCCTCCCTCCTCCCCCAGCCCATCCCGGGCACGGGGGCTCCAACCCGGGGACCCCCGACCCCAGCATCCCCTGGGTACCAGCTGGGGGGGAGTGGGGGGGCTGCATCCCTGCCTCCAGGCTGGGCTCCCCCAGCGCTATAGCCACAGGAGAGAAGCCCTTCACCCCTGGCCATCCCTTCGCTGACCTTTGCCGGGTCCTTTATAAGTCAAAGTGGGATTTGTGTCTGGGAGCCCTTCCCGGAGACCGTAAATATGCCAGAGAAGCCAAGGGAAGCACTTGATTTCAGTCGTATACGTTTTTAAAGACCCGAAATATAACCCTGGTGTCAAGACGGGAATTCGTGGGATATTTATGATGTAAATCTTTTTTTCTCCCTTCCTTTTCTCCCTAATTTTAGTGCCGTTATTGCTCAGGATGAGACACGGGCTTCCCCTTCCCTTCTGCCTGACACCTGCAACCATAACCCACCTCTCTGCCCCCCAACATTGGGGGAATCACCCCGGTACGTGTCTCTTCTCCTTGTGGAGACGCCACAGAGGGGACAAGGAGAAAGGGATTGCCAGGCAGGAGGAATCCCACTGGGGTCTGAGGTCCAGGGTCCTGCCTGGAGCTGAATCATAGAATCATAGAATTACAAGGTTGGAAAAGACCCATTGGATTATTGAGTCCAACCATCCCTATCAAACACTAAACTGTCCCTCAGCGCCTCGTCCACCCGTCCCTTAAACTCCTTCAGGGAAGGGGACTCAAACCCTCCCTGGGCAGCCTCTGACAGTGCCCAATGACCCTTGCCGTGAAAAATTTTTTCTGTTGTCCATCCTGAGCCTCCCCTGGAGGAGCTTGAGGCCATTCCCTCTCGTCCTGTCCCCTGTCCCTTGGGAGAAGAGCCCAGCTCCCTCCTCTCCACAACCTCCTCTCAGGGAGTTGGAGAGAGCAATGAGGTCTCCCCTCAGCCTCCTCTTCTCCAGCCTAAACACCCCCAGCTCTCTCAGCCGCTCCTCTTGTTCTCCAGCCCCCTCACCAGCTTCATTGCTCTTCTCTGGACTCGCTCCAGAGCCTCAACATCCTTCTTGTGGTGAGGGGCCCAGAACTGAACCCAGGATTCGAGGTGCGGTCTCCCCAGTGCCGAGTGCAGAGGGCAAGGATTTGCTTGCGTGTCTCAGCAAGGTTAATCCTGTTTATACGTTGCTGGGTAATGCTTCATCCTGCCAGCATGACACCGTTGACACAAGTTGGGCTGGTGAACCACCCTAGCCCTCAGATCCGTTCCTCTCCTCACGTCTGGAAGGAGAAGAGGATGGGACTGGCAAGGGCATCCCCTGGGTACCCCACTGTGCAAGGGAGCAAGACGCTGGCAGCTCCGGGCTTGGTCGCCCAGGTGCCCCATGTCAGCGCTGGATTCTTTGCTGTGGGGAGATTAGGAAGCCCAGCGCCATCAGGAGGGATGGGGAATGGGTGACCCCTCGCCGCCCTCCTCCGCTTGCTCGCTCCAGGGCTGCAGGGTGAAAGCTGAAAGTTGAAGAGTACAAAACCATCAACCCCTGGCTCTCAGCTTGTGATGGGAAATGAAAATATTTGGATAAGCCGTGATATGGAGCTGCTGCTCTTTACAAACCTTGATCCTGTGGCCCGCACATCAAAAGGCCTTCTTTTATAAAGCACTCTCTGCTCTCCCGGCTCCGTTTTCAGGCTGTCAAGGGCATTATTTGATGTTCCTCTTTTGTTTGTTTACATTAATTAAGATGGGCAAATCCATCACTGTGACTTTCTCCCTCCATGGCGCTGGAGCGAGAGCGGCCGGGGCACACGCCTGCTGCAGGTGTTGGGTGGCTTTGGCTGGGTGGGTGATACAACACTCATTTGTTCTCCAGGTCGTGTGGACAGGCTGACACTTTCCCGATAAACCCCTTTCCCCCACCACTTCTCCTACCCCGACACCCACCCCGCCCCACAGTGACAAATGATTTTCTTATCTGGAACAAGGAAAAGCGGTGGCCAAGTTTCATCTCTGCTTCCCACCCGGATGCTTGGGGTGATGCCGCCACGCTCGGCTTTGCCCGCTGGAGGATGGCTGGAGGCTTTAAGGAGAGCAGGTAACTAGCTCGGCTCAGAGCCCTGGGGCTGATCCCTGATGTAAAGAGCAAGGAACAGGGAATTTCCTTCCTATTCTGCCCCACTGCAGAGAACTGGTCCAGGTTTCTTGCCTCCAGGATCCCCATTGCCTAGTGGCGTGGTTGGCAGCTTCGCCTTGCCAGGCGGGACCTGCCCCGTCCCCGCTGCAGGGTGGTGCCTCAGGGAGCTGCTTTGGGATCGCAAGTGCCCCAAATGGGAAAATAATAATAGAAGTGCCCCCAAAATGGGAAGCCCAAGTGCAACCTCAGCTCCTGCTCTTGGAGCAGTTGCAAGTGCTGACATCCCAGCTGCTCCCTGCGTGCTCCCAGCCCTCGTGGCTCTGCCTCGGGGCTTTTTAGGGTGTTCCTGGCTTCCCCCATGGGTGCCCTGACTGTGCGGGACAGGGTGGAGGGGATGGTGGATGGAGCAGGGCTCATCACAGATGTGGAACGACTCACATCGTTGCTGAGCTGGACTGGTGTGAGCAAGGAGGCATAGAATTTTCAGTCAAATTAGTTGACGGGTGAGAGGCAGCAAGGTCTAACGAGTTTTTGCAAGGGATGCTGGTCTCTTTCCAGAGAATTCCCTCATGTGCTGCAGAAAGTTGCCTGAACTTGTGAGGTGGAGGCCGTCTAGGGCTTCTGCATCCCCTGGTGCCCAGTCGGGTGATGTCCAGCTCCCGTAACACCCCAACCCACGTGTGAAGCATCACTATTGTGATTCAGTGCTCCCTAAAATCTTGTCCCACCTTAAGCATTCCCAGCTGACTCCTTTCGCTACACATCCTTATTTTTTTTATTAAGCAAGCTCATTTTCTAGATATGGGTATGCAGGGATGGACCTCTCTGATACTTGGATTTCAGGCAGGGGATTCAGGAGCCCGGAGCTTTCCAGGAGGAAGCAGCTTGCTCTTTTTTGGCTGGGTTGGGTTTTTTTCTTCTGAAGGAGGCAACTGGCACTTCATTTATCTGCGAGTTTGTTATGACTCTGCGCTAACAGATACTGCACTTAGCAAACTCTCACTCTTCACTAATGGAAGATCCTTTAATCTAATTGCCCCGTATCACCCAACACCGGAGCCTCCAGCATCCTCCTCCCACGGGGATGCAGGCAGAGCTCTCCTCCTGACTTGTGGGGATGTTTCCCTAGTTCCCAGTTCCCACGTGGCTCCGTGCCCAGCCAAGCCAGGACCGAAGAGCCTGGGAGGACTCACAGACACCAGATTTACTCGTGTCAGCCTCACCTAGAGGTGCCAGAGCCCGGAAAAAGTTGGGAAGCAGGAAATGCAAAGGGAAAGTTAAACCAGAGCAGTCAGGAGGTGGAAGTTGCTGGAATAACAGTGCAGGGTTGGGAAAAAATGAGGTGTGAAATCCTGGGTTATGCTGGCAGCAGAGAGCCCTGGCCCTTTGCTGGTCCAGCGCTCGAGGCACATGGAGGATGAAGGAAGGCAATGCTCGAAAATAAAAATACAAAGCCCTAGACTTGTTGATCGCCAGAGCCTTCAGCGAGTCCCTGGAACCAGGAGAGTCCCCGGACCCAGGAGAGTCCCCTTGGTCCTGGGACTTTCAGAATGTCCTGAGCCAGATGTAACAACAGAGGCGCAGGGAGAAGATATTCTTCAATTTGATATCCTGGGCTGCATCCAAAGCTGTGGGACCAGCAGGGTGAGGGAGGGGATTCTGTCCCCTCTGCTCTGTGAGACTCCCCACAGAGTGATGTCCAGTTCTGGAATCCTCAGCGCAGGAAGGACATGGAGCTGTTGGATTGAGTCCAGAGGAGACCACGGCGATGATCTGAGGGCTGGAGGACCTCCTGTAGGAGGACAGGCTGAGACAGTTGGGGTTGTTCAGCCTGGAGAAGAGAAGGCTGTGGGGAGACCTTAGAGCCGCTTCCAGGACTGAAAGAGGCTCCAGGAAAGCTGAGGAGGGGCTCTTGATCAGGGAGGGCAGGGAGAGGATGAGGAGAACGATTTTAAGCTGAAAGAGGGGAGATTGAGATGAGATCTTGGGAAGAAATGTTTCCCTGTGAGGGTGGGGAGGCCCTGGCCCAGGTTGCCCAGAGCAGGGGTGGCTGCCCCATCCCTGGAGGGGTTCAAGGCCAGGTTGGATGGGGCTTGGAGCCCCTGATCCAGTGGGAGGTGTCCCTGCCCATGGAAGGAGGTGAAACTGGGTTAGCTTTCAGTCCCTTCCAGCCCAAACCATTCCATGTTTCTATGATTCTATGAGGTGCTGCTGCAGCTGAGTTCCCTTTCTCACGGAGAGCCAAAACCTGGAAGGCTGAGGAAGGCAACCTCTGATTTTGTTCAGACTTCAGAAGAGGAGATCAGATCTGGGAGGATGAGATCTGCCAGCTGGAAGGATGTGATAACCAGGAACCTTAAACCCCTTCCTGCCACTACTGATAATGCTTCCTTTGTCAAATAAATCAGTTTTCAATTTAATAGGGTCTAATTTTTTCCCCTTCATATATCCATCGTGTTAAAAGTAAATTTATTTTACCAATAAAATCCAAAACATCGCTTTTTGTGTATTTTTTTATTTGAATTTCAGTCTTGGGCCATAGAGTGCTGAACATTCACTGCAAATAAAAGTTAATAATCACTTCCTAAATCCCACATCTTTCACCGTTTTGTGACATAACACAAAATTTAAGTACCCAAATAAATGTTTGTCAAGCTACATAATGATTGAAATATTTTTGCATAAAAGCAGTGTGGTTAGTGAAGAGAAATGTTAAATTTACCGTAAAAGCAAACTTTGTCAACCTGTTTGAATAGTTCCCAGCTTTCCCTAAGAAAGTGAGTAAAAAGTTCAAATGTAAAACAACGCTAAAATGTGCCCTGATCCCATTCAAAGTGTCTCTTAAAAGGGATCTTTAAAGCTTTTGGAGTTTCACCTCCTGCCATGGGCAGGGACACCTCCCGCTGGATCAGGGGCTCCAAGCCCCATCCAACCTTGAACCCCTCCTGGGATGGGGCAACCTGAGCCAGGGCCTCCCCACCTTCACAGGAAAACGTTTCTCCCCAAGATCTCATCTCAATCTCCCCTCTTTCAGCTGAAAATCATTCTCCCTTGTCCCACTGCAACAAGTCCTGCTAAAAAAAAATCTGTCCCCATCATCTCCCCCAGGTGGTGGTGGATCCCAGAGGGGCCCCTGTTCCCATCTCCTCTTGGTTGTCCTCCCATCGTGTGAAGCCCCCAGTGCCTCTTTGAAGGAGGGTCCCGATCTGCTCAGACCTTTGGGGCACACATCAGGGGTCCCCACAAATCTGCATGGAAGGATTTAGAGTGGGAAAGCCCGGTGGGTCTGAAGGAACCCCAAGTTTTGCTGAGGAAGCATCGCCCGTATACTTTTTCATAAGACTTTCCTGGTGGGTTTAGTTTTTTTCTAAACAATCTATCTGTTTCTGGATTGGCAGTTGCTCCCGCACATTCATTTTGTAGAAAGGCATCCCTAAATGGGAAGAGAATAATTTATACTGACATAAAGCACCTTTATTTGGATATAACCATCTACATTAAGGAGGTTGGATTGCTCTCCTCATATCAGCACGGTGTAGTTGAAGCTCTATTGCTCGTATATAAGCTATTCCTGGCTCTGCTCCTGATTTATTTGACGCGCGGAGCTAGGCTGGGTGTGTCTAGATTCATGGTGTGTTGATATCAGAAAATCAACGTTTCTTTCGTAATCTGAGGTATGTGATGTAAATCAAAAGGGCTCCGGGGAAGGCAGGGGCATTTTATCAGTGTAAAGCGAGAGGAGAAGTGAGCCCAAGGGGGGGATTTACCAGAGAAGGCGCTTTTATCATTTTACGACCTGTTGATTTTACTTTTCTAACAATTACTCAGAAGCAGGAAAAGCAAGGAAAAAATAGACCCAAGCCTGGATGAAAGGGAAGCAGGAGACCCAGGCTGCTCGTTTGAGATGCGAGGGTTTAATAACTACGGGAAGGGCGGCTTCCTCCTGCCCACTGCCCTGAGCCCCATCAAGTGCTTTCCTTATCGTCGCAGGAGTCACATGGATGAGATAACAATTTCCAGTATCAAACTGGGACCTTTAGACCATGCCGGGGAGTTCAGGAATCAGGTTTGCCTTTGGTTTACTTGGATGTAATCCTAACCCAGAGCCATCACAAACAGGGTTTGCAGGGGGGAGGCTGTGCCCGTAGGGTCATTGAGGTCTTTCTTGTGCCCATGAGGCCACCACAGTTCTTCTGTGACCCAGGGATGTGACCAGCGTGGTCCAGTGGCGCCATATGGAGATGCAAGGGGAGGTTTTTCTGAGGAGCCGACCACCAAAGTGACTCAATCTTACTTTTGAGATGAGCCAAACCGGTGGCGAAACTGTAAAGAGTAGCAAGGACTAATTACCTGCAAAATTTGTTTTTAAGGAGCGATGCTGGGTTTGAATGATGGAATAATGATCCTGCTTAGCACTTCAGTGGGGTTTTAAGTTTGGAAAGCGCTGTGCAAATAGCAGCTAATGATGCATCGGTGAGCAGGTAGACCGTGGGCTTCCTGCTTTGGAGAGAAAGGCTGCAAAAAGCTTGGTTAAATATCCTAAAATAAGCTGAGCTGGTCGCCCAAGTCTTTTATTAGCTTGTTGTGGAATTGAAAGCCAGACTGAAACCAATCAGGGCGATTCAACCCCTGGTTGGTGCAGCTGGATGCCCTCAGCCCATCCCAACTGGGCAGGACCAGGCAGGGATTTAAACCAGGCTCAGGACGGGGTTTAAACTGTTCTGCTGCCCCATTCGGGTGTGCAGAGTCAAACCCAGGGCTCAGAATTTGATTGCCAGCCCTATTCGTACCCGGTTCTCTCTTAAAATCTCTCTGTGCCATTTCCAGTGCTTGGGTCCAAGTGTGCAGGCAGGGAAGGGGCTTCTTACACACTGTCTGGGAGGAATAAATCCATTTGTCATCGGGAGTAGCTCTTGCCAGTTTTCTTGGGGTGATGGGGCGACCACACCAGGCACTGAATGCTCCAAATTGAATGGTTGGACTTGATGATCCAGTGGGTCTTTTCCAACCTGGTGATTCTACGATTCTATGAAATTCAGGAGGAGGCAGCGAAACGGCTCTGCCTGCCCTGGTGTTCAGCGACTGGGGAGAGGGTTAGAGAAACAGGACAATCCCATTAGGATGGTCCAGGGGGAAGCAGCTCACATGTGCATTCACTATCCCTGCACGCCAGCTCTGCTTCTCTCTCCTGTGCAGACACAGCCCCAACATCTGGGGTTGCTGCAGCCTTCAGTACCCTCTGGGATGTCTGGGATCCCTCTGCATTCCACAAGCATCTTCTTGAGGTGTTTGCAGGCTGAGGAGCACTGAGAACACATTCTGGTTCTATTAATTCTGTGGGATTTGCTCATTCCCCAGCGACAGGATGGTTCCTACCTCTCCTACCCCTCACCTTAGCAGCTTCATCAACCTCTCCTTTATGTCTCTTTACTAGACTTGCACCAGGTTTTTATTAGCATGAGGCTAGGAAGAATGAGCACGGTGAGTTTGGGCTGTGGATTTCACCATGCCCCTTCTGCTCCCCTCGTGGGTTGATGCTGGCCACCAGCATCCCTCTTCTCCACCACCTCCCGTCCGATTTCAACACAAATTGAGGTCTCACGGGAAAGTTGTTCGAAACACAGCTCTGCAGTTACAGGAGAGAAACCAAGGAACGGTGAAAAACCCTCAGGGAAATCATTTAATATTTCCAGCCTTCTCACACGGGTTCTTGACACTCAGGTCTGTGGAGGGGAAAAACTGATTTATGCCGTCAGTCGTTAGACAATGTGGAGGTGAGGTCAGGCACGGGCATTCCTCATCTCTTCCCTGGCGCTCAGAGATCCCTTGGGCAAGGTGGAATCAAAGCATTTCAAATGGTAGAGGTCATGAGAGTGACACTGTAAGAGGTAAAAGAGCACAGCCTCCTGCCTCCTACAGAACGGCTGACACCTATATATCTTCATATTGCCATTGTTTCCGCTTGAAAAATTGCACGTCGTTTGTTTTACTTTTTCCTAACCCTCCTCTCTCCTTAAATCCTCTCGATTTTCCGCGCTGATCTATAGGAATCGTTTGTGTCAAGGCTGATGATGATGTGGTTCAGAATTTTTATAGGGATGAAAGGTCTGCGCTGTGAGATGGGCTTCAGCCAACAGGTGCCTGGTCCCTCCACAGCCTCATCGAGCCCCTGGGAACTGAAAGGATGTCTTCCTTTTGGGAATTTTGCCACGCTGATTTGTGGCTGTGATGAGGGGCTTGGGTTAAGCAGCTCCCGGGCATGGTGTCGCGATGCTGGATGGCAGAGCACAGCAGGGAGGGACAATGGGGCATCAAAACATGATGCAGCTTGGCCCCTCGAAGCCTGGATACCACTCAAAGCCCAGGCAGATGTCCCAGCAGCTCAACATGATGCTGCGGGCACTGAGAGGTGGTGTTTGTGGCTTGGGTCCCTCCTTTCTAATGTTCCCATCTCTGGTCCCTGGGTATTTCTCTTCTTTCCTTTATCCTCATCATTTGTTCCTGGCAGGAACGTTCACAGATGGAAAATGTGGAGGGGACTGGGGTCCTGGAGGACACAGGAGGGCTCAGGCTTGCTGGGCTTGGTGTCTTTTGGGGTGTCACAGTTTTGTGATGCTTCTGCAGAGCAGCTGTGCCTTTTCTGGTGCCCATGGGGGAGGAAGGCCAAGAGGGATTTCTGGGGCTGGACACAAACCATCGTGCTCGCGTCTGGACTGATGTCGTATCACAGCACAGGGTGGACATGACAAAAGTCCAAAACTCCAGCGAAAATTAAATTTGGTGAAATATTTCCAGTGGGAAACTCCTTGGTAGGATACCCACTTCTGGTGGAAATGAAGAGAAATGGATGTTGCAAACCCCTTGGATCTCTGTATTCAGTCCTGCTAGCTCCACAAGTGGGTGTTTAATGAAGCCAGAGAACGGCTGAGCAACCTTCCTTCTGGCAGAAGGAGCCGAGGTTGCTTAGCTGCACCCTGCGTCGATAATCACCGGCGCCTTTGCTTGAGGAGCAGCAAGGAGAAGAAGAGTTCCCTCTTGAGCACGCAGCAGCAGGGTTCTTAGGTCCCCCCTGTAACACTGCATCCCGTTCCCGCTCTTCCACTCCTTTGCTTTTAGCTCTCTGCAGACAAGCATCTCTAAAGGCACCTTGAACAAGCAGTGAGGGGACCTGTGCAGCACTGGTTGATGCCAGGACCATCTCTTTGCTTGCACAACTGTGGTGGGGTCTGGACTTGAGATACATGGGAGAGGGGGTTCTATTTGTGCACTGTGGGTCAATCATAGAATCACCAGGTTGGAAAAGACCCATTGGATCATCAAGTCCAACCATTCCTATCAATCACTAACCCATGTCCCTCAGCACCTCGTCCACCTTAAACCTCTCCAGGGAAGGTGACTCAACCCCCTCCCTGGGCAGCCTCTGACAGTGCCCAATGACCCTTCCCATGACATTTTTTTTCCTAATGTTCAGCCTGAACCTCCCCTGGTGGAGCTTGAGGCCATTCCCTCTCGCCCTGTCCCCTGTCCCTTGGGAGAAGAGCCCAGCTCCCTCCTCTCCACAACCTCCTTTCAGGGAGCTGGAGAGAGCAACGAGGTCTCCCCTCAGCCTCCTCTTCTCCAGGCTAAACACCCCCAGCTCTCTCAGACACTCCTCTTGTTCTCCAGCCCCTTCACCAGCTTCGTTGCTCTTCTCTGGACTCGCTCCAGAGCCTCAACATCCTTCTTGTGGTGAGGGGCCCAGAACTGACCCCAGGATTCGAGGAGCGGTCTCCCCAGTGCCGAGTCCAGCGGGAGAAGAACCTCCCTGGAGGTTATCACATCCTTGTCAGCAGCCTTGCACTGACGAACCCATCAGCATCATCAATGGATCTGCAGCTCCATTTGAAGCCAGGCGTATTTTTATGCAAAGATGTCTGGAGCGAAGCAGTAATTAATAACGAGATGGTGGTGCCTGTTATTGCATCCCCACAGCTTGCATCCAGACCCCTCCCGGGACCCCTCCTGAAACTCGCTATGGGGTGAAAGAGGGATGGAGAGGTGATCCCACACTTGGACCGGCCAGCCCCATCGTGGTCCCCTGCGTGTGTTTCAATGAGGCTTCGGATGTCGAGCTTAGGTTTCCAAGGTGGTGATGTAACATCAGCAAGAAACAAATATTTGGCCAAGTGCACCCTGAGGTGGGATGGTGTCTGGTGGAACCGCACAGCGTACCCGTATGTTATTACGTATCCATCAGCCTCTTTGAGTAACGACGTCCAGGGCCAGGGTGAGGGTTGGCTTTTGTCAAAGCATATATTTCAGCGGCGTTTAAATAAACTCATCGAGCTGCACGTCTCGTGAACTTTCCTATTCCATCTGTCTGCGCCGAACCACCCGTGGAAGGAAATGGATGAGGCCTTCAAACCTCCACCAGTCCCCGGAAAATGAGCCAGTCCGGTTAACAATAAATGGTGGCCGAGTGGGGCACACATGAGCGGCCTCGTGAAGAAGAAAAGAAAGTTGAGCTTAATGAAGTCCCCGCGCCCATGTCCCTGCGCGTGGACAGGAAAGGACGGGTGGTTTATAACTGTTTATTGGAGTTAATGGTAATAAATTCCTCACTTGTGATGCATTAACTTTAATGTTTTCATTACGTGATGATTTAGGTTTTCCCTTTTCACGCTGTAAATCATGTTGTCCCGGTAGCACAGCAGGTCGAATGGCTGACATAATGTTATGTTTGGGGGAGAGAAATAACAGGGGAATGAGTTGCATGGGTTATATATTTATATATTTCATACATTATGCCTTTTTTTTTTTAAGAGGACTTTAAAAAATCACATCCTGGGGAAGCCGGTGGACAGACAGCCAGTCGGAGCTTCGAGATGCGGCTGTGAAGGGCTGGTTTCCATGGCAACTCCCCAAATCCGCTTGCTGCTGAAGGGTTTTTTTTCCCCTTCCTTCTTTGCTGAGTGCGAGCCCTTGGCTAATGAGCTGTGCAAATAGATATTGAGATTTAGTGGGTTTTATTTTGCAATTATAGACATAGTGATTGTGGAAGGAAACTTTTGGGCCAAAGGCTCTGCCTCCGCTTTGAATTCTCTTTTCTTGTTTTCCTTTTTTCTTTCCTTTGGCAAAGTTGGTTGAACTTCAAACTTTGCTGTTTAATTTTCCAGACTGAATTAAAAACACCAGTAAAAGTCAGAGGCTTTTTTCCACCCTCTTGGGCTGAATCCCAGCCCAATCTCCAGTCAACTCCTTGCCGTTGACTCTCTCTTCTCTTGTTTGCTGATCAATCATCAACCCACAGCCATGGGCTCCTCTGGAAAAACAACAATGAATCCAACACTAACTCGACATCTCACAAAGGTCCATCTGTACGGCCCCTATTTATCAGTGTTTGGTAATTAATTGCAGTCCAACAAGGACATTGGGGCAATGCAGTTAATCAGGCATCATTCAATCCCAGGTGAGAATTGTCGTTTTCTTGAGCGACTTCCATGGATTTTGTCTTTGCTCCTGACTGTCAGCACTTGTCAAAAGCCTCTGCTGTTGCCCAGGACCAGTTCATCTTGGATCCTGCCTTCAGTACTGGTCTGGTACTGGTTCCTACAAGGGAGCATTTAGCAGTTCCCCACCTGCCTCCAAGGATCCCGCGCTGCATCCAAAGCTGTGGGACCAGCAGGGTAAGGGAGGGGATTCTGCCCCTCTGTTCCACTCTGGTGAAACCCAACCTGTATCCTGCAGCCAGCTCTGAAGTGCTCAGCATAGGAAGGACATAGAAGTGTTGGAGTGATCCCAGAGGAGGCCACGGAGATGATCTGAGGGCTGCAGAACCTCCTGTATGAGGACAGGCTGAGAGAGTTGGGGTTGTTCAGCCTGGAGAATAGAAGGCTCCAGGGTGACCTCAGAGCAGATTCCAGTACTGAAAAGGGCTCCAGGAAAGCTGGGGAGGGGCTCTGGATCAGGGAATAGAGGGATAGGATGAGGTGGAACATTTTTTATGTGAAAGAAGAGAGATTGAGATGAGATCTTCAGAAGAAATGTTTTCCTGAGAGGATGGGGAGGTCCTGGCCCAGGTTGCCCAGAGCAGTGGTGGCTGCTCCATCCCTGGAGGTGTCCAAGGCCAGGTGGGATGGGGCTTGGAGCCCCTGATCCAGTGGGAGGTGTCCCTGCCCATGGCAGGGGTGGGACTGGATGGGCTTTGAGGTCCCTTCCAACCCAAACCATTCCAGGAATCTAAGAAGCTCTGCATTTAGCTGGAGGTTTTCAATGGGCTGTTTGGGTTGGGATGTCTTGTAATGTGTGAGGGCTCCTGAGCCTGAGAACAACTGCTCCTGAAGTTGAACACAGGGATATTTCAGTTGATAATTTCCTCTCGATGATTTGTTGCCATTGATTTTTAACTGCCTTCTGCTTGCTGACTAGTTTTCAATCGAGGCAGTTATCCTGGGGTGGATACACCCTGAATTTTGCTTACTGGCCTCTTTTGAAAAGCCAAGCTGAAGCCTGAATAAATCTTCTCTGCTGTGCTTTGCCTTTTCTTCATCTACTTTCTTATTTTCCTGCTCAAAAAATGCAATAAAATTAGTCTGGCACAAGATCCATTTCATGTGATCCATGTTGACAATTGTTTAGTTCCCCATTTTCTTTGAAGTAGTTGCTCATTTTGCTCCCGTCGTTATAAATGATCCTCAGCCGTTTCCAAGATGCTGAAAGGTTCGATGATGTCCCTGAAGTGCAGAGGGAAGTGTGTCTGAAGGGCATCAAGGGCTTGAGAGGCACCGAGGGGGTTTGCTGTGACCTGGAGCAAGGGGATGAAGAGACAGGGACTGGAGGGACTGCTCTGATGGATGGTGGCTTGCCTCCCACCGTGGTCTTTCTCCTCCTGCTCCATCTGGTAGGGACATCAGTCTGTGCCCATTGCTGGCTTCTTCCCCACGTTGCAGCATCTGCAGGGCACTGAAAAGGGCTCCTGCCCATCTGTGCTAGAAGCATCCAGCTTCTGGATACAGATTCCAGCACTGGAACAGAAGTTGCCCAGGGAAGATGCGGCTGCTCCATCCCTGGAGGGGTTCAAGGTCAGGTGGGGTGGGGCTTGGGGCAACCCGATCCAGTGGGAAGTGTCCCTGCCCATGGCAGGGGGGTTGGAATGAGATGATCTTTAAGGTCCCTTCCTACCCAAATTATTCTATGATTCTGTCAGCCTGGAGCTGAGTGGCCAAGTTCACTCTCCTTCTCCCATAGGGACTGGACCGTGGTGTAGAACTAGCTGGGAACTTCGTTTAAAAGGATTATTGGGGGAGAAACTGTACCTGCATGGGTCATAGAATCATTTGGTTGGAAAAGACCTTTTGAGATCATCAGGTCCATTCGTACTGTACCAGTCGTGATGGGAGAAAGTGAAGATGCTTTTGAGATCCTCTGGATCTTAGAAAAAGGTAGAGGTTTCAATATGGGAACCCAAAAGGAGCTTGGCTTACAAACAGCTCTTTGGGTTATCTTGGAGGAATCTTGTGTTTGAATGGACCCACAAATGCCACCCGCCGGGGAAGTTCAGGCTGAACATTAGGAAAAAATTTTTTCACAGAAAGGGTCATTGGGCACTGTCAGAGGCTGCGCAGGGAGGGGGTTGAGTCCCCTTCCCTGGAGGGGTTTAAGGGACGGGTGGACGAGGTGCTGAGGGACGTGGGTTAGTGATTGATGGGAATGGTTGGACTCGATGATCCAGTGGGTCTTTTCCAACCTGGTGATTCTATGATTCTGTGATTCTGTTATTAATGCCGTTAGCCCCACGTCTTGGACCTTTTTGCCATGGCAGAACTTGGTGATGGGGGAGCTTTCCAAAAGCTTTCAGCATTTCCTGACTCCGTCTCGCTTTGAAGCCGGCAGGAGGGGTTGTTTGTCTCTTTCTGATTGTTTTTTTTCTCATTAGCTTCACTGGAAAAAGAGCTCAACCACCACAGCGAGCTTGGGGAAATCACAGCCACTTGTGCTCTGGTTTGAAATGTAGTTGGGTGTTCCCTGTGAAGCCCCTGAGAGCAGAAGTTGCTCTTGGCACATTAGAGCCTGGCAAATAAACTGGAGGGTGGGGAATTAGCTGTAACCGTCGTGCCTCCGTGCTCCATCCCTTTGAACAGTCAGTTGATGTGACAGCGTGGGCACCGACGCAGCCCGCGGGCGTCTTTGGCTGCAGCTACTGTGACATTTTGTGCAGCTGGTGTGGATGAGTCAGAGCCCGCAGGGGCGAGAGCTGAAACCCAGAGGTCCTTGAGGACGTGGCGAGGACGGGGTGGAACGGTCACAGCGCTCGGCAGCCAAACTCCTAGAAACTTTACCCAAAAGATGCCGTGTAGTCAGCAAAGCCAGATGCTCAGAACCTGGGTTCAACCTGGTGCAGGAGTGAAGCCTGGGAGGCTGAGAGCATCCTTCAGCACCAAGGGGTGCAAACTGCAGTAAAGCTTGAGATGCAATAAAGAGGGAAAAGGAAGGAGCTGCTGTCTGCTCCTGCATCCATAGGTGTGTGTCTCCAGCTCCGATTTTCTTCCACTCCTGAAATGCTGCATCTTTGTATGCTCTGCAAAAAAGTGCTCTCCGGGCTCACAGCCCAGAGCTATTCCCGGTGCTGCCAATGTGCAGCCCTTACGCAGGAGCTCCAGATGGAGCGATGTGGATCAGGAACTGGGAAATTCATCTGCTGGAAAACCCTTGGGGATGAGCGGCTCTCTCAGGACCCAGGCTTGAGGCTGCAGGGGGTGGAGGAGACACTGGTGCTGGTGGCACTGGGAAGGGTCTAGGGGATTTAGGGGGTGCTCAGGGGGCTCAGCCTCGGAGCACACAGCATGTGGGGGGAGCAGAGCTGCCAGTACCAGTACCTGCTGGGCAAAGGGTGAGTCAGGGAGATGCCAGGGTGGAAGGGACCTCTGAGACTGTCCAAACAGCCGTAGCCCTGTGCTGGGAGCAACTGGAGAGGGGCCGTGTGTCTGGGAGAGCACGGAGGTCTCTCTTAGATGAATTTAAGACTTTTCCTCCTCTGTTTTTATAAACGGTGAGTGGCTGCTAGTGGTTGGAACAGATGATCAAGTGATGGGCTGGCTTTACCATCGCTTGGGGCCCTAGATGTGGTGAGCCGTAGTTTACCTGCCAGCTGTGTGGTCCTGGGGTAGAAGCATCTGGCAGAGTTTACCTGAGCAAATAAATCCTCTGCCCTCAGAAAGCAGAGCGCTTTCTGGGCTGGGCTCCCACCTCTGCATCTTCTAGGTGTCCATTAGGGTGGTTGAAAGAAATAACTTGCCCCGGGGACTGTCTTTGCAGGTTAATTCAGATGTTTGCTGCCAGCAGAAGCCATCTGGATTGTTGTTAGGGGCAGGCTGGGGAGGGACAGGGATGCCCCATATAGACCCAGTCCCAGCTGCAGGCAGGCAGAGCCCCGAGCACCGCGTCCCCTGCACTCACCCACCTCGCAGAGATTTAATCTTCCCAGCTCGGCGTTAGCAGGGCTACATTAGAGAGGCCGTGTGCAATGCGTGGGTTACAGCTGCGATCTTTGTGTCATAGGCTGTAAAACTTAAAATTGCCAGAGCCCTTTGCAATCGAATCAGCCCTCGCAACCCCTCTTTAATTGTATTAGTTTGTCTGAGCAGCCACCGAGTATTGAAGAGGAAGGAAGTCTCCTTCCACTCTTATTTTCTTGTTGGGAAACTGAGGCACGGTGGCCCTCGCAGAGCAGGAGAGATCTGGGCTCAAGACAAGGGTGCAGAGGCGATGCCACAGAGGCACCGCAGCGGAGACCCAGGAGCCAAGGCCACAAATAACCTGAAACACGGGGTCTGCTCTCATGGCAAATCGATCTCAAATAGAGCCAAGCACAACTGAGACAGCACGAACCATCCCAGAGGTCTTGCCTGCTCGCAAGCGCCGAGGAACGATGGCTGAAGGGAGAAGATGCAATGCTGGAAGAGGTTGTTGCTGCCTCCCATCGCATCCCTGCTGCTTCCCTGCTTTGGTCACTCTTTGTGGTGTCTGAAAGGTCCTTGAGCTCCCCTCAAGGGGAGCTCTCTCTTGATAACTGAGGAAAGAGCAGAAAGCGCATCCTGAGGAGGACCAGGAGGACCAGGATGGCCAGATCCATCCCTGCCTTGGCTAAAGCGACAGCAGCATCCTGCACGCCGGATTTCTTGGGGGAGCGGGGGCAGAGGGAAGCCCCATGCTGATAATGGACTGAAAGTAAATGAAATTAAATAAGCGAAGCAGCACTAGCAGCTCCTGCCTTCCCCTGTGGGTAATTCAATTCGAGCGCTGGTGCTGATGGGATCTCGCCGGGGCTGCCTCCGTCACCCCGCTGGGGCACGGATTCTTAACGTTGAAATAAAAGTTTCACTCAAGCATTTTTTATGCTCCTGCCAGCGGGATCAGTGTGCTGGCGTTGGGCACATTAATGTAATATTCATACTCACAGGCTCTCGCCGTGCGTCCGGCAGCACCGTCCCATTGTCATAATTATAGATGTCCCATAAAATGACATTTATATTTGCATTCGCAAAAGGGGATGGGGCTCGGCTTCGAGAAGACAATGTGCATTTTTGCAAGTCGGATGCTCAGCGTTGCTAGAGAAAAGCCTCGGTGCTGGGCAGGTGCTGGGGAACGGTGAGATTTCTGTGTGAGAAGGGGCTGTCCGTGTCCTCCAGGAATTGCAGAGGGGCAACCTCACAGCATCCCAGGCTTCCCCCAGTCTGAATCACCTCAGACAGCTTTGCACGAGCCGAGGATTTGGTCTCTGAAGGATCCGATTTCCAGCCAACAGAGGAGACAGATGCAGGGGAGCCCTTCCACCAACCCAAATGTTGCGTGTCTGCACCTGCCGTTCACCTTGAGACCCATTTGAGAAGGATTTATAGTGAGCCCAGAGTCTGCAAACTCTAAAACACAAAAATGGAACCAGGCCATGAATGAGGGAGGTGACAAGGGGATGGACTGGGATGAGAGCTGGGTGTTAGTGAGACACACTAAGAAAACAAGAGAGGCTCTTGTGACCTGGGGTTCCAGAAGTTCTTCATGCTGAGAAAGCTGCCAAGGCTGGACACTGGGGAGGGGATTCGTGGCATTTATGATGATGATCCGAGGGCTCCAGCACCTCCCATACGAGACCAGGCTGGAAGAGTTGGGGTTGTTCAGCCTGGAGAAGAGAAGGCTCTGGGGAGACCTTAGAGCAGCTTCCAGGACTGAGAGGGGCTCCACAGAAGCTGGGAAGGGGCTCTCGATCAGCCCCTGGAGCCAGCACCAGCCACAGCCCACTGAGTTCAGGTTTGCGTAGCTGTGTGAATTGTGGTCCTTGTTTCCTTGAGGACTTCTGGGAGCCTGCAACCAGGATGGGGAATGGCTGATGAGATTGTGATAGATGACAGTTTTCACCTCCAGATGCTGATCTGCCTTCCCAAGCCTCCTTGGGGCTGAGAACTTTGTGCTGAGGGGTTGTGTGAATGGGAAATCCCATAGCTTTGCTTCTCTTTGCTGTCCATAGGGTTGGAGGAGATGGCACCAAAACCCGTTCAAGACACAGGGAACATTTTGAAGCAAGGATATCTGGAGAAGAGGTCTCGAGGTAAGGCCTGATAGATACATCATAAGAAAAGGTTTGGGGATGTCACCTCGGAATTACCAAGAATGGAGACGTTCAGATGAAGAACAAAGAGGAAAACTCATCTTTCCTCTTGGTTTATCTGTAGGCTCATCCAGAACCTTGCAGGCTTTTCTGAGGCATCACACACAGGGAGGGCATGGCCTTTATTTATTCCCTTTTACCAATCATCAAACTGCACAAAGTTTAAACCCCAGAAATCGGATTAAGCAGCAGCCCAGTCCTGTAAGGCAAGATATGCCCTTCTAACGAGCATTACCTAATGAGGATAAAACCCCAGTGAAGACAAGGTAGTCCGGAGCATCACACACATTAGCAAGCTGAGATAAGGACTGTGAGTCAGTTGCAGGTTTATCTTGATTTCCTTGACTCCTGTGAAAGCTACAAATTATTTGCTCATCACTCAGATTTTATCTTGATTTATTTTCTGTATGGCAGGGGGTAGGACATGAGAACAGCCCTGGTTTCCTCAGGGCTATGGGCAGAGCTGTATAAGCAGCCTGTGCATGTTTTAACTTGCTCCAGTTATAGACATTTGCTTAAACCTTAGTTAGGGGGGTTTAACCCATAGCTGTGTTCCCTCCCAGTTGCAGGACGAAGGGTCAGAACAGTTCAGCTCAGCTCAGCCCTGCTGGAGAGCTGGAGAAGGCTTGCAGGGGCTCCAGCCATGTAGGACAGGCTAGGTCTTTCTCCCTTGGTTGAGGTTCTCTATCTAAATTTGCTTACTTGAATTTTGTGCAAGAAATATGCAGGGTTTTGGTGGGAAAAAACCCTGTTTTCCCTAAATATTCATCTGAAGTATATCCTGAAAGAACAGACTTTTTTTATTTTTCACTCTTTTGCTGTCCTTTCCTTTGTAGAGCACAGCTTCTTCGGGACAGAGTGGCAGAAGCGGTGGTGCGTCCTCACCAGAAGGACCTTTTATTACTACGCCAACGAGAAAAGTAAGTGGAGAGGTGTCTGCCTCCAGTCCCCAAACTGTGGGTTGTGGCTCAGAGCACAGACAGGGCTGGAAAAGAGTGGGAAAGCCCTTGCTGAAGGACAGGCTCATATATGATAAGAAAGACATATGTACCATGGGATGGTTGTAATTCTCTACCACAGGCATAACACAGGTTCTCCTGGAAAGGTAGATCTCAGCTTGCTTTTGTGTTGTTGGTTTGGGGTTTTTTTCCCCCTCAAACACCTTCGTAGGTGTGGAACGAGACAACAGAGACACGGGAAGAGAGCTGCATGTAAATCAAATGCTGTACCAAGTTTTCCATTAGCCATCAGCTGGGCTCCTACCCCCTGCGTGACCATATATAATCCGTGTGTCAGTGTATATAAATATTTTGCAGTCACGCTCCATCAGGTACACATAAACAGACAGCTAATATCTCCAGCAGAGTTTGGCGTGATTAGATATACGGCCTTTCCTCTGTTCCACACATCCAGAAACGCGGCGTACCAACAGCTTACAGAACGCGCACGGACATCCTTGGTTTACGATGACCAAGTTGGCAGCTAGGACAGGATTAAACTCCGACTGATCGTGGGGATGAAGCTGGGTCTTTGTCCTTCTTCCACATCTTTTTTTTCTGAGGATCTTGAGCACCTTTTGTTTCCAAACAAGCTACCCAGCTTCTCTCACCCTGGCAGGGCATGTGCAGGGCCGTAGGCTGCCTGGGCTTTCCTTGTAGAGGTAGATGGGTTGTTATTAGGTTGTTTGGATGATATTTGGTTGTTTGGTTAATATTCGGCTGTTGGGTTGATGTCTGGTTGTTGGGTTGATAGCCAAGGGTTCATACCTGGTTGTTCCTGGAGTGGATGAGCAGTTGTCATCTTCCAAATGGACTTCAGAAGGCAACAGAATAAAACAAACCTGTTATCGATGGGCTGAAATCCTCATCTAGGGCATGACATCACCTCTGGAAGCTTTTTAAGGATCAGCAAATCAAAAAAAAAAAAAAAAAAAGCTTAGGGGCAACTGACTGAATGGCATCCCACGCTTCCTCAAGAAGATTCATAAGGAAATAATGAGCTGGGCTAAAGAAAGGTGCCTCAGATGACTGCAATGAGGTTCTCTCTCTCTCTGCCCTGGCTGACACCAGCCATGTGTGTGCATCAACAAGACCTGTAGGCCAATTCCCAAAGGCCTCACTAAGTTTTTTCTTTCTGTACACCAGCCTGGTAATTCCTTACCAGCACAATAATCATTGGTCTCATGTTTCCCCAAGTACACAGTGGTCTCTGCTTCATTACAACCGGCTCATCTCACGCAGCCTTCTGACCCTGGCAGCCTTCCGCTGGCTGCTCGCAGTCTCCTGAGGCTCAAAAGGGCATCCTCTTTACTGTGTCTTTATGAAGATAATATAATATTCCCTTTGGATTTCCTGGGGGTGGATGTGCCTCGGTTGAAGGAGGTTTTGCCATTTCCCATGGACCGTGCCTCGACTTCCCTGCATGGGCAGCAGATTCACGACCCAGCAGTGCTGGGAGCTTGATAAAAAGGTGCAGACTCCACATTTTGCACGTTTCTCTTCTTCCAGGCAAGCAACCTAAAGGAACCTTCCCCACTGAGAACTGTAGCGCCCGGCTGGCTTCCCATCTCCGCAAAGACTCTCGGAAAAGATGCTGTTTTGAGTTAATCTGCCCTGGCAAACGCACCTATGAGGTAGGAATTGGGTGAAGAAATGGACCTTCTGTGCGGGTCCAAACACTAGGCATGAAAGCACCCAGTCACAGGTCCGGGGGCAGAGGTGCAGGCTGGACCTGTACGATCTGGGAGGCTGAGAATCTCCACCTCCTGGTAAAACAAACCAAAAGGCACAGCAAAAGGTCCCAATAATTCTCCTTCTTGGCAGGTCATCTCAGCATGGACCTTCCCTTGGCACAAGAGTGGTCCTGAGCTCTCTTCGTGCTTGTGGGGTGCAAGAGTTGAGAAAGACCATGTTTAGAAGCAGCAGAGGATGGGGTTTGGAAAGTCCTGTTTTCATATCATCAGTTCAGAGCCAGGTTAAATTTAAACCTTTAATTTGTTGAGCATCCAGGGTGGTGTAATGAAAAACCTGGCCCAATCTACAAAGTGTGCAGGAGAGCCTTCCCAAGCTTCAGGAGATTTTGGATGTACAGTCTTGGTCCAGAATCAGTGGGGATTGTGGTTTTCATCTGAATTATTTTAATGAATTAGGCTTGACAGCCTTCCTCTGGGACAGTCTAGCTTTGTTCCGCTTGCTTCCCTGTTTGGAACTCGGAGATAAAGGAGTGAAATGGCTTTCCCAAAGTCACAAGGCAGACAACGGCAGATCCAGGGTCTCCATCCCCTATTTTAGCTGAAAATCTTTTTCCTCTTCCTACATACAAGACCCAGCACAATAACAGGTAACTTCTCTCCAGTTCACAGCCCCAAGCCCAGCAGAGGCTGAAGACTGGGTGGATCAGATCCAGTTCCTCCTGAAGGGTGAGTCTGGCAGCTCGGTCCAAGCCAGCGTGTCTGTTTGAGCAGATCTTGGCAGCATCTCCTCACCCAGCTTGGACCATTTCTTCCAGCAGCAAGTGGTCTTGTGCTCATTGCTGAGACCTTGCTGGGGTCCCTGCATCCCCTCTTAGCAAAAAGAGAGATTTTGGGGCTTTGCTATTTTGAGCAGTTCCTTAAAAAGAAGTGGTTGTTTGAAGCCCACAGGCATTTGATTTCAGCTCGAGAGCTTTTGGCTGCTTTTGGAGAATAGTTGTGCGATCTCTCCAAGGCTGCAGGTGTCACCAGGTGAGACAAGAAAAGGGTGGGAATCACTCCTCTGGGGTTGCAGATCAGCTGCTCCATCCTTGGCTGATGAAGGATGAGTTTTGGCTCCACTGGAGTTGCTCCAGTTTGAATCCAGCAATACTGAGGCAAGACTCCAGCCCTGCTAGGGGAAACCCTCTGGAACCAGAGGCAGCTGCTCAGGAACGGCATCAGGCTCAGTTCCTTGAAGCATTTGTTGAAATTGGCTTTGTTTTCTGGCATCCGCTGTTGTTTCTTGGGCTTTCCCTTCGTTTTAACCTGTTCTCAGCTCCTGTCCCATTTTCTTTCCACCAGGTACTCATGGGTCAAGCAAGGTCCTTAGTGAGCACTGAGTATGGTGGCACAGGCTTTGCTACTTGATTTCAGCTTTCTGAAAGTACCAGCACCCAGCTGATACTTCGATTTTCTCTTTTTTTCACCACGCTTTTTCTCTCTCCTGCCAGACCTGAGCTCCTTCACTATCCCATGTGATGAGGAGGACGAAGAGCTCTATAATGACGTGGACAGTTCTGAGTCTGTGAACACCGCATCCTACGATATGAACCTGAATCAGGATGAAACAAACATTGAGATGGAAGAGGAGGACATCTACGAGGTTCTGCCAGGTAAGCAGCCAAATAAGCAGGTTAGAACCTGAGACGTCCTCTAGCTTTGGCCCTGCAAACATGGCAAGAGACCTTGGCCACAACACACATGGATGGGAATGAACTTCTAGGGCTCTGCTGAGTTTAATGGACCCATAACTCAAAGGTTTAACTCTGTTTCTTTGTTCAGACTGGTTGATGGACCACAAGAACAAACCCCTTCTGGTTTGGTGAGGTTTGTAAATTCAAGTGGGGCAGCTTTAAGTGGTTCTGCTCCGTTCAGCTTGAGTAACATTAATTTTGGTGAGAGTGGAATCTCTGGGCTGTGTTACATGGAAAATCAGACTTTAGATGATGAAAATGCTCCCTCCTGGGCATGCGGTCATGGCTGTAACACAATTATGGGCCTTCCAAGAGATGATAGAATAACTGCATTAAAGACTAGGGCTCGTTCACTAACAGTGCACGAGGTCTGGAGGCAGCAGGGCAGCGGCTGCCGGTTAAAGAAGCCAGGAGCACTCTTCTTGGCACAGAACCAAACAGCCTGCATGGGTGGCACAGTCTGAAACGTTTCTTACCACGATGTGACATGCCCAAGGCTTAGGGAAAGGGTCCCCTGAGCCTTATTCAGCCCCATGTGCTCTTCTGCCTCAGCGCTGAGGTTGGCATCACCCAGCAATCTGCGCCCCAAGAGCAAGGTACCTTGGTGTCTCCATTCAGAGACGTAAAAGAGGTCTTTTCTTCTTATTTATTTCAGAACTTTATATTTGTAGCGATTAAGAAAAAAATATTCAATGCGCCAGAAAGTTTTATGGTGCCTGGGATCTTTGTCTCGTTACTGCTGCCAAAGGAAATCTGCTCAGTGCTTTGAATCCAGACAGACGCCGGGAGCAGAGCTGGGGCTCCAGGTCTCAGATGTGAGGCTGGTTTCACGTGGTGAATGGTGATGGTGCTGGGAGCTTGTGCAGGGTGGATTTAGGGGCAGACTCCTCCGTTGCCCTCGCTCTAGGATGCATTGTGACCCCACCAGCCAGCTTCACTCTTGGTCCCCACGGATGTTGCTGCTCCGCTCCCACGCAGGAATCGGGACCCTGGGACTGCAGAGCATCGTGGTGGAGGAGGGAACAGCCCAGCCAAGCTCTGCCTTTAATTATGGGCTTTTACTGGGCTTCTGCCCTGCCCATAAATCTTATGACGAGGCTCCTTGGGCAGCCCAAAGGATTGATCTCAGGCTGCTCGCCAGCCCAGATGTTTCAAACAGGAAGGTTGAAGCCCCTTGCTGTAGCCAGGGCTTTTGGAGCATCCTCCAGCCCCAGCACGTGAGCATCCCAGGGGCTTTGCTGCTATGCAGAACCTCCTGGGCTTTGGCCAAACCTCCTGCACCCAGGTCCTGGTTGCACTGAGGACACTGAGGACAGTGGGAACGCTGCCTCCAGGCGCATCCCTTCTGCTTCCTGGCCATCCAGCATCCTTCCTGCAGCCCATGGCTGGAATTGCACTGACAGGCAGGGATGCAGCTCAGACACCGTGCACGGGTAAGATTCTCACCCCTCGTACACCCCAGTTCCCTGCCTGGTTGAAGGTGGGTGCTGGTGGCACGTGGCTGTAGAGGCAGACGCTCAGTGTATGAGGGGTGAGAAACCAGTTTGCAGGACTCAGGGGTGGGAAGGAGGGGTCTGCTCTGCCCTGAGCTCATCCTCTCCAACCCTTCACACCCCTGGGAGCCCCCAGCAAGAAAAGTCTTCACCCCACTGTGCTCTCCTGTGGGCCTGTCTGCCTCCCTCGTGTCCCGAGTGGAAACAGAGAGAAAGAGGGAGAGAGAAAAAAAAAAAAGAAAAAAAAGAAAGGGGGGAAGATGAAGAGATAATTTCCTCAGCAAGTCATCGTTGTTAATGAAGTTTTACAAAAACAGATACAACCAAGGAAAAATAAAATTTCACAGGTGATAAATTTTTCCAATTTCCCTGGCAGAATTCGATAGGATTGTTAAATTAAGAGTGAAGGTGTCTGTTAGGAAGCAACGAGCAGTGATGGGTAATTTTATAGAGTGGAAAATTGAATCAAATTGCTACATTAAAACACAGCTCCTCTGAGAATCTGCCCGATGCCCAGGCTGCTCTGGGGTGGCGATGGGGTGGGCGGCTCGTCCTCTCCACAGCTGTGCCTGGGGCTGGGTGATGCCGTGGGGCTCTGGAGCCCGGTGTGGGTTCCCAGGGCTGCCCATGGGGATGGAAAGGTATTTTCCATACTGCAATGCTCTGAAGAGGGAGGCAGCACAGGAGGAAGCAGAACGGCCCCCACGAGATGCATTTTTCAACACCACACAATCTAGATATTGGGGGAGACCAAGCACCCAGGCCCTGGGAAGGCAAAGCATCTCTTCCAGCCTTGATTCAGAAAGCACGTGGGTGCAACAGGCTGTAGGGTTGTGGCGCGGAGAGGAGCTGCTCGCAACCCCACAGGTCCTGTTCATGAATTGCACGGCTCGAAAGCAGCGAGGGCTGCGCCCGGAGCCAGCACGCAGAGCCCAAACCGTGGTGCAGGGCTCAGCAGCGACCGAGATCGGTGCCGTCACCGTGGCCAACCCAAGGCATCTGTGCCCAGCGGCGGGTTGGCAGCGGCTGGTCCCACTGTGGTGTTGCAGGAGGGCAAGTGCAGGAGATTTGCTGCTATCAGCAGAGGGGAAGCCCCCTGCCCACCACATTTTCCTGAGAAAAATCCTGTGCGAGCTTCCTCCCTTCCTAACTCAAAGCCTCCGTCCATCGCAGCCTCGCAGCCCATTGGCCTCGAAGAGCTCACTGCAGCAGGGCCAGCCTGGAGCACGCTGGGAAGAGAAGGGGCTGAGCATTGCCCAGGTTTTTCCACTGAGCATCTTTTGCAAATGACAGAGTGAGCAGTCAGCAGAGGCTTTGAGAAGAAAGGGAAACTGAGGCGCAGAGGATTGAAACAAAGGAGAGTACCTGATGGCTCCAGTAGGCGATACAAACAGGGATGGGGACCGTGGCTTTGATTTCTGGTTAGAACGTGCCTCATTATATCAAATATGGAATAAAATGGCTCAAGGTGAGACAAGGAGTGAGGGGTGCTCTGGAGAACCTCCCCAGCCCTTGCCTGACAGCCTCGCATGCTCCTGGAGAGCAAGGATGTGTGGGAGCAGTGGCTCCAATGGGTCCAGGACACACAAGGGCCATTAATGTGGATCCTCATGAGCTCTGCCAGCAAAGGGCATTGGCTCTGCAGTCCTGGGGGGCTCCCAGGAGACCGAGGAGGAGGCAGGACAGATCCTCGAAGCACCCCCAGACGACCAGCACCCCATCTGGGCAGTGAGCCGGAGCTGGGAGGGAGCCAGCAGTGCCAACCCCCATCCACGTGCAGGATTCGTGCAGCTTTGCTGATTTTGGAGAGCCAGCGGCAACGTTTCCTCCACGGCACGAGTTCTCCTGTGCCGGTGCTGGCTGCCACTTCCCAAGGAGCGTTGTGTGTGCCAAGAGGTGCGAGAAGGGCTCCGGGAAGAAGTTTCCTGAGGACATCCCAGCTCCAGGATGGAAGCAGTGCCAGCAGGATGCAGGCGAGAGGGGGGATGCGCAGCACGAGTAAGAGGAGGGGGTGGCTTTGTGGAGCCCTCGGGTGCTGGTGTCACTCAGAGCAGTGGGGGAATGGGTGCCTGGCAGAACCACGTGTGCATCCAGCAGACAGGAGGAGGGTGGGTGCATTGCCTTGGCATCTCCCCAAATGCCCCATCACGCTGAGCACACGGAACACGGTCCCGTCCCCGGCTCACTCCACTTTGGAGAACGGCTCTGGGATTTTCACGGCACAGAGGTGTGGGAGCTGGTGTCACTGCACAAGATGGAATCGGGGGACTTGGTGCCATCAATTGCAGTGCAAAGGAGCTCAGATCCAAGGATTTGGGGTGCATGCATGGGAATGATGGGGAGAGAGTGCTGTTCCAACTACATTTATGTTTCCTTTTACAAATGCAAAGAGCAGGTGAAAGCCATTTTCAATAATTTATTTTAAAATCAATGCTAACGAGGTTCTGTCTCGTCAGCGGCCGAGTTTTACAATAAAGTCTGATTTATTTAGAAAAGATCTTCAGTGCCGCTTCCCGTCTAACAGGGGGGCAGCCGCGCTGACCCTCCAGCCTGGGATGCAATTTGTAATTGGCAGCGGAGGTCGGACCTGGTTTGCATTGATCAACGCTGGGTAGGAGAGATGGCCCCGCGTCCTCAGGAAGCGTCGAGCGGCAGCCGAGCTTCTCTGCCTGGTGATCTGGGGCCATGGGAGAAGCAGGAGACCCAGGTTTGGTTTGTGTTGGCTCTGCCTAAGGGTGACAGCAAAGCCACGTCCCCTGGGATGCAGCAGGGACCCCTCTCCTGCACCGCACTGCCTGTGCTCCCCACTGCCCTTTGCCAGCAGCAGTGTGAGAGATGGGGATGGGTAAATGTTTGAGAATTGAGGTTTATTAGCATTATTTTATTAGGTTGCTTCTAGTCTTTATAGCTGTTTGGCAGCTGATGTGGTTGCTGTGCACCCGCCTTGCCCCAGCACCCTGAGCAGCTCAGGCTCGAGGGGTTGAGCCTGGCTTGGGGTTAAATAATCTTATTTAAACTTATTTGTGTACAGATCCTTGCCCCATCACTCACCAGCCATTTGCAAAGCTTCCCTTAGGGAGAAATGTTCTCCTGTGAGGGTGAGGAGGCTCTGGCTCAGGTTTCCCAGACAAGTGGCAGCTGCTCCATACCTGGAGGTATCCAAGGCCAGGCTGGATGGGGCTTGGAGCCCCTGATCCAACGGGAAGTGTCCCTGCCCATAGCAGGGGGGTTGGAACTGGATGGGCTTTGAGGTCCCACCCAACCCAACCCATTCAATGATTCTGTGATGATTCTCTGACTTCCAGCTCCTCTCTCCTTCACCTTTTCCATGGCATCACCATTTACTATTTTCTTGACTAGACTCGATTATCCTAGCGGTCTTTTCCAACCTAGTGATTCTATGATTCTATAATTCTTGCATCCTCTTTCCGTGTCCTCGGCAGCCGTGCCACTCTACCCACTGTCCGCTGCCTGGGGTTCTCTTTCTCTCTCCTTTCTGCTTCTGTCCCCCATCCTTCTCACATTTCTCGTTGTCCCTGGGCTCTCCGTCCTGCGCAGGAAACGTCTTTTCCTATAGGGCACTTGGCAAAGTGCTGCCTGAATTTATGAGGCTATAATAAGTGATTTGTTTTTGCCACTGTTAACAACAATTCATATTTTCATGCAACGTGTTTTAAAATATTATCTGTGACTTCCTCCCTTCCACTCTTGACAATTAAGCCAGAGATTTATTATTCCGACAGTCGGATGCTCTCGCAGCCCTCTCCTTGCCAGGGGGTCGATGCAACACGAACGCTTATAGCCCTTGCTCTGACTTCTCTGCTCTGTTTTCCACCCCCAGAGGAGGAACTGGAGGCCCCCTTCCCAGAGGACCCCGAAGATGCCATGAGCAGGCACAGGAGAGGTAAGGGTCCACCCTGTGGCCAATGCAAAGGACCTCCAGGTTGAGGAGTCTTAAGTGTGGTCACATTTGAGAGTTGTGGGGTGCAGGTGGTGACGGAGGGTGGTGTGGAGGACGGGAGAGGCCCCAGGAGCAGACTAATGGGTGACAGAGGAGATTCTACAGCTGGTGAAGTTCAAATAAAACAAGTTTGGGAAGCTCCCTCATCTTCTTCTGGCTGGAAAGCTGCCTGGAGGAGAAAGACCTGGGGGTGTTGGTTGACAGCGACTGACCATGAGCCAGCAGTGGCCCAGGTGGCCAAGAAGGCCAGTGGCACCTTGGCTTGGATCAGAAACGGTGTGGCCAGCAGGTCCAGGGAGGTTCTTCTCCCTCTGGACTCGGCACTGGTGAGACCGCACCTCGAATCCTGAGGTCAGTTCTGGGCCCCTCACCACAAGAAGGATGCTGAGGCTCTGGAGCGAGTCCAGAGAAGAGCAACGAAGCTGGTGAAGGGGCTGGAGAACAAGAGGAGCGGCTGAGAGAGCTGGGGGTGTTTAGGCTGGAGAAGAGGAGGCTGAGAGGAGACCTCATTGCTCTCTCCAACTCCCTGAGAGGAGGTTGTGGAGAGGAGGGAGCTGGGCTCTTCTCCCAAGGGACAGGGGACAGGATGAGAGGGAATGGGCTCAAGCTCCACCAGGGGAGGCTCAAGCTGAACATTAGGAAAAAATTTTTTCACAGAAAGGGTCATTAGGCACTGTCAGAGGCTGCCCAGGGAGGGGGTTGAGTCCCCTTCCCTGGAGGGGTTTAAGGGATGGGTGGACGAGGTGCTGAGGGACATGGTTTAGTGATTGGTGGGAATGGTTGGACTCAGTGATCCAGTAGGTCTCTTCCAACCTGGTGATTCTATGATTCTCCATGCTTCAGGCATGGGGCGTGCGTCTTCTTTTTGGTCAGACGCTCCATGGAGGAGCCCAACATCCATCCCTCATCCTGCCTGGTGAGATCTGTGTACAGATAGATCTCCATGGAGACATGCCCATCCCTGTCCCTCATCCCATCCTGCACCGTGGAGAGGGAGCCAGACCTCCTGGGGCATCCCGAGGGGCCAGGGAGAGGTGCTGAGGCAGAAACAGCCTGGAGAGAGGACAGGAAGCAAATTGTGGCCCAGAGGAAGCCACCGCAGGGAGGAATCTTGGCACGGGGAAGCCGGACGGACACGCTCCACCACCCCAGCAACCCATGCCGTCTGCTCACAGCCGTCGGCCCGAGAGCCTGCCATGGTCACCAGGGCCCCCACCCCTGCTTTTTCCTTAAGGACCTGCACCATGGGATGGGAGCGGAAGATCTGTTTCCTCCCCAGTCCCACCTGCTTCATTTTCCATCGCCGCTTCCTCCCTGACACAGGAAAGTGGCGCTTGTGTCCGAGCAGCCGGGGCTGGACTGGCCAGGGGTTTCCTGCATCCCGTCTCGCTCCTCTCCACATGGGAAATCACCTCCTCCTGGCAAAACCCAGCTCTGGAGAGCTTCATGCACCATCCTCCTGCTCCAGAGCTTGCAGGGGATGCTCTTGCTGGGCTCACAAGGTGCCTGCCCAGCTGGGGACCTGCAGCAGCCGTCCTGCTCGTAGGATGATGGAGACCAGAAGGTTTGGATATTGTGGGTGGGTGGCTAAATCAGCTTCATGCGTGTTTGTGCCCTCCTGAATGCATGAGCAACCCAAGCATTGCTCAGCTGATTTGTGCCTCCCAACAGTCCCAGAGCCTCCCTGCCCGATTTTGCCAAGGAACAAGCAATAGGACGAGAGGAAACGACTTCAAGTTATACCAGGGGAAGCTTAAATTGGCTATTAGGAAAACTTTCCTCACTGAAAGGGTTGCCAAGCTGCCCAGGGAAGGGTGGAGCACGCACTTGAAAGCCCTGTAGATGCGGTGCTTAGGGACATGGTTTAGTGATGGACTTGGCAATGTGGGGTTTGTGATTGGACTCAACAATTTTAAAGGTATTTTCCAACTTAAATGATTCATGAGTCTGTGATCCCTGGCATTTCTGGAGAGCCCGATCCAACAGGTCCTTTTGGCCAACATCAACACCCCCGTGGGTGTTTTCTGTGGCTTTGCCACCAGCCCAGGAAGGTGCTCAGACCTGTTTCTACCAAAATCTTGGTAGCACAGCCAAGGTTGAGTCCTTGCTGCTTGCAGAGACCAGAGTAAGTCAACGTTTCTCCACTGTGGTTTTGCAGAGCTTGTTTCCCCCCAGCCCTAGCACAGTGACTTATTTGGCCACTGGAGACGAGGCAGAGGCAGCCGGTGCCAGCATTCAGAGTCCTGCCCTTTATAAACTGTCCTGTGGTCCTAACACAGGGTTTTGCATTCCTCCACCAAGATACCTCGGTGGAGGGTAAAAGCAGAAGGCGATGGGACGTGCACGTACACACACGCACGTTTTTCTTCGCCTCTCACAACTGCCCTGGCGTTTCAACATCCAAAGGACCAGGCAGCAGGAAAGCAGCTGCCTCGTGGGTTTTCCAGCTGGAGGTGGAGCTCAGCAGGGAGCAGAACGCAGCTTCGTGGCGGGTTGTGCCAGAGGTGATGATGAACCCACACCCCAAGGCCACCTCGAGGAGTTTGGCTCGTGCCTCTCACAGCCCTACCAGCCATTTAACCACCCTGCTCGTACTCATTAGCATCTGCCTGGCGGTTGTAATTGTTGTTAATCGTTATAACTGAGTTAGTTATTAGTGTTGTCTTGATTGCTTTAAGTCCTGCGTCTGTTTTTATGCTCTTTAATAGAGAAGACTCTTGCCTCTGCAAAGCTGGGCTGTGTTTCAAGAGGGGAAGGTTATGGCAGTGCCAGCAACGCCAGCCCTTGCGCCTCTGGCCTCGTTAATTTGTGCTCCCGTCCAACTGGACAAAGGGCGAGGAAGAGATGATGGGAGTCCTTGAGCAGAGGGTCGGGCTGCGGGGAGGGAGGGACGGAGCTATTTCTTAATTATATCACACGGCCCAAGTGCCAGATGAGCATTTGGCTAATGGAAAACGATCGTTTCCAATTTCTAAGAACCACGAGGATGCCACGATGCCGGCGCAGCCCAGCAAATCCAGCTGAGAGCTGCAGGCTGCTCCGGCCAAGACACCTATTTGCTCTGCTCAAGGCTGTTTAATCCCTGCCTTCTGCGCTGGGTGGGCTGCGGGGTCGCTGCTGCCGCACGAGCTTACCGCTCACACACACAAACAGAGCAAAAATTCCTCAACTCAGAAAACAAAAAAGCCCGTCAGGCTGCCTTCTGTCTCAGCGTGGCAGGAGGTTCCACCCAGCACGAGCACAGCAGTGAACACCCCTGAGCTGCAGACGGTTGTCATTAGGTTTCAGCATCAACAGGCTTCAAAAGCAACACTCCCCAAGCCAAGGGGCTGGGGAGCATCCTGCTGCTCCTCCAACCCCGGCTTCGGGTCGCACAGGCTGCAGAAGAAGAAAATGATGCGGTTGTCACATTTGGCTGGTTTTCTTAATGACCCCAAGGCCCATAAACACGGGAGCGGGCTCTCGTCCCACTTACATCAGTGTAAATCAGCTGCGCTGGAATCACGGCGCTGCCCTGAACGCAGATTTAAATGTCTAGACGGGGCATTGGGGCTTTTCAAACGAAACCTCTTTGCTGCAAAAGCAAGGAGGATTAACGCAGGGGGCGACGCAGGAATCCTGGGATGCCTCGTCTGGATCCAGCCTGCATCCCACCAGCCTGGAGCCGGCAGGTCGGGAGGATCACAGTTATTCACCATCCTATGTGGAGGCTGCAGAATGAAGCTCTCCCTTATATTTAAGTGCTAAAATATGACCCAGGATCCCTTTGCTGCAAAAGGTCTCAATTTTCACAAGGTATTCATAGAATCATAGAATCACCGGGTTGGAAAAGACCTACTGGATCATCGAGTCCAACCATTCCCATCAAACACAATATAATAATATTCTCGGTAGCTGGCACAAAGCTCTTTGTTGCTTCTGAAGTGCATCATGAGGCATCTCCCTCGTCTGGCGCAATTAATGGTGACCTTTTGAAGGCAGGGCTGGAGGGAGGGGTGAGACCTTCAGTCCGATGCAGCTGACAGAGCTGGAAAAAACCACCCCAACTGTTGGGAGCACAAACCTTCCTGTGGGCTGGAAAATCACCTCCTCTTGTACTCGCGGAGGATCCTGTCCAGGCTCATGCATACGATCCCTGTTTCACCAATGGCTTCCCCTTTCTCCATACCTTGACAAGGTGGCAAGATGCCTTTGAGATCGTCATGTTCCTCTGATAAGCAGGAAAGAGCAGATGTGGGATAGAGGCACCTCCCAAGTGTTTCTGGGGCAAGTAGGACGAGGCTGACTCCAGCTTCCCAGCAGCATCCTCCCTGCAGGCGAGAAGGTGCCCAAGTCCCTGTCCTAGGGGGTGTTCTTGGGGGTAAATAAGCACTTCCAACTCTGGAAGCATCTTGTTGGAAGTTGTATTTTCAATCTCAACCCAAAGCCCATTCCCGTCTCAGTACATGAGAGCAGAGCTCTGTCTGAAGAGCAGAGAAATCACTATTTCAATGGCTTGGCCAGCAAGTTCATGATGATGCTCTGTAGAATTTGAGGTATCCAAGGCCTGGTTGGATGGAGCTTGGAGCCCCTGATTCAGTGGGAGGTGTCCCTGCCCATGACAGGGATGGAACTGGATGGGCTTTGAGGTCCCTTCCAACCCAAACCATTCCAGGATTCCATGATAATTCCTGGAATGATCTTTTGTGTTAATTACCTGATTTGCTGGCTCCTACCAAAGCTGCTGCTCACCACATCCTCCTCCTCGGCATCCACACGCTCTGATATTTCCTTTTCCTCCGGTTCATAACCTCTGATTCCCGCACTTAGCACAAGCTTAAATAACTCAGTAGCTCCTACTCCTTCTATTCCCTTCACAATCTTTTCCTAGCCACTGTGTGCTCCCCTTTTAATACTTTCCAAAGGATGCAGACCTACTTTTTTTTTCCCCAGCCTTTCTATTTAAGTTCCCCAAGTCCCTGAGTCATTCCGGCTGCTCCCTGCTGTGCCGTTATCCATCGCTGTAATGTCCTTTTTCATATTTAGGTGATCAAATCTGGGCACAGCACTCCAGATGCACCCTTATCACTCGGTCCCTTATACCATATTAGAAACATTTCCTCCAACATGTGCTCAATATTTTCTATTTATACTTTCTGGGCTCGGTTCAGCCGCATGGCAGAGCAGCGCAGGTCGCTGGTACAGCCCCGCTGCTCGAATCCTCCCCCCTGCAGAATGTGGTTTTACTGAGTTTAATTATCCATAAGGGTCACATCATGGAGATGTCTGTGTCCTGACATCTGGATTCACCCCGGGGTTGGTGCTGTGCCATCAGAGCAGGCTCCTGCCTGCAGCCTTTGGTCCAGGAGCATGTTTTAACAGTCGCTTTGTGCGCTTAGAAACAGGGAATCCGAGCTTTTTTGGGGTGTTTTATTGATGCTGTGAAAGTTCTGTTGGATGTGCTGGGAAACGTCGCTTCCCCAGTCTGCAAACTGGGCATCTCCCTTGGCAGTAGATCCAGCTGGTCTTGTTCCATGGCGAGATGTTCTCTGCCCCCATGGCAGGGATCCTCTTTTTGTGGTGGCTTTGATCTCTGAGCCAGACTTCGGGGTGGGAAATGCTATTCTGAGATGGCAAAGATGGAAATGTTTTGTTCTGGAAGCGCTGCTGCGACATATTCCAGAAAACCCATGTGCACATTTAGCCCAGGGTGGTCCCCAGCCTCGGCACCAGTTGCCAAAAGCCTGGTCAGCCCAAACGCACGGCTTTTAGCAAATAGATCCTTTGCATTCCTTCAAAAAAAAAAAAAGGGAAAACCAGAGTTTGCTGACTCACATTCCCTTCCCACAGCAAACTGTGATCACCTCGAACTCGCAGGCTGATGGGAAGACCATGGGAAACCATTAAACCAGGACAAGGGGGAACGGTGTTCAGCTGGAAGAGGAGGAGATTGAGATGAGAACTTGGGAAGAAATGTTCTCCTGGAAGGGTGGGGAGGTCAAGGTCACCCAGAGCAGTGGTGGCTGCCCCATCCCTGGAGGGGTTCAGGGCCAGGTTGGATGGGGCTTGGAGCCCCTGATCCAGTGGGAGGTGTCCCTGCCCATGGCAGGGGTGGAACTGGATGGGCTTTGAGGTCCCTTCTAACCCAAACCATTCCATGATTCTGTGATTCTAGCATTGAGACCTAAGCTATCAGGTTTTCTCATGCAGTAGAAGGTTTGGGTCCTTCTCTGCACTCCTGGGAACAGGGTGTGAAGGGAGGTGTCTGCTCCCTGCTCTCCTTGTTCTTCCTCTGGGTGCTGTTCGCTTGTTGAACGGGCCCCGCTCTATCTCCTGCAATCTCCTGCTTGGCTTCTTTAATTAATAAACTCAGCTGTCACCTTCCCCAGCAGCATCGCTCCAGAGGCTCTGTGCAAGTACCCTTGTTAATTAGCAATATTCCTCTTCCATGGCCTCTCGCCCAGCTGTCACCGAGCTGGGGAGCTGGCACTGGTGCCACGTGTCCCCTCTTGACCAGGTTATGGACATTCACCTCAGGGACAGCTTGGTTTGAGCCTGAGGGGGAGATGAGGAACTTGGGAGAGAGGGGAAGCCTCTTTGGTTCCCTTTGTGCTTTGTAGTGAACAGCTTTAATCCTGAAACTGAAACATTTATCGATGTGTTCGTGTGTCTTCACAGATTCTGCAGTTACTTATTGACCACCCCCTTCTTCTTGCAGTCTCTCTTTGGTCTCTGCCCTTGAACTGAAACGCACAGTTAATAACCCAAACATTCCTTTTCTTCCTCCATCAAACACCAGCCCCTTCGCCCCAATGGAATTCCCATCACCCTGACCTTGTCTTTCCTTTCCCTTAGGAGATTCTCAGCGTGATTACGCTAATTACTACCAAGGCATGTGGGACTGCAGCAGCGAGCATCCCGATGAGCTCTCTTTCCACCGTGGGGACCTCATCTACATCCTAAGCAAGGTGAGGGCATCAGTGGCAGCCCCACGTTCACCATCACGGCGCTGGGGCTCAATTGCAAGGTCAAGAACTGGTGGAAATGGGTAAAAATTGAGGCTTAAAGCAATTTTGGGGAGGGGGGAGCGGGACCTGGACCCCAGCATCCCATTCTCCCCTCTGTGACTGCCCCATCAATGCCACTCTTGCCCCTGCTCCCTCCTTGCACACACGACATTTCAAATGCCCCAAGGCAAGATTATTTTGGGTTTATATTTCTCCCCAGTAATGGAGTCTGTACGTGCTGTTGCTCGGGTATTACAGGGGTAATTGAGTTGCTCAGCCGGGTGTGACCAGGGCTCCCTTCGGCAAACGCACGCAGGTGAATAAATTAAGTGTTTGCATTAGCAAGTCTGTAGGGGCAAGAGCAGAGCCAGCGGTGCCTGTGGCCCTCTCCTACCCTTGCTCATCCCTGCAGGGCTCCAGCCTGGCTCCAAGCCGGTCCCTGCCGGATCACGGTGGCTCCGGCTGGCAGCAAGGGGATGGGGTGGTTACATTTTATGGATGATGGTTTGCAATGCACTTTGCATCCCAATCCGACACGGGAACAGCGATAGAGTTGTGGGGCTGCGCTTTGGTTTGGAATGCTCTTGGCACACCAAGGGTGGTGATGAACCTGGGGGTTGCACAGTGTGGATGGGGCTTTGCAATGTGCTTTGAGCCCCAGTCTGATGGTCTGGGGAAGGTGGGGTTATCCACCTGTAGAAGAGAAGGCTTCGTGGAGACCTTAGAGCAGCCTCCAGTACTGAAAGGGGCTCCAGGAAAGCTGGGGAGAGGTTCATGATGGGGGAGTGCAGGGATAGGATGAGGAGGAACAGTTTTGAGCTGAAAGAGGGGAGATTGAGATGAGAACTTAGGCAGAAATGTTTCCCTGTGAGGGTGGGGAGGCCGTGGCCCAGGCTGCCCAGAGCAGTGGTCACTGCCCCATCCCTGGAGGTGCTGAAGGGTTGGAACTGGATGGGCTTTGAGGTCCCTTCCAACCCAAACCGTTCCAGCATTCTATGAATTTCCGTAATTCTATGAACACCAGAGAACTCCCAGCCCCCCCAGGGATGAATTTTATCACTCCAAGGCCACGTTTTATGGCTGAGAAAAGAATGAGATTTAGTTTTGCATCCTGACAGTAGTCACAGGGTGCCCCCAGGGTCGACACTGGTGACCAGATGCCCTGGTGATGGGCAGCAGAGTCACAGCAGCAGTGCCAATCCTCCCCTTGGAGGGTTTCTCCATCCATCAGAACCCTCCAAGCCAGATCCCCAGCACGGGTCCCACAGAGCCAGGACAGCAGCTCGTCCTGGTGGGCTCCAAGTCAGTGCTGTGGCTGCCCCGAGCCCAGCATGGGCACATCCACCTCCCCAAAGGTCCAAAACGGTGCGACGCAGCCCAGCAGACGTTCTTAGCTGGTGTATTTGAAGCAGCCTCCTGCACGTCTTCGTGGAGCAGCTGCATCCCTGGCAGCAGCAGAGAGCAGCTTTGAGCCTGGGCGTTGAGGCTCTTTCTGGAAGGCTGAGAATTCCCCATCTGTGGATCTCCAAGCACTTTATGGCAGCATTTAGTGACTCGCAGCCCCCTGGGAAGGAGCTGGCATGCTCCAGCCACTGACCCACAGCCCCGACTCGGCACCTCATTTATCCGGGGTGGTGGCACCAGGAGTATCCCTGGGGGTGATACCCACAGCTCCCAGTGCCCAAACTGGTGCCGGAGCCTCGATCCATCCCGCTGACTGCCGAGTGGGTTGGGTTCTCCCCCTCACACCAGCTCAGGAACACAGCTTGGAGTCACGGCGGGGTTTTCGCTCTCTTCAGTGGCTCCAGATTGCGACTCTTGTGCCGGCTTCCTCACACGTAACCGATCGGTCCTGAGAGCTTTTCCCCCGTAAATTACTTTGTGCGATGGATGCTCGCGGCCACCGCAGAACCCAGGCGGCGTGGGGCCAAAGAGAAGGGGGAGATGGCGAAGGGGGGGGAAAGGTGTTTGAAAAGCCTGTTCACTCAGCTGCATTTTAATTTCCTTTTCAATCTTGTCCCAATTAATTTCGCCGAATTAATCTCACAGAAGCAAACTCGGCAGCATCGAGGCTGCCGCTTTCGCGGTGCGGTCGCTCTGTCTGAACATGAAATAGTAGCTAATATAAAAATCCATCTGGTGTGTTTGAAACACGCCGGCTGCTGCTCGGGTCCTGTCTGACATTTCGAGCATCAACAGCGGGGAGAAGTGATTTGGGGGTTGGTGGGCATCGGGAGCTGGGGGGGATTCAGCAGCCACAGGGATGGGGATGGAGGGGATGGGGATGGGGGGGTTGGGGATGGAGGGGATGGGGATGAAAGGGATGGGGATGGAGGAGATGTTGTGGCAGGTGGGATGCACAGTCCTGCTTGGGGCAAGGGCAGCATTGTCACCCGCTGCATCTCTCCTCGGAGCATCCTTCATCACCCGCTGCATGCTCTGAGCATCCCTTTGGTGCCCTGTCAGAACTCCAGGGCACGGGACCATTGAAGCTTTTTCTCCTTATCCTCCCAGGAGGCTCCTTGCTGCACCCCAAGTGCCACCAGCGCTTTGGCCAGTCCCAGTGCCACAGGAATAAGGGGTTTGGGGGGGGGGGGGGGGGGGGGGCGGGCTCGTATCCAGAGTTGGCAAAGCTGCAGAGCCCATAACCCCCCTCACCACCCCTCTTTGCAGGGACCTTGAAATGCCGCTACCCAACTCCTTGCAGCTAAACTGTGGGGAAAGGAATTCATAGAATCATAGAACCACCAGGTTGGAAAAGACCCACTGGATCATCGAGTCCAACCATTCCTATCAATCACTAACCCATGTCCCTCAGCACCTCGTCCACCCGTCCCTTAAACCCCTCCAGGGAAGGGGACTCAACCCCCTCCCTGTTCCAGTGCCCAATGACCCTTTCTGTGAAAATTTTTTTCCTAATTTTCAACCTAAACCTCCCCTGGCGGAGCTTGAGGAATTTGAGCAGGGGGAAGCAGCAATCCCAGCAGAACAACAGCATCGTGTCCCTTTCCCTGGCACCGCTCCCTTGTCCCCTGGCTGAGTGATTTGTATGTTATGATAATTATTTGAATGCAGAGAGACTTCCTATTTTAAGTGGGCTTAGTTGGATGTGACAAGCAGGCCATAAAACCGGATAAGTTAATTCTCTCAATTGCTTTCAATGAAAACAGGGAGGGGGGAACATATTCCCATATCCCTAACCCTGAGCGAAAGGCGTGTGGTGACATCTAGTGGCATTTTGCTTGGATTTGGGGCCAGGGTCCCCCCAGTCTGCTGAAGCTGGTGGGTGATGGAGCACATGTGTAACAAGTGCTGTCGGGGCTCAGCGTGCAGATAGAATCATAGAATCACCAAGTTGGAAGAGACCCATCGGATCATTGAGTCCAACCATTCCCATCAATCACTAACCCATGTCCCTCAGCACCTCGTCCACCCGTCCCTTAAACCTCTCCAGGGAAGGGGACTCAACCCCCTCCCTGGGCAGCCTCTGCCAGTGCCCAATGACCCTTTCTATGAATTTTTTTTTCCTAATTTTCAGCCTAAACCTCTGCTGGTGGAGCTTAAGGCCATTCCCTCTTGTGCTGGGCGGTGGGGTCTGCACGGGGTGGGCTGTGGGGACAGCTCATTGGCGATGGGTTCCCATTAATAACCCCTCTGGGAGGCTCCCGACGTTGGGAGGGATGGGATGGGACGTCGGGGTCAGCTGGAAGGCAACGGTCACCCACAGGTCAAATTCAAGCGAGGGCCCATCCGTCCCCCAGCAGCCCCCGAGCCCCCCCAGCGGGAACCAATCGTCCAGAACCAGCCCTGGCAGACTCATTCCTCCCAGGTAATTTTTATAAATGAGGGGACACCCAGCGCGGGCGAGGACAAAAGGGTGGCCGAGCGGCAGGGAGGCAGCGCTGACGATGCCCAGAGCCTCCACCTCCCCAGCGCTGCATCCCAGGTTTTCCTCCATCCCTGGGGGTTCACCCACATGTACCTGATGCTGCATCCCGAATTTTTCCCCACATCCTCAGTGGTGCATCCCAAATTTTGCCCCATACCCGATGCCGCATCCCAAATTTTGCCCCATACCCAATGCCGCATCCCAAATTTTGCCCCGTACCCGATGCCACATCCCAAATTTTGCCCCGTACCCGATGCCACATCCCAAATTTTGCCCCATACCCACTGCCGCATCCCAAATTTCACCCCATACCCAATGCCGCATCCCAAATGTTGCCCCATACTCGATGCCGCATCCCAAATTTTGCTCCATTGTGGGGGTCACACTCATGCATCCCTGATGCCGCATCTCAAAATTTCACCCCCTGCATCCCAAATTCTGCACCATCCATGTGGGGAGCATCCTCAATGCTTCATTCTGCCCCATCCATGGGGGTTCACCTACACCTCTCTGATGCCATATCCCAAATTTTACCCCACTCCTACTGCTTCCACCCCACCCCAAAGACCCCTCCGGCTCCGAGCCCTCTGCCATGCGTGACCCCAGTCCCTACGGGGCAGCAGTGGCCGTGAAAGGGACACACGGTGGCTTTTTCCTCATGGTCATGGGACCCCATCACCAACCCTAGTGATCTTGGGGGGCTGCTGAGACATTGCCCACAGCCCATGAACTCCTCCTGGGCTGCACGTGGTACTCCTGGGAGGTTTTAAGGTTTAAGGCGTGCTCCAACTATTTATTTTACATTGAAATTTATAATAAATGCTGTTAAAGACTTCAGCTTTGACAGAGGTAATAATAAATTCACTGTTAAAGACAGTAGTTTAATTCCTTAGACCCTCCAATACTGCGCAGAATAAACTATATTCATCACCGAGTAATTTTTAACCACATAAATCTTTAAAACGAACCGTTGGAGGCTGTTGAGGCTGAAATATTGTGAATTTATTAGATATGCCCATGTAGTATTGAATTCAGAGGTTTCCATTCGAATATATTACGGGGGAAATTTGTGTCTTTAAGTGTGACAATCCTTACATTTCCCAAGCCAGCAGCTCCTCCAGAGCCACCCCTGCCTTTATCAGACAGAGATTTAGTAACGAGCCCCTCACTAATCGGCCGGGGAAGGAGAGGAGGAGGGGGGGGTGACATTTGCGGCGATGCCCCCGTTTCAAATGCGGAGCGCAAAAAATAAAAAAGGCAAAGCAGGTTTTTGTTTCCAGCGTTAACAAATGCTCAGAGATTTCTCGGCTTATTTCGTAAATGGAAGTGGAAATTTCACTCGGGGTTGTGAGGACGGGAAATATTAAAGCGGAGCCTTGTCATTAAAATCATCCCTCCCCGGCAATAATTTTCCCCGGCTGCCGTCGGTTTATGGATCTACATATTCTATACATATAGATATTGGAGGGGGGTGAGCAGGTTTTGTTTGCCGGGGGGTAGATAATCGGGAATAGAGGGAGCGAGAGGAGACCCAAGAGTGAAACCTCAATTGTAAAAGAGATTCGTAAGGCTTTAAATCCAGCATTGATTTGCCAAGAGGTGATGGACATCACCTCAACTTGGGAATTTGGGGTTTCCAAGCCAGTTTTGTCTCAGTCGGGAGGAAAATAGGGAATAGAGGGAATGAGAGGAGACCTGAGGTGAAACCCTGACTGCAAAACAGATCGAGAAGGCTTTAAATCCAGCATTGATTCACCAAGAGGTGAATCCAGCATTGATTCACCAGCCACACACCTTGGGATTTTGGGTTGTCTGAGCGGGTTTTGTTTGAGGAGGGGGATAATAGGGAATAGAGGGAGCGAGAGGAGATTGTAGGGTGAAACCCTTGCTGCCAGACAGGAAGGTTTTAAATGCAGAGTCAATTCACTAAGAGGTGATGCCCATCAAATTACAGCCTGCGGTACCCAGATCGTATCCGTGAAACAGCCGAGCGGGTGCAGAAGAGGCAACATTTAAAGCATCATTCCCAGATTTTGGGTTGTCCGAGCTGGTTTTGACTGGGAGGAGATAATCAGGAATAGAGGGAGCAAGAGGAGAACCTGAGGGTGAAACCCCCATTGCAAAACAGATCGGGAAGGTTTTAAATCCAGCATCAGTTCATCAAGAGGTGAAGGGCATCAGCGTCCCAGCCTGGGATTTGGGATTATCCGAGCGCCCGTGTTCCGAGCCGGCATCCTTGTTTCTTTTGCTGATGTGAAACACCAGCAGACAGGAGGAATCTTTGTTCGTTAGAGAGAGACGGAGATAATTATAAACCCATCTCCCGGTTCATGAGGCGCGGGTAACATTTAAACCAATTGATGTGGTAACATTTAAAGCAGTTATATTGCAAAATGTCACGTACGGTCTAGTTTCATTAGAGACGAGCTAATAGATGGATGGAATTGAAACTCCCTGGCCTGGGCATAAAATCGAGTTTCCCTTTGCTATAACTCAGCCTCCGCTGTGCCCTTCCCACCGCCCGAAACCCCCGTGGTCTCAAACTTCCAGCGCTTCGTCCTCTCTGCAAATGAAGAGTTAAAAATGACAATCAAAGCCGGGGAAAGGGGGGTTTGGAGGAGCCCAGCACCGCTAATATTCAGCATCCCCCTTTAGTGCTCTTCTCCATCCGAGGATGCTCACAAGCCACGGGTCTTTCACACTCGCTTCTGCGCCATCTCGCCTTTCTTCTTTCCTTTTTTATTTTTTTTTTAATCCCCTTTTCCAAGCTGCTCCATCTGTAAATGAACAAACATCTTGATTTTATAGCCTTTTGCTTTGTAACACGGAGGGGTGGAGGGGAAGGCGGGGGGGAGGTAGTGGAATGCCTAAGTAAGACTTTAATTCCGAATTCATTTGCGCTCCAGCGATGAAGTTGTCACAAACCATAATGCAGTATTTAATTAAAATAACAGAAGTGTGTCTCGATATGTCCTGGGGTAGCGATCACCAAATTACAGCCTGCGCTACCCAGATCGTCTCCGTGAAACGGCGACGTCTGAGGTACAGCTGAGCGGGCGTGGGAGAGGAAAACGCTTAAAGCATCGTTCCCACAAAGGCTGCGCCTCTCCTGCTGTGGTTCCCCGCTGGTTTGGGATCCTTGGTGTGATTTCGGCTGCGTGGGGGTCCCAGCTCTGACTCCTGGTCCTGACCTGGGGTGTTTGGGGGCTGCAGAGAGGAGTTGGAAGAAGGCAGGGCTGGGACTGGGGTCTAGGGTAGAGGAGGGGGCTCCCATTCTCAGTGCTCCCCATCCACCCATTCTCAGTGCTCCCCATCCACCCATTCCCACCCATTCCCAGTGCCCCCCACCCACCCATTCCCAGTGCTCCCCATCCACCCATTCCCAGTGCTCCCACCCACCCATCCCCACTGCCCCCCACCCACCCATTCCCACTGCCCCCCATACACCCATTCCCTGTGCCCCCCACCCACCCATTCCCACTGCCCCCATCCACCCATTCCCAGTGCTCCCCATCCACCCATTCCCTGTGCCCCCCACCCACCCATCCCCACTGCCCCCTATCCACCCATTCCCAGTGCCCCCCATCCACCCATTCCCAGTGACCCACTGGCCTGGGGCAGATGGGGACACCTTCTCCCAGTGACCCCAGTCCCAGGGGAGAGGGTGGCATGTGTCCCCGTGTCCTGGGATGGAGAAGGGAACCCACTCCCAGCGTCCCCCTATCATAGAATCATAGAATCACCAGGTTGGAGAAGACCCACCGGATCATCGTGTCCAACCATTCCTATCAAATTCCTATCCCCTCTCGCAGCCCGACCGCAGGGGGGCTCCCTCGCAGCAATCCCTAGGGAGAAAACGGATGGATTTGAATCATCAATTCATTATGAGTCTAAATCCTGATGGAGAAACGAAGCCGTGACTTGGTGCTGGGCTTGGGCTTTGCGTTTCGCTTTTGGGAAGTCACGGAGCCGTTGCCTTCATCGTGTACGCTCCCCATCCCTCTTCCTGGCATACGAGCCACATCCAGCTGTGCCCAGTGTCCCCTCTGCCTCCCCAGTTAGGGGTGGAGGGGAATTAATTCCAAGGCCCTTTGCAGGGAAGAGGCCTTGGGGATCTCTCTGCGGATATTTTGACAGCACCCGTCGCACAATCAGCTCTTGCTCCCTCGGGGCCCGAGGGCTCCTCGCACACACGTGTGCACATGGGATTATTCCGAGCCCTCTTCCAGGTCACAGGGAGATTCTCATCAGGCGTGAGCATCCAGGACTTTAAATGCAAAAATAATGGGCTGTAGAGCAAATTTAGGCAATGGAGTGTGCGATAAAGCAAATATAAACCCCCTCCCGGTGTCCCCCCAACCCATTCCTGGTGTCGGGGAGGAGTGGGGAGAGGGCAGGGATGGGTGGGAACGGACCAGACCTGGGCTTATTTCACCTCCCTTGCAACTTTGCCATTAAAGTTGCACCTACAGCTCGGAAGTTTGTCCGTGAAAAATGGTCATTTTGTTTCCCCCTGCTCAAAGCACGTTATTAAAATGCTAATTTAAAAGAAAAAGGAGTTAAATATCCAGCGATGGTGCAGTCTAATTGCAGCCATAATGAGCTCTCTAAATGTGAGTGCCCCTGACACACAGAGAGCATAAACAGCCAGCAAACACATCATTAGTGCTCACGTTCATTTATTCTGCCGACCTGGCTATGACCCCGCCGGGGGTCGGAGGAGCAGGTGGAGCCGCTGCGCCGCCCCCGGGGATGCGGAGCCAAGCGGGAGCGGCTGCCATGGCAACGGCGGGATGCAGCCCCGGCCAACAGCCCCGCGCCCCCTCGCATCCCCCTGCATCCCCGGTCCCCCCCTCCCGCTGCATCCTGAGCACCCCCTGCACCCCCTCTGCATCCCTCCTGCACCCCCTCTGCATCCCTCCTGTACCCCCCCTGCATCCCTTCTGTACCCCCTTTGCATCCTGAGCACCCCTGCACCCCCTCTGCATCCCTCCTGTACCCCCCCTGCATCCCTTCTGTACCCCCTTTGCATCCTGAGCACCCCCTGCACCCCCTCTGCATCCCTCCTGTACCCCCTCTGCATCCCTCCTGTACCCTCCCTGCATCCCTTCTGTACCCCCTTTGCATCCTGAGCACCCCCTGCACCCCCTCTGCATCCCTCCTGTACCCCCTCTGCATCCCTTCTGTACCCCCTTTGCATCCTGAGCACCCCTGCACCCCCTCTGCATCCCTCCTGTACCCCCCTGCATCCCTTCTGTACCCCCTTTGCATCCTGAGCACCCCCTGCACCCCCTCTGCATCCCTCCTGTACCCCCTCTGCATCCCTCCTGTACCCCCTCTGCATCCCTTCTGTACCCCCTTTGCATCCTGAGCACCCCCTGCACCCCCTCTGCATCCCTCCTGTACCCTCCCTGCATCCCTTCTGTACCCCCTTTGCATCCTGAGCACCCCCTGCACCCCCTCTGCATCCCTCCTGTACCCCCTCTACAACCCTCTTGTACCCCTCCTGCATCCCTTCTGTACCCCCTTTGCATCCTGAGCACCCCTGCACCCCCTCTGCATCCCTCCTGTACCCCCCCTGCATTCCTTCTGTACCCCCTTTGCATCCTGAGCACCCCCTGCACCCCCTCTGCATCCCTCCTGTACCCCCTCTGCATCCCTCCTGTACCCTCCCTGCATCCCTTCTGTACCCCCTTTGCATCCTGAGCACCCCTGTACCCCCTCTGCATCCCTCCTGTACCCCCTCTGCATCCCTCCTGTACCCTCCCTGCATCCCTTCTGTACCCCCTTTGCATCCTGAGCACCCCCTGCACCCCCTCTGCATCCCTCCTGTACCCTCCCTGCATCCCTTCTGTACCCCCTCTGCATCCTGAGCACCCCTGCACCCCCTCTGCATCCCTCCTGTACCCTCCCTGCATCCCTGAGCACCCCTCGCATCCCCTCTGCATCACTCCTGAACCCCCCTCTGCATCCAGAACACCCCCTGCACCCCCTCTGCATCTCCTCTGCATCCCTTCTGCATCCCTCCTGTACCCCCTCTGCATCCTGAGCACCACTTGCACCCCCTCTGCGCCCTCCCTGCACTCCTTCTGCACCGCCTCTTCATCCCTCCTGGACCCCTCCTGCATCCTGAGCACTCCCTGCACCCCTTCTGCACCCCCTCTGCATCCCTCCTGTACCCACCCTGCATCCTGAGCACTACCTGCACCCCCTCTGCATCCCCCTTGCACCCCCTCTGCATCTCTCCTGTACCCCCCTCCATCCTGAGCATCCCCTGCACCCCCTCTGCGCCCTCCCTGCACCCCCCTGCACCCCCTCTGCATCCCTCTGTACCCCCCCTGCATCCTGAGCACTCCCTGCACCCCCTCTGCATCCCCCCTGCACCCCCTCTGCATCTCTCCTGTACCCCCCTCCATCCTGAGCACCCCCTGCACCCCCTCTGCACCCTCCCTGCATCCCTTCTGCACCTCCCTGCACCCCCTCTGCGTCCCCCCTGCACCCCCCCTGCATCCTGAGCACCCCTTGCATCCCCTCTGCATCCCTCCTGCACCCCCTCTGAATCCCTCCTGTACCCCCCCTGCATCCTGGGCACTCGCTGCACCCCATGCACCCCATCTGCATCCTGAGCACCCCCTCTGCACCTTCCCTTCACCCCCCCTCACATCCCTCCTGTACCCCCCTCTCCGCACCTCCCCAGTACCCCCTACATCTTGAGCACCCCCTCTGCTTCCCCCCGTACCCAGCGCACCCCTCTGCACCCTCCTTGCGTCCTCCCTACATCCGCCCTGTACCCCCACTGTACCCCAGTACCCCTGAGCACCCTCTGCACCCCAAGGAGAAGCAGGGTCTCCTGGTGGAAGTGGAATCATGGAATGATTTGGGTTGGAAGGACCTCAAAGCCCATCCAGTTCCACCTCCCACAGGATCAGGGGCTCCAAGCCCCATCCAACCTGGCCTTGAACCCCTCCAGGGGTGGGACACGGACCACATCTCCGAGCAACCTGGGCCACTGTCTCATTGCCTGAATCATACAAAATTCCTCCTTGTATCCAGTCTGAGCTCCCCTCCTTTAGTTTGAAACCATCCTCCTCATCCCATCACAACAGGCCCTGCTAAGAAGCGCATCCCCATTTTCCAAAGGAGGCTCCCTGCGTGGGATCGGTCTTGGTGCGATGGGGAAACTGAGGCAGGGAGCGGGGATGAGTCCGAGCTGGAGCATCCTGGCTCTCAGACACAGATTTTTGAGGATAGGGGGCCCCCGGCAAGCGTTTCGGGGACCCTCCTCACCCGAGCATCCCTGTTCATTCCCCCTGCGATGCTCGGAGCAGGATGGGGCCCTCCGGAGTGAGGCAGAGCGGCAGCCGCACGCGATAGCGAGCGGCCGAGGAAGGAGATTAATAAAAGCGATTCTTTGGAAATGATTTTTGCTCCATTCCAGCCTGTTTGCTTCTCAACAGCCTTCGCTAATCACCTCCCAGCAACAGCACAATAACTTCCCTCTGATTTTTCTTCCCCTTCTCTCTTCCCCTCCCCTCTCTCCCCTGTCCGAGGGGCACGGGAACACCATCCCTGGGATATATTTTAAAATAAAAAATATCCCAGTCGCCCCCCACCCCATCCCTCGCCCTCCCCTCCCGGCCCCCCCCTCCTCCCGTGCACTCTCGGTGAACCTGTGATATTGTAGCAATGGCCCTTGAAGTGCAGTGGGGAGGTGATTTAGGAGAATATTAAAGGCAATGTGGAGATTCGGAGGCGCCTCTCTCAGGGAGATCGGGAGAAAATACGCAGCACAGATGGGCTGAGCAGATTAAACATTTCCGTCACATTGTTTTCCAATTGTGTTTGCGGTGCCTGAGGGTTGGTGCTGCGGTCAGAGCGCGGCGGAGGAGGCGCAGAGCTGCGAGCCGCCGCGCTGGAGGGAATAAATATTAATACGGCAGTTTCACATGGGCTCCCAATCCCATCAGGATGAGATGATGCCGCCGCCGCTATTGTCTCCCAACCCCGATCCCGGAGGCTGGTGGGGCTCCAGCTGCCCCTTCTGCCCATCGCCAAGCTGCGTGGGGTCTGTCTGTCCTGGCCGTGTGTCCCCCACCACCACCGCGGGATGAAGCATCGTGGTGAGGAGCCCAGAGGGACACGTGTCCCTCCTGCCCCAACCGTGTTGGTGGCTCCAACCAGCCAGGTCGTGCCTGGTGTGCTCAGCAGGCACTGTAGTTCATGGTGCTGGTTGGGTGTTTCTCGGTTTTAATGGGAAAGGACTGATGGGCTGAATCCCGAGCGCCTTCCGTCATCCAAAAAGACCTCAGCTCAAGGAGCACCTGTGCTGTTGGCCTTGCTAGAAGTGTCATCCCCTGCTGGGACCTTCACCAGCTGGGGACCATCACCTCTCTCTCTCTCCGTCGCCCCCAGTTCTGCTCCAAATGGTGTTAGATGCTTCCTCCTGGGCTGGGATGTGGAGAGCCTAGTGGGATGGGACACATGGATCCCAGTGGGATGGGACACCAGGACCCTAGTGGGATGGGACACCAGGACCCCGGTGGGATGGGACACCAGGACCCTAGTGGGATGGGACACCAGGACCCTAGTGGGATGGGACACATGGATCCCAGTGGGATGGGACACCTGAACCCTGGTGGGGTGGGAGATATGGATCCTGGTAGGATGGGATGTATGGATCCCAGTGGGATGGGACACCTGAACCCTGGTGGGGTGGGACATATGGATCCTGGTGGGATGGGATGTATGGATCCCAGTAGGATGGGACACCTGGACCCTGGTGGGGTGGGACATATGGATCCTGGTGGGATGGGATGTATGGATCCCAGTAGGATGGGACACCTGGACCCTGGTGGGGTGGGACATATGGATCCTGGTGGGATGGGATGTATGGATCCCAGTGGGATGGGACACCTGAACCCTGGTGGGGTGGGACATATGGATCCTGGTGGGATGGGATGTATGGATCCCAGTGGGATGGGACACTGTGGCCACCCCAGCTGATGCCAGGCGGGACAAGGGGAAGGAGCAATGTCCCAGCTGTGTGCCCTCAGCTCCTTGCCCCAGCTGAGAATTGAATAATTGGAAACAAGTGGGAATCATTTGGTTTTATAGGGATTTACCCTACAAAAGAGCAGCATCGGGTGCAGTGGGTGGTGGTGGATCATAACCATCACTGGAATTATTCTTCCTTGTGCCAGGCTGGGTGATGCTCCAAGGAAATGGTGTTCCCAGCTGCATCCCACGGCCGGCTCCGAATCCCTTAAGGACAGGTAGCCCCTCAATTTCTGAGCTGGCCGCAGCTCTGAGCTGGTTTTTGAGGTAAATAGATGTATGGCTGACCCAGTATAAAACTCGGCGATGTCAGCCGACCCTGCCATACCTCATCCATGAATTAGATCCCTCCATTTTCCTAACAATAATGTATGACACACAAGCACTAATAATGGGGCTGAGCAATCATAAACCGATAAGTCTCTGACTGATTGGCTTTTCCTTCGGCATCCATCAAAGCGTCATTGATCTTCTGTGCGAAGGAGGGTGATGAATGGCCTCCCCGAAGCCCAAAGGGGTTGTTTACGAGGGCTGGTGAAGGATCGTGGTGGTGAGGAGGGCTTGGGAGCACCGGTGGGGAGTAAATACCATACCTGTGGTGCTTTACGGAGGAAGAGAGCCTGGGCAAAGGGCAAGGGGGGACTTTGGATGGGACAACTGGAGCTTGGTGGAGCTGGAGAAGCGTTGCTGGAGAGAAGTGGCTGCTTGTTTAGGATCTCACGAGGCAATCATCCATCCAAGGCCATGCAGGGGAGAGTTGACCACATTCCCGCTGCTACCTTTGTGACCACAAGCTTTAGAATGTCCGCTCTGAAGGAGACAGGGGAATCTGCAGCTGGGACTTGGCTTTCCCCTTCTTTGAGAGGTGATTGTCTCTCTCAGGTGATGCTGGAGGAGCCGTAGTGCAAGGCGGGGAGAGAAACCAGGTTGTGGTTGTCATCTTGTTATGTCTTTCCTTCCCTCGTTGCCGGGGATCAGCAGCACAAAGCCTTTTACAACCAACGCGCCATAAAAGCCCTGATTGCGAGCGATTATCTGAACGAGCGTCTGCTTCAGGTTTGCTTGGCACCAGGGATCTCGAGAACGAAACGTGGAGAGGCGCTTTGAGGGGGGGATTCTTGCTTCTGGGAGAAAATCTCAGCGTTTTGGGAGGGAGGATGGCTGGGCTCGGAGGGTGGACACCAGCATTGGTGGGACCTGCAAATCCAGCTCCTCGTGACATGCCAGCCTGGAAAGGGCACTGGGTTTTGAATTTGCTCTTCCCAGCTGCATTTCAGGGGATGGGGCAGAGTGATGGCCCTGGCCCAGGTTGCCCAGAGCAGGGGTGGCTGCCCCATCCCTGGAGGGGTTCAAGGCCAGGTTGGATGAGGCTTGGAGCAACCGGATCCAGCGGGAGGTGTCCCTGCCCATGGTTTGGGTTGGAACTGGGTAGGCTTTGAGGTCCCTTCCAACCCAACCCATTCCACGGTTCTCCTGATGCTGCTCTACCCACACTCTCAGGGCTCAGCAGCCTTGCTGGATCAATTCTCTCCCCAATTACAGCCTTTCCAGTCCCTTCTGTAGAGTCTCAGCTAAATTGCTTCCCCCCCCCAACCCAGTCCAGGCAGGTACTGAGCACAGAGGCCCCATTAGCGTGTAATTAGGTAGATTCCAGCAAAACCATCCTCCAGCTCCCTCTTTCTCCTCGCTCCCCCCCTCCACAATCCAGTATCAGGCATCAGCACGTTAGTGAGATGTAAATTAGCACCTCCAGACGAGAGCAGAGTTCACCCTGCACTGGGCTCTGCCTTGCTGTGCCAGTGCACTCCTCGTTTTAATAGTTTAATAAAAATTAGCATAATTAACGAACATCTGTATGATCCAGAGTGGTGCAATTTGGCACTTGGAAACGAGGACTTAAACATTATTGCTGGGAGTTTAATGTTGTTTTAATTCTTTTTGGCACTGCGCGGTGAAATAAAGGCTCGGTGCCGCGCGTTCTCGCCTGGCTCTCATTTGCATTTCCCTCCCTTTGATTATGAGCAATCGCGGACTCCGCGGCAATTCATCAAAGCAGAAATTATTTTAAAATACCTCGTAGCGTTCAGGCTATGGGGTGGGGGCTGGAAGCTCCCCCGCACACCTGGGGCATCGCGGCCCCTCTGCCCACACATCTTTGCTACAGCAAAGAGACCCCCTCTTTTTTTTTTTCCTTCTGGCTTTGCAGCAGGATTTTTCCTCCTTGGCTGGTGCAGGGAATCCAGCTCCCATCCCTCCCTGATCCTTTCTTCCCAGCAACAGCAGCGCGGGGGCTCCACTGGGTGCTGGGTCCCCCAGGAGCATCGGGATCGCAACCCGGAGAGCGTTGGGACTCCTGGGATCGTTTCCCAGCTCCAGGAGCACCATCTGCAGAGCTGGAATTGTCAGGAGCGATGTCCGTCTCCTCGAATCCTGGGGTCAGTTCTGGGCCCCGCACCACAAGAAGGATGTTGAGGCTCTGGAGCGAGTCCAGAGAAGAGCAACGAAGCTGGTGAAGGGGCTGGAGAACAAGAGGAGCAGCTGAGAGAGCTGGGGGTGTTTAGGCTGGAGAAGAGGAGGCTGAGGGGAGACCTCATTGCTCTCTATAACTACCTGAGAGGAGGTTGTGGAGAGGAGGGAGCTGGGCCAAGGGACAGGACGAGAGGGAATGGCCTCAAGCTCCACCAGGGGAGGTTCAGCCTTGACATCAGATAAAAATATTTCACGGAAAGGGTCTTTGGGCACTGTCAGAGGCTGCCCAGGGAGGGGGTTGAGTCCCCTTCCCTGGAGGGGTTTAAGGGACGGGTGGACGAGGCACTGAGGGACATGGGTTAGTGATTGATGGGAATGGTTGGACTCGATGATCCGGTGAGTCTCTTCCAACCTGGTGATTCTATGATTCTATGGTGCAGCCCCTCTCCCCATGAAGCCCTCGTCCTGCTGGGAAGCAGGGATGAGCTTGAGATACATTTAACACCCCAGTGGGGTTGGATGGGGGCGAGGGCTCACGTGGGACACAGGACAGGAACGCGCTGCTGTGCTTTTCATCTGCAAAACCTCCTTTAAACAAAAAGTATCTCCTATTTTGATGGCAAACTTGGTGCGGCTGTGTGTGCTACCTCCTCCTCTTGCTCACCAGGGGAAGTTTGCCCTGTGTTATTTGCCTCTCAGAGGAAAATCTGGGGAGGAGATGTGTCACCCAGGCCTGATCCACCTGGATGGGCTTCTGAGAGCACCAGGCTGGGGCTGGAGCATCCTTAGAGGTCCCACCTGTGAGCAAAATACCCAAAAATATCAGGGTGTGGATTAATGCTGAGTTTGCGAGCAAGTCCCTAGCTGTGCCCCGCAGGACCAGGGCGAAGGGGAAGAGTGGAGCAGAAGGGATGAGGAGGGTTAGGGGGGGAAGCAAAGGATTTCCAAGGGGAGGAGGTGGGACAGGTCTATTTTCAAGTGGGAAGCTGGGGGCTGCTCCCTGTGAATCCAGGATCCAAAGGAAGCAGGGACCTGACCAGTGTCCCTTGGGCTGTGTCCCCCCAGAAGTACAACGTGTATGGCTGGTGGGTCGGAGAGCTCAACAACGTGGTTGGCATCGTCCCAAAGGATTACCTGGAGGTTGCTTATGACCTGGAGGAGCGATGAGGCGTGCAGCCCCCCCCAGGTGAGAGCTGGCACCCCAGGTGTCCCCCCTGGGTTCGGGGCGTGGAGGTGGATGCTGGGGAGGTGGCTTCATTCCTGGGGTGCCCCAGCATCTCCAGGAGGCCAAGCCTTGAGGATTGTCTTTGGCTCCATCTCCTGGTCTCCGTTTTACGTGGGAACCACAGTCGCTGCTCGGGGACGATGCCACCCTCCCCGGGTGGAATCTACCAGCCTCTTCAAGCTCCATGGGAGAAACATGCTGAGATAAACATCAGGCAGCTCCGTTAGACCCGGAGCATTCATGTCACCGGCTGTAGCACCAAACCCTGCACATAGAGTGGGGTTTTATTCCCAAACAAACCCTATTATGGAGGCATTTGGGGAAACTGAGGCACAGGTTTCTCTGCTGGGAAGGCGGCAGGAGGTCTTGCAGCCAAGCTAGGGGCAGAGAGACCTCCACACTTGCCCAGAAATCTCCTGCTCTCCTCGTTACCTCTGTGTTTGGAGTCATCGACGTGTGAAACCACATCAGCTGCGGTGTCCCCTTCCCCACTGTCACCTTTCTCTCTCCCTCCCCAAATCCAGGTGCTGAGAAGCCAACTACGCCGCCTGCAGCCCCAGCTCCCACGGGAACTCGTTGCTTGAGGAGACCCACGTCCCATCATCCAGCCATGCACGGAGCCCCCAAACCCCGCTCCGCCCCATGGTACCCACAGCGATGCCGTATGGGGCTGGCAAACCACAATAAAGCCACTTTCCTCTCCACGTTTGGCTGCCCCGGGCTTTGCTGCGGGTCTGGAGCCAGCGCTGGGTGCGGATGGTGCCCCCTCGCCTCCTGCCCCTGCTCTGAGCATCCCCAGAGCCCTCTGGTCCAGGCTCAGCCCATGGTTGAGGGTTAATCCAGTGCATCCTCCTCCTCCTCCTCCCGCACTTGGCTGAAAAACCACTAGATGGTGGTAAGTGCCTGCTGAGTGCAGCATCCCCGGGAAAGGTGCCCAAACCCCCTGGGCTGCAGCCCCTCCAGCACCCACAGCTCTTGGCTGGCACCGGGGCTGAAACAGGAGCATCTCTCTGTACTCAGCACTGGGGAGACCGCTCCTCGAATCCTGGGGTCGGTTCTGGGCCCCTCACCACAAGAAGGATGTTGAGGATCTGGAGCGAGTCCAGAGAAGAGCAACGAAGCTGCTGAGGGAGCTGGAGAACAAGAGAAGAGAGCTGGGGGTGTTTAGGCTGGAGAAGAGGAGGCTGAGGGGAGACCTCATTGCTCTCTCCAACTCCCTGAGAGGAGGTTGTGGAGAGGAGGGAGCTGGGCTCTTCTCCCAAGGGACAGGGGACAGGACGAGAGGGAATGGGCTCAAGCTCCACCATGGGAGGCTCAAGCTGAACATTAGGAAAAAAATTTTTCACAGAAAGGGTCATTGGGCACTGTCAGAGGCTGCCCAGGGAGGGGGTTGAGTCCCCTTCCCTGGAGGGGTTTAAGGGACAGGTGGACGAGGTGCTGAGGGACGTGGGTTAGTGATTGATGGGAATGGTTGGACTCGATGATCCGGTGGGTCTTTTCCAACCTGGTGATTCTATGATTCTATCGCCCATCTATTGATTTGGCATCGGCAAAGCACGGCCCGTGCAGGTGTTGGGAAGCCAGGAACAACCAGGGACCCCATGGGCAGGTGGGGATGCAGGCTGAGAGAGTTGGGGTTGTTCAGTCTGGAGAGGAGAAGCCTGGGGGGGGACCTTAGAGCAGTTTCCAGCACTGAAAGGGGCTCCAGGAAAGCTGAGGAGGGGCTGGATCAGGGAAAAGACAAGGGGAATGGGTTTATGCTGAAAGAGGGGAGATGGAGATGAGATCTTAGGGAGAAATGTTTTCTTGTCAGGGTCGGGAGGCCCTGGGCCAGGTTGCCCAGAGCAATGGTGGCTGCAGAGGGGTTCAAGAGCCATCTGGCCGTGGCATTTGGGGACACAGTTTAGCCAGCACAGTGGGGTTGGGCTGACGGTTGGACTGGATGAGCTTAGAGGGCTTTTCCATCCTCATTGATTCCATGAGTGCCAGCCTTCCCGGGGAGGGCTGAGGATGCGCTGTCTGGAGAGCCTGGCTGCCTTCCAAGTGCTGAGGCTGTTTCTCTGGCAGGCGGTGGGGAGGAGAGAGACACGCCAGGCTGGGAGGGTACAGGGAGGGGGGTGCTGAGCCATCCTCGCCCGCTCCGGGTGCCCCTACATCCCAGATACCCTGCGGGTGCCGGGGTCGGAGCTGACGCAGCGGCTGCCGTCACCCCAGATACGGCCCCGCTGCTCAGTGCCCCCCTCCTCAGCCAAAGCCTCTGAGTCACTGTTTTCCCCACAGCTTTGCAGAGCTGATCAACACCACCAAAAATAATTCCCATCTGGCGCTGAAACACAGAGAGCACGGCGGCTGCAGCTCCGAGGGGAAGGATGGGCACCACCGATCCCTGTGAGGAGGCAGGAGAGGGGATGGAACCCTCCTGGCGAGGTGTCAAGTGAAGGATGGGAAGTGCCAGACCAAGCTTGTGGAGCAAACTGTGCCAGAGGGCTGAGAAGAAGCAGAGGGCAGGATACGACCCTGACCCAGGGCGCAGGGCCTGGATGAATCATAGAATCACCAGGTTGGAAGAGACCCACCGGATCATCGAGTCCAACCATTCCTATCAATCACTAACCCATGTCCCTCAGCACCTCATCCACTCATCCCTTAAACCCCTCCAGGGAAGGGGACTAAACCCCTTCCCTGGGCAGCCTGTTCCAGTGCCCCAAAATTTTTTCCTAATGTCCAGCCTGAACCTCCCCTGGTGGAGCTTGAGGCCATTCCCTCTCGTCCTGTCCCCTGTCCCCTGGGAGAAGAGCCCAGCTCCCTCCTCTCCACAACCTCCTTTCAGGGAGTTGGAGAGAGCAATGAGGTCTCCCCTCAGCCTCCTCTTCTCCAGGCTGAACACCCCCAGCTCTCTGCTGCTTCTCTTGTTCTCCAGCCCCCTCAGCAGCTTCGTTGCTCTTCTCTGGACTCGCTCCAGAGCCTCAACATCCTTCTTGTGGTGAGGGGCCCAGAACTGAACTCAGGGTTCACAGCACGAGGCAGGCAAAGGCCACACGTGGGCACAGGAACACATCTGTGGGTCCAAGAGCGTATCCGTGGGTGCAGGAACAGGTGCTGTGGGGCACAGGAGTGGGATGGGAGTGTAGGATGGGGTCTGTGGGGTGCAGGAGCAGGCCCGTGGGGTGCAGCTGGGCTCACAGCTGCACCATTTGGAGCTGGAGGCTGCTGAATATGTATGAATATGCATGAGGAGGGGGGCAGCCAATGGCAGCAGCGCTCCGGCGCTCGACCAGCTGCCAGCCTTTGCAATGAACTGCTCCTGACATTTCAGATGTGCCTCAACGGGTTTCCAAGCCTCCCTCCCTCTCCCTGATGCGTCCTGGCCCCCCACGTGAGGCTGAGACCCCCTGAGCCAGGGTCAGCTTCTCACAACTCATGATGGGGGGGGCAAAGTGGGACCCCGCAGCAATGCCTGTCCCCTACCACCACCCCAGGGGCCTCTCTGCTGCCAGAGTCAGCCCTGGTGGGTCTGACACCTCTAGATCCACAGGGAAAAGTGGAATATCTCCCTCTTTTCCCCCTAAAGCCATCTCCCTGCCACCAGCTCGGCTGCAGCGCAGCTCCCTCCACCCACACAGTGAGGACACACATGTTGCCAGCAACCAGCAAGTCTCTTCTACTTCATTTTTATTTCAAGTCAGAGCACGTCGGCTCTGCCTTCACCAGTGCAGAGGGTGGGAGGAAGAGGTGCAGGAGAGCACAGGGAGTGGCATCGGGAGGAACCACAGTCCAAGCACTGCTTGACGCCGACTCCGAGGCAGCTACATGCTCCTTTGCTAGCAAACCAGATCCTGGCAGAGCCCCCTACTCCCGCCTGTGCATGGCAGTCTGCATGTGAGGAAGGAGGCTGCTCTTTCCATCTGGAAAGGGCATTCCCTCAAAAGGGTAGGAGACACAAACCAGCCCCTCTACCTCCCACTGATGTGTTCCCTCCCACTGTGATCCCAGCAGGAAGCTCCTCTCCGTGCATCACCAACCTAGAGAGCAAACTGTGCCAAGAGGCCCCAGGTGTGGATACGATATCTGTGCTTCATGCATGGGCTCCAGCTCCAGGAGCTGCACAGCATGGCTATTCCAGGGAAATGCAGCCTTCCCCACCTGGAGCGCAGAGGGGAATGTGGGGAACTAAAGAGATCAGCTGGGCAGTGGCCAGCCCCTGCTCCCAGCCCGCAGGTCCACCAAGGAAGGCTTTCCTCGGTCTTGCTGGATGTGAGCCAGCGTATCCCACCCTGCCCCAGAGCAGGGATGTGCCAAGGACACAGAGGCTCGCTGCCACTGCCACCTCAGCCCTGCTCCTGCACCCGTCGGAGAGCAAAGGCCACGGGAACAACAAACATAAGTTTCAATAACCACAAGATCCCCTCTCCAAAGAGAGGAGCGATGGGAATGCGCTGCCTGGGACGTCAAGGACAGTCGGGAGACAGCAGGGCGGGAGCATGTGAGCCCCAGATACTGCAGAGCCCAGGAAAAGGCTGTGTTCCCAGTGCAGCCCCAGTCCCACCAGCCTGGACTTCCCTCAGGCAGGGCAGTAGTCCCTCTTCCAGCGAGGGCTGCAGGTCCCAGGAGAGGCAGGTGAGGTCACTAAATCTGTTTACTGCATCTCCCGCGGTCCCCCTAGGGGCTCAGCTGGCTCCTCCGGGCTGTCCGAGTGGCTGTCGTCCATGCCGAAGTCGCTCCAGTGCGGGAAGGGCTCCAGGCACCTCGGACCCTGCGGGTTTCCCAAGCTGGCACAGCTGGAAAGAGAGAAGAGGTCAGAGCGGAGAAGGGATGCGGGGGAGATGCAGGGCCTGATGCGCCTGCACGTCAACCGCTGCTTCCTTGGCACAACCGCTTCCGTGCAGCAGAAGCTGCTTTCGCTCGGCACAGCCTCACCGCAGCCCACAGCTTCCAGCAGCTCGGCCACAGAAGCAGCCACTCACCCTTGCACTCAAGCCCAGAGTAGGGAAGGAGGGGGGAGACTGCCACCAGCAAGAGAGACGCCCGAAGCTGCGCTGCCTGGGTACCTACCCATTGGCCTGGGCTGCCGTGCTCCCTCAAACCCCTTGCTTAAAACCAGAAGAGCTCTAGTTAAAAACTGGTCTCTCGCTGGGGTCCAGACACCTCTTTCTTCCTGCTATTTGAAAACCAAGATGAAGAAATGTGGGGACCGGGTAGTGCGGGAGGCCAGAGGCAGCTTCATGTCTCATGTGAAGGGCAGGGGGACTCTGAGCATTTCTGCCAGGCACTCTGGGCTGCCATGAGCACAGCAGGGACCCTGCATCTGCCACAGGACTCACACATGCAGGCGATGTCTGCCCTTGTGCAGCTTCTTGCAAGGAGCTGCGGCAGCTGCAGACAGAGGATACCCTCCTCCTGGCAGCCCAGCTGCCTCCCCAGGTGCAGAATCCCTTTGGACAGCAGCAGCCACAGCACCAGGAGATGCCTGGTTAATTCCCTGGCACGCCATAAGCGCTCGGAAGCTCTGGTGTGCATAAGGAACTACAAAACCCATTCGCACTGCAAAGACCAAGGTGAGACACATGGAAAGCCTGAGCTTTGAAAGCCTCCAAAGGCTCCTCACTCCTCAGAGATTAAGAAAGGAAAGCAGCCAAAGAGCTTTGTAAATCTCGGCTTAGGCTCTTCGAAGAGACTTAAGCTCTTTTCTGTTAAGCCTTCTGGAACAGGTCACCCTCCTGGGCAGCCTGGAGGGCAGCAGAGGAGCTGCCCAAGATACGCAGCTCCGTCTGCCTGAACCCCAGGAATCCTGACTGTTTGGGGCTGGGGAACTCAACCTCATTCCCTCATCCCGCTGTAGCAAGGATCATAGGATCATCAAATCATTAGGTTGGAAAAGACCTTTGAGATCATCAACTCCAAACCTACCTGTCCACTACTAAATCAGGGAGGTTGGAACTGGATGGGCTTGAACTGGATGGGCTTATCCCTTCCAATATAAGCCATTCCATAGAATCAAAGAATCACCAGGTTGGAAAAGACACATCGGATCATCGAGTCCAACCATTCCTATCAAATACTAAAACATGTCCCTCCACACCTCATCCACCTGTCCCTTAAACCCCTCCAGGGAAGGGGACTCAACCCCCCTCCCTGGGCAGCCTCTGCCACTGCCCAATGACCCTTGCCGTGAAAAATTTTTTCCTAATGTTCAGCCTGAACCTCCCCTGGTGGAGCTTGAGGCCATTCCCTCTCGCCCTGTCCCCTGTCCCTTGGGAGAAGAGCCCAGCTCCCTCCTCTCCACAACCTTCTTTCAGGGAGTTGGAGAGAGCAATGAGGTCTCCCCTCAGCCTCCTCTTCTCCAGACTAAACACCCCCAGCTCTCTCAGCCGTTCCTCATAAGGCCTGTTCTCCAGCCCCTTCCCCAGCTTCGTTGCTCTTCTCTGGACTCGCTCCAGAGCCTCAACATCCTTCTTGTGGTGAGGGGTCCAGAACTGAACACAGAATTCAAGGAGCGGTCTCTGTACCAGACCCACAGCAGCAAGGAGAGGTGCAGACAGCAAGGCACCAGCTGGCTCAGAGCATAGCCCAGCGCGGAGCAGCTCCAGGCACGGCACAGGAGCTGTCAGCACCCCATGGCCAGTCCTTTTGTGCCCGAGTTACCTGCCATGCAGGTCTCCTCCTGGCAGCAGGGCAGGGCGGCTCTCTTCCTCCTGCACCCAGCCGCAGTTGGACATGGCATAGTGGAGGATGGCTCCCGTCACTGTCTGCGAGCCTTGGCCTTGCACGCATGCCTCGATCTCGGGAACGGAGAGCTGGCTCTGCAGGAAAAGGTGCAGGCGGCTGTCGGAGAGTAGGACCACGTTCTGCACAACCCTGGGCACAGAGGAAAGAAGATGAGCGAGGCAGGAAGAGCACAGAGCATGCTGAGCCCTTCCCCGCTGTGACCATCGACACCCCTGGTGCCACCTCACAGCCAGCATCCCCTAAGCAAGGCCAAAGCAGCGTCTCCTCTCCCTCCCTCAGCTCTCACAAACACTCCACTCACTTCTCCAGGAACTGCTGCAGCCCTTGTCTCCGCTTCTCAATGAACTCATCCGTGCTGCCCACGAAGAAGGTAGATTTTCCAGGCAGGTCCGGGACTGGCCTGCAGGTACAGAGCAGAGGCAGCGGCTCAGGGTCAGATCACCCCAGCACAGAGACACACGGGCAGCTACGACCCTGCTGTGTGCAGAGCTGGATCCCAGGAGCTCAGGTGTCCTGCGTTCATGTCTGTGACTTCTATCCAGTACTGAAAGGGGCTCCAGGAAAGCTGGGAAGGGGAGGTGCCCCATGGCAGGGATTGAAACTGGATGGGCTTTGAGGTCCCTCCCAACCCAAACCATTCCATGATTCTATCCATAATCTGAGCTCCCGCAGCTCTCCCAGGGCAATGGGAAGCAGCATGTGGCTGCAGGAAGGGGAAATGAGGGAGCACCATGCTTACACCAGGCCAGCATTCTTCTGGAGCTGCTTCTTCAGCCACACGAATTCACGGTACCGGCGCCGCACGCATGAGGTCTTGGCAGTAAAGGCCTTGCTGTTGGTCTGCAAGAAAACCCACCAGGGAATCAATCCACATGATTGAGGGCAGCAAGGCAGAGGAGAGCAGGATCTGGCTCATACAACTCCCTGTGTTCCATGACTGCAAGATCCCCTCAAAGCACTGTGAGCACTGAGGAGCTGAAAGTGTCTTAAAGACCTGAGAAGGAGCCAAGTGAGAAACTGGGTCTCAGACCCACACGGAGACAGCGCAGGAGGAGAGATGGGCTGCTGAGGGCTCTCCCTTCACAGCTCCTTCCATCCTGGCTCAGCACAGCCAGACACAGCCAAGCAGCCCTGCTTGGGAGCCTCGCGTACAGCACGCCAAGCTCTGCAGCTCACCCCTCTCTCCCTTGGCTGCAACTCACGTGGAGGAAGATTTTGTAATCCACATAGGAGTTCCAGGAGCCTTCGTTCTGCACCCGGGGGTCCTGAACGCGCACTGTGGTCAGCTCCTACGGCACAAACACCACCTGAGCGCAGGAGGCAGCGCTCACTGCCCTGCGCCAACGTCCCCCTTCCCAGAGATGCTCCTGGGAACAGGGACCCACGATCACACTCGCTCGTCTGGCTGTCCTGCCCCAGGGAGAACACAGACATCTCCAGCCCTTCCCACCCCTCATCAGATGCCCCTCAGCTCTGCCACACAGACATCTCACACCCTTCAACACAGAAACAGACAAAACCCACGTCAAAAGGCTCTTACTTCCTCTCGGTTCTCCAACATCCTAGAGCCAGAGCCCAGCGGGAAACATCTGCACAGAGGGGGGAAAAAAAAAAAGGATTTAGTGACACAAGATCAACACATCAGGGTCTCCCGTGTGCTCTGCCTCCCTCCAGGCACCTCTCCAGCCTCCATGCCCACACTCAGCTGCTTTCCCTGATCCTCTCCCCTCAAAAGAGAGAGGGTGCATTCAAATCCCTCAGCCCCGAGGGAAAAGAGCTTCCATCGTTAATCCCCCACGTGTTCCTGAGGCACAGCAGCCTGCTGGGCTCCCACTGGGATGTACAGGAGATCGTGGGGTGACCACAGCCAGAGCCTGAGGCACCTCTTCAGGTCGCCCCTGCCCACAGAGAGGCACTGGGCTCACAGCAGGGCTCCCAGCTCAGAGGGGATGGGGCAGCTGGCTGCTCCTGCTGAGCTGCCTGCCCTCCTCTCCCACAGTGCCTCCCTGGCAGATAAAGGAGGCTCTGGGAACGCTGGACACAGCTCTGACAGAAATCTTCCCCCAGGGTAACTTCTGTTGGCCACCTTGTTGCCCAGCCAAGAGCTCAGGTCCCCAGTTTGCTCCCCGGATCCAGAACTCGGATGTGGGAAGGCAGCAGGGGGGAAAAACCCGGCCCACTCCCCGCAGGGGCAGGTTTGCACTGAAATTCCAGTGGAGCCAGTTTGGCTGGGGAAGAGAAAACCCGTTTTTGCTGCCCATTTCCCTCTCCCACGGGCCTGCCTCTCCGCTCACTGCCTCCCAGTGAGAGCAAGAGCTGGGGAGGCAGCCAGCCTGCACCAGGACCTCGCAGCTCGTCCCACTCTCCTGCATGGATCAGACCTGCTCCCCAGCTGCCCCCTCAGCAAGTCACCCATCAGCACCAGAAATGGATAATCCTGCTTCTCTCTAACTCTTTCACAAGTCACCTGGATAAGCAGCAAACCTGGCACCACAATTTCCCCACCCTGCTGGGTTTCATGTCTGCATTCCCACTGCTCTCCCTCACACTTCTCCCTAACATCCCCCTTCCCCTTCTCCCAGTGGGAACTGGGGTGCCAACAAGCATCTGTGAAGCCCTCTGGATCCCCAGCGCTCCCCAACTTTCCTGGCTCCCACCACACTCAATGCTTCCTCCACCACATCCCTCCACCATTCCCAGGTCCTGCTGGAGCTTGGCAGCAGATTTGCTGCACCATTCCGTGCTCCTGCAGTAATTCCTGTCCTGCAACAGCAGCAGGAGCACAGCACCAAGGCTTGGAGATAGGGGAGGACATCAAGATGACCCCTCTCTCCCAATAAATACCCAGTCCAGCAAGTGAAACCCCTCGGAGATGGATTCCCTGAGTGCACACAGACCAGGAATACTCGTCAGGGGGAGCTGGAAGACCAAGCCTGTCCCGTGTCCTGGTTTCACCTCCTCTGCAGGATCATTTACAAGAGGTTTGGGAACAGGATTCCGCCTGCTGCAGCCCAGGCTCCCGAGGGACACAGCTGCCTGATGGCAGGGGCGACGTAACCCTTCACCTGTTCCTCATGCCTGGAATCTTGCCTTTTAGGCCATGAGAGCTGCCAAGTGTCAGGCAGTGCTGGAAACCCAGCTTTTATTTATAAGCAAAGCTCTTCTGAAGACGGTGCTAATTTTAGCCAGGAGAAGGGGAGGGGTTGGGCCACAACCAGGCTTTAAAAAAATCCAGCTCCACCGGTTTGCAGGTACTTTGCTGCAAGGCTTCAGCTGTTCCATTCCGCCTGGAGAGCAGGAAAGCGTTAATAACTGTGGAGAAGGATTTGGGAATGGAAAACCAGAGAAACCCAGGCTCACTGCGTGGTGTCTTGGAGTAATTTAGCTCAGGCTGGTGGTGGGTCAGGCTGCTGCTGTTTCCAGTTTGAGCTGTAAAGGGGGAAGGATGAGAGGAACCTCCCCAAAAAAAACAACCCCCACGCTCCAGCACACATGATTCCTCCCTTGGGGAAGGAGGGGAGAGAAAGAGCTAAATGCAACATGAGTCACTTTGCCCAACACAGACGGGTGGGAGCTCCCATGCCATCCTCCCCCCATGCTGGGGGCTCCCAGCCACAACCAGTTACAGTAGAACTTGACCATTACATTCCCTGGCCTCCCCAGGAGATGCTGCTGCCATCCCGTTGCTTTTAGAGCTCCTTCCTCGCTCTGCCTGACAGCCTTGCCCAGATTAAAATGCGCGAGGGAGAAGAGCCTCTGAGATTGCCTAATGGAACAGCGGAGCATTGCCAGGAAGAGGAGTTGAATTCCCCAGCTCCTGGAAGGGTGTTTTGAAGAGCAGGGAGACCCAGGAGAGGGAGACCGTGCTCCACAGGCAGGGAGAAAACTGGAAGTAGAGATTCCAAGCGCTCACATCCTTTCCCTATGCTTTCACCCAGTGTTATAACAACACAAGCGTAATCTTATTTACGCTTTATTTAGAGTTAATTGATCTTAACTTGATAAATCAACATAAACCCAACCGAGAAGGCAGCTCGGGGGTAGCTTTAACCAGTTACAGCAAATCCTCTTTCAGGGTTTTTGCTCAAAGCTTCAGTTTAAGGGGCCCGGGGATAGGGGGTTTGGTTTAATCTTCCTCCAATTTGCATTTCGGTGTTCCCAGGGCTCACACTTACAATGTCTTCGAGCTAGAAGGATGCAAGAGGTGGAAGCCACCTGGCAATGCCCCACACTCCCAGAGCCTCACGGCTTTCCCCTGGCCCAGGATACAGCAGCCTGGGTGTTCACAGAGCTCCAGGCAGGGTCTGGTTCCAGGCAGACCACCTCCCCCAGCCCTCAACTCGCACTACTAGTAGAGCAAGGGTCCAGTTTTATCTCTTGCCCGCTATCTTTTACCTTTTTGCTCACTCAGACTCATCCTTAGCAACAGTCTCTACCCCTCTGTACCAGCAGAACCTGCATGGAGCCCTTTCCTACCAGCACACACCAGGGATTATCAAGTCCAGCTCAGAGCTGCCTTTCCAGCTCAGTTCCCTGCCCAGCTCCAGGCTCGCCGAGGCTCCACATCCATCCGAGGAGCAGACATGGCACCGCTCTAGGCGGCTTCCAGGGTCCCTAAGCCTGGGGGAAAGCCTCCCAGTGGAGCTCCAGGGGGGGAAAGAGGGAACAAGTCCCATTTACTTCTGCTTTTGCCTGTCAGGCTTGAACAGAGCTGCCCACACAGGGCACTGGGGAGGATTATCGTGAAATCATGGGATGGTTTGGGTCAGAAGGGACCTCAAAGCCCATCCAGGGGCAGGGACACCTCCTACTGGATCCTGTTGCTCCAAGCCCCATCCGACTTGGCCTTGAACCCCTCCAGGGATGGGGCAGCCACCACTGCCTTGGGTAACCTATCCCAGGGCCTTATCCCAGGCCCCCCCCACCCTCACAGGAGAACATTTCTCCTTAAGATCTCACCTCAATCTCCCTCTTTAAAGCCACTTTAACCCTCCCTCGCCCCAAGGTTTTTTCCCCTCAGAAGAAGGGTCCCAGGCGGCGACCTCCGAGCACGACGAGCCCAGCCCCGCCAGGAGAGGCCGCAGGAGAAAGAGTACAAGAACCTTCAGCTCCCCCCGCCCCAAGGATCCCAAACTGCCCCCTCACCTCCTCGCAGACCGCGGCCCCTTTAAGCAGCACGGCGACACCGCGGCCTTAAACCGCGGGCGGCGTTTCCGCTTCCGCCGCGGGGCACGCTGGGAGTTGTAGTTCGCGCCCTGAGGCGGAGGGAGAAACCTGTTGAGCCTTTCAGCTGCTGCGGAGACTCCGCGGGCAGGCGTGGCCACACCAGGCTGCATTTCAATCGCCACCGGCTCTGCGAGCTTAGGCCTCACCGGAAAGGAATCCTTTGCGTGGGCAGGCGGGACTACAACTCCCAGCATGCATCACGGCGCGGGGTGGGGAGGGAAAAGGATAAGGTATGGCTCCCAGCGTGCAATACGGTGGGTGTGGGAGGCTAGGACTACAACTCCCAGTGCGCACAGCGGCGTGGGGAGGGACGTGGACTACATTTCCCAGGGTGCCTTGCGGCGGGCGCGGGTCGCGGCGCATGCGCAGGCGGCGCGGCGGGCAGCGGGGCTGGCCGGGCTCTTTTGTTCGAGGGAGGCGGACGGAGAGCGGCCAGGCCCGCGGCCCCAGCCCAGCGCCCCCAGCGCCCCCAGCGCCCCCAGCGCCCCCAGCCGCCCTCACCCTCCGGCGGGGCTGTGCGAGGTGAGGGGGTGGCCCGGGAGCGCGGCTGCGGCGCCCTTGGGCGTTACTGCGGTGGGGGTTGGGGAACGATGCTGGGGAGGTACTGGGCGTTACTGGGGAGAAACCGGGTGTTACTGGGGAGAAACCGGGTGTTACTGGGGGGCAATGGGGAGAAAGACTGGGGAGAAACTGGATGTTACTGGGGGCGCAGTGGGGAGAGGGACTGGGGAGAAACTGGATGTTACTGGGGGGGTAGTGGGGAGAAAGACTGGGGAGAAACTGGGTGTTACTGGGGGGGCAGTGGGGTGAGGGACTGGGGAGAAACCGGGTGTTACTGGGGGGGCAGTGGGGAGAAAGACTGGGGAGAAACTGGGTGTTACTGGGGGGGCAGTGGGGAGAAAGACTGGGGAGAAACTGGGTGTTACTGGGGGGGTAGTGGGGAGAGAGACTGGGGAGAAACTGGGTGTTACTGGGGGGGTAGTGGGGAGAGGGACTGGGGAGAAACTGGGTGTTACTGGGGGGGCAGTGGGGAGAGGGACTGGGGAGAAACTGGGTGTTACTGGGGGGGCAGTGGGGAGAGGGACTGGGGAGAAACTGGGTGTTACTGGGGGGGCAGTGGGGTGAGGGACTGGGGAGAAACTGGGTGTTACTGGGGGGGCAGTGGGGTGAGGGACTGGGGAGAAACCAGGTGTTACTGGGGGGCAATGGGGAGAGAGACTGGGGAGAAACTGGGTGTTACTGGGGGGGCAGTGGGGAGAGGGACTGGGGAGAAACTGGGTGTTACTGGGGGGGTAGTGGGGAGAAAGACTGGGGAGAAACTGGGTGTTACTGGGGGGCAATGGGGAGAGAGATTGGGGAGAAACTGGGTGTTACTGGGGGGGCAGTGGGGAGAGGGACTGGGGAGAAACTGGATGTTACTGGGGGGGTAGTGGGGAGAAAGACTGGGGAGAAACTGGGTGTTACTGGGGGGGCAGTGGGGAGAAAGACTGGGGAGAAACTGGGTGTTACTGGGGGGGCAGTGGGGTGAGGGACTGGGGAGAAACCGGGTGTTACTGGGGGGCAATGGGGAGAGAGATTGGGGAGAAACTGGGTGTTACTGGGGGGGCAGTGGGGAGAGGGACTGGGGAGAAACTGGATGTTACTGGGGGGGTAGTGGGGAGAAAGACTGGGGAGAAACTGGGTGTTACTGGGGGGGCAGTGGGGTGAGGGACTGGGGAGAAACCGGGTGTTACTGGGGGGGCAGTGGGGAGAAAGACTGGGGAGAAACTGGGTGTTACTGGGGGGGCAGTGGGGAGAGGGACTGGGGAGAAACTGGACCTTACTGGGGGGATTGGGAAATGGTGCTGATATGGAACTGGGTGCTACTGTGATCGAGGGGTGTTGGGGAGGGACTGGGCGGTACTGGGGGGCCTTGGGGAGCGGGGCTGAGGTGGAACTGGCTGTTCCTGGGAGATTGAGGAGGGTTTGCTGAGGGAAATGGTGTTTAAGGGGTGAGGTGGTGTTTGAGGGTGCGGGGCGGGGTTTGGGGTGCTGGGGGGTAGTGGAGAAGGGAGTGGAGGTGCTGAGGGAAGGGTACTGGAAAGCAAGGGGTATGGAGGATTGTATTGTAATAGGTTTTGATCTGTTTAAATAGTTTTATGTTCCTTAGTAGTTAGTGAGAAGGTGGGTTTAGGGTGCTGGGAGAGGGGGTGTTACTGAAGGGGGATGATCCGTGGGTCTTTTCCAGCCTGGTGACGATTCTATGATTCTAAGGTGATGGGAGGGGGCATGTCAGTGGAGAGGGGGTATTTAGGGGTCCCCGGGGTAGGGTGTCAGTGGAAGAGCACTGCGGGGATCGGGGTGCTGGCAAGGCTGAACCCCTCCAAGGGGACCCAGCAGGGGCAAAGCCGAACGTGGGAGCGAGGAGGGGAGTTTGGGAGGGGGAAGGCTGGAGTAGGGACCCTGCTGGGGAGAGGGGGTGGCATTTGGGTGGGAAAGGGCTTCAAATCGACCTTGGTGGAGCCCCCGGAGTGAGGAGATGGGGAGGGAGCTGGGAGCTGGGGGAAAGCTCTGGGAAAAGGGGGAGGAGGGGGAGTCTGAAGCGGGGAGGGGACAAATATCAGCTTTTGGCCGAGAGAACGAGCGGGAAGCTGCTCTGGAGAGAGCGGGATGGGAGCCCGTCAGGGAAACCGGAGGGGGAAGAGCTGCTGTGGAGTGAACTGGAATGATGTGAGGCTGGGGCATAGCTTCCCTACGGAGATCCCACTGGAAAAGGGAGGCTGCGTCTGGCAGGCTGGAAGCAGGGACGTACTGGGGAAAGGGAGGGGAGAGGTGCAGTGGGAGCTGTGTTTGCGTCAAGTCCCTGCTCACCCAAAACGAGGGGTGGGTGATTGGGCAGCTCCCAGCAGGACTGGATTCCTCCGGCTCCTTTGCTGGAAAAGAGGAGGTTTGGGAGCTTGGAGAAGAAGAGGGGATTGGGGCACAAGGAGGTCTGGGCACTAAGGGAGTCGAATCACGCTTGGCATGGGCGTTGGGAAGCGTTTAAGGGAAGAGTAGGACTTTTAGAAAGGGATGCTGGAGCCCAAATGGGATTTGTATCTCTGATATGAGGCTTTGCCGAGGAAATAACACATGTGGGGGTGGCCGGGAGGGCGGCAGTGGGGTTTGGCTCCAGGTTGACCTCTTCCCTCCCAGTGCGGAGGAGATGGCAGGACCAGAATGTGATCTGAGTGTCGGGGTTGAGCGTTGGGATCCTTGGGATGTGGCAGTGCTGTTGGGGTTGGGGTTGATCGGCTTGGGAGCAGCACACACGGATGTGGTCCCTATAAAACCGAGAGATCAAAGTATAAAAGGGCGTTTGGGCTGAATAATTGCAGACTCCAGCTGTGATAGATTTTATTCACTTAAACCCCAATGTAATAACCTCTTGTGCATCCGAGAGAGGAGCGTGTTTGCAATGGGAGCGTTTGGGGCCAACATCCCTGTTGAATTTGCGACCCAGGCCTTGTTTCCGTTAGTGCTCAAGGTAGTGGCAGCGATGAGAACCAGATGTGGCTGCTCCAATCTCTGCCACCGCCAGGGAAACGCAGAAGCAAGCAGGTGAGGGGCCTGCGGGTGCCGATGGGAAGAGCCCCCGGATGCGATCCCTCTGTCCCTAGGGATGCAGGCTGGCAGGGGTTGCTCTGGAGAGGGAGGAGGTGCTGAGTAGACTAGGAAGCTGGGAATTCTGCAGCACTCGAGGCAATGTTTTCCCTCCTCCATACAAAAGGAAGGAGGAGGAGGTATGTCCCTGCTCTGACTCCATGAGTGTTGATCCCATCTGAAGTGTTTGGAAGCTGTGTCTGTCTTCACATAACAGAATTCTTCTCTGCGTGATGAGATTTCTTCCTTCGGGTTCTCTCTTCCTTCTTCTCCCTGTGTGTTTCTCTTCAATCCAGCACTGCATTCTCTCTTGGATTGTGAATTTAACTTGGAATGATGTGGCTGAGCTTGGAGGTCACAGCTTTCCTTTAGCCTGGTCTCCGCTCAAAGGTTTGAGCTCTCCCTCAGACTTTCCAGAACCGTTTTCAGGCTCTGGAGAGTGGAAGATTTAACGTGCTTGTTCCCACTTCAAAGGAATGATGCCTGCTGCCTTTCCCTGGCGCGCATGGAATAAACTTGGCATGCTCGTAAGTCTGTAAGGAGATGAGTGATCCCAGCCAAGTCTGAGGAAGGCAGGAGGAAGAAACGTTTTAACTTTAAAACTCCTAAAAGCTGAGCTGAGCTGTGAATCCTGTAATGCAGAGTGAATGGAGCCGCTCTGTACTGAAATCAAACCTCTGGGTCTGCCCTTCCTTCCTTTGACTTCCTACCAAGAGGATCAGCGCCTGGCACCACGGAAAGGTGTTGGGTAGAGCTTCACCGTGTCCCGAGGGAAGCGTCCCAGTCAGCGGTGCCGATGGTGTTTGTGTTTCCAGTAGCAGTTTCACTGCTTGGATGCAGATCTCCGGGAGACCTGGTGATGCTAGCACGGATTCCCTGCAATGACGTGCTGGCAATTCCAGCCCTCGCTCCTCTGTCTGCCCCTCTGGCCCCGGTAACCAGGTTTTTTTGCGCTAGGCTTCTTTCTTCGTGGTCTTTTACTCCTATGTGAGTTCTTTTCCAGTGGCTTAGGTATGTTCTGTGTCTCTTTCCTCTTAGCCACAGACCAAGATGTTGTTCTTTCAGTTTCTCTCTCTTCAGCCTCCCCCTTCACAAAGGATTTCAGCTTTGCCTTGAGTGGTAGGGAAGGAGCAGCAAATGAAAATGGAAAGTTTTCATAGAATCATGGAATGGTTTGAGTCAGAAGGGACCTTAAAGCCAGTTCCAACCCCCTGCCATGGGCAAGGACACCTCCAACTGGATCCAGTTGCTCCAAGCCCCATCCAACCTGGCCTTGAACCCCTCCAGGGATGGAGCAGCCACCACTGCTCTGGGCAACCTGGGCCAGGGCCTCATCACCCTCACAGGGAAACATTTCTCCCTAAGATCTCATCTCCATTTCCCCTCTTTCAACTCAAAACCCTTCCCCTTGTCCTCTCCCTGCCCTCGCTGATCCAGAGGCCCTCCCCAACTTTCCTGGAGCCCCTTTCAGTGCTGGAAGCTGCTCTGAGGTCACCCCACAGCCTTCTCTTCTCCAGGCTGGACAACCCCAACTCTCTGAGCCTGTCATCCTAGGGTAAAAAATATGGCATGGGCCCATCCCAAATGTTGTCTCAAAACCCTGGTTTTCAGTATAAGCCAGGTGTAGGAAACTGAAGCTAAGTTTTAGGAACCTCATCTCCTGCTGTGATCTCTCTGGGCAGGACCTTACATCCTGTAGATGCGAGCGTCTCCTAGAAGCGTGACAGGAGCTGTCTGCCCTCCCTAGAAACACCCAGGCGAAAGGAAACTGCTTCGTTCCATGTGTAGGGACTCAATGCAAGTGAAACGTGTTTATTTGAAAGCCCTGGAGATGAGGGAGCAGAGCACGGGGTGAGCTCCCCTGCGCTGCCTTTCCAAGTAGGTGGGGATGGTTCAGCCTCTCCCCTCTCCTCCAGAGACCCAGAGCCAGCTGGGCCTTTGGGCAGCTGTGGTTTGTTTTCTATAACTCAAATTGGAGGGTTTGGACATTCCTGGTGGCGGAAGGCTGAAATCTTTGCTGAGCACCCTGTTCTGTAGAGGAAGAGGGTGTGGGGAGCAGCTGGGGTGTTCTGCATATAAACCAGGTGCTGATTTTGTGCCCTGGAGGGGCCAAAGTCCCCTTGTCACAGCAGAGCTGCGGTTTGACTGCAGTGCAGCGAGGCCTGTGCAGCAGCAGCTTCTCTCTGTGTCGCTGCTCCAGCACTGAAATTCCTGCTGTTTCTGCTGCTGGAACCACAGCTCAGCCTTCTTACCCAGGGCAGCTCTATGGTTTGCTCGCTCTGGAGGCAAAACCCATTGTCCCTGCTGCAGGGATGTGACAGCAGATGTCTGGAGAGCCCACAGAGGTGGAGCAGGTCCCTGGCGCTTGGTGGGGTCAGTGTCTGGAGCAGGAACAGAAATATCTGCTGAGAGGAGCTGACCCCGAGTGCGCAGGGACTCCGGTGAGGCTGCTGCTGGCCAAACATTGAGCTGTGGTTGCCACAGCCCTTTGCTCTGGGTTATTGTCCCTCCCCTTGGACAGCTCTTTCTCCCAAGTGCTCCTGGCCCTGGATTTGTGTGCTCCCTTCCCAGCTTTACCACAATGAAACGCCTGCCCCGCAGGGTTGCTTTGCCCTGCTGTCTCTTTCCCTTTTCACCCCTGCCTGCCCTGCACACCTCCAGTTCCAGCAGCAATTCTACTGTTAGACCCTCTGATCCAGTTGCCTTCCTCAAGCAGCCACAGCGATCCAGCTCCGCATCCGTGAGTGCCTTAAAAACAAGGCCTTCTCTGAGCCACAACCACAGCACTTCTGACTAAAACCCTGCACAGAGGTCCCTGCTGAGAGCAAGAGAGCTGGACATCTTGCCCCTCTGGGCCATCTCGGAGTTTATTTGCTGGCTGTAGTCAGAGCTACAGCAGCTCCTTCATGGGAATCGCCTCTGCTCGGCCCTGGCCCCTTTCTCCGTCAGCCACGCGGTGCCAGAGGAGGAGGATGGAGGGGAGGAAGGAACTGCCTGAAGAGTTGCAGACTGAAACGTGATCCCAGGGCTTCCCGCTGCAGCGCTGGCTCCTGCTCAGGATTAGCTGCTGGCAGTGGGTCGAGGCTTTACATTGTTGTGTTGCCCACCAGCTGAGGCGGTGCCAGGCAGCCCAGCCTCCTCCTCGGTGAGGCTACGGGTGGCGTCACTGCTTCGTGTTGGCCTCTGTCTGGCGTCTGATTAAATATGCTCTCAGTCTAGTCCAGCCCAGGAAGGAGCTGAGGAGGGAGAAGCCACTCTGATGGATGTTCTTGTCCAGCTCTGTTTTAGTGGCTGTTCCCATGTGGTTAACTTTTACTCCATCGAACAGGGTAATAAAATTCATACCTGGGAGGGGCTGGGAGTCCTCTGATGTTCATAGAATCATGGAATGTCATAGAATTCTGGGATGGTTTGGGTCGGAAGGGACCTCAAAGCCCATCCAGTTCCACCCCTGCCATGGGCAGGGACACCTCCCACTGGATCCGGTCGCTCCAAGCCCCATCCAATCTGTTTAAATTGCTTTGCGAGCAAGTTCATGATGATGCTCCATAGAATTTGAGGTGTTCAAGGCCATGATTCTATCCTCCTAAGGCATAAAGGGTAGAATTCAGTCTGCCAGCAAGTTATTCCCTGTCCCAGAGCACCTGTTGACCTGATTGTCTGTATGAATTGGGAAAAACCATCTGTGTTTTTGTAGAGGTTGAGGCCAGTGTGCGAATTGAGGATGCGTGGAACCTGCACTTGGAACTGGGACCAGCCCTGTTACCCCAAGGCAGTTTGAGCTTTCCCTTCCCCATTAACAGCAGGATTATTGAATTGTTTGTTCTTAGGGCAGCAAGACTCAGGACTTCCACAGTTCCAACTACTTTACAGCTTCCCTTGACAAATACCTACTGGTGTTGGGAGTGCCGGGAGGGCTTGGCTGTCGTGGGGCAGGGTGGAACAACAGGAGAGGATGATGATGCTCACACGGGTTTAATAGTTGCAGTGCAGTCACACGTGGTCCCAGCGTGGCCGAATGCTGAATAAAGAGCTCAGCAGTTTAGTTTCTGGCTATTCAAGTTTTCAGTCCTGCTTTTTGCATCTCTAAAATAATACTCACACAATGGCTGGAGGTTATTGTGATAATGGCTTTGAGCTTGGGGTTTCTAACGCAAATATGTCAGGGTTTTTGCTTTAAAATCCAAAAACTAAGTCCTCAAATGACTGAGAGCCCAGCACAGCTGGTACCAAGGTCGACCTGAATGCTGCAGCACAATAGCAGGGTCTAAAGGATAAACATGTTGGTCCAGCACCTACCAAGCCAAGAGGTGCTGCCTTCTCCCTCTGCGCTTTCATGCTTTTCCTTGGCTGCCCTGGAGCCCTGGCTGGGATACGACAGCGGAGCTGGGATGCTCTGGAGCGTGGCCTTTGCTCTCAATTCCCTCCCATCTGCTCTGCCCTGGCTTCTGCTGCTCTTTTGGGGTTCGTTTGTAACCCTTCTCCTTTGGAGGATGCTCCAAGGCAGCTCCTCAGCATCTTATACACAAAGGAGCTCATCCAGAGGTTCCCCAAGAGCTGAGGCCATTTCTGAACTCATCCGTCTCCATCAGCCGGGGTAAATCTACAGGATTTTTGTTTTGCTCTATAAACCAGCCCCAATTTGGGTAGGTTTTGCCCGCTGAAGTTTATTCTGCTAATTTGAGATAACCTGAGTGTCACAACTAAAGTTTCTGAGGAGGCAGCGTTTGCCCTACTCACCAGGCATGTTGCGAGGCAGAAAATATGTGTTTTATGGGAATAAAAGAGAAGTATTCCTCAGCGCTCCAGCTGGGAACGCTCCTGGGCAGCTCTTGGGTGGCACGGGGTGTGGGGAGGCTGCGGAGCAGAGTTGGTTTCAGCGGTCTGGGTCCTGTCGCCAGCTTTGCCAGCGGCTCTCTGTGACGGCATCACTGCTTATCAGAGATAACAGATGGGGAGGCTTGGAATCTCCTGACCCTTCAGTCGGCCTAAATCAGTGTAACTTGTTCTGTGCACCCGGCTGCCTGTGCAGGCTTTGGAACAGAGGCCGAGAAGGAGCTTAGGGACACAGGGGGCTCCACGTTTTCCTGGAACTGAAGGAAAAAACCCTTCCTGTATCCCCTTCTCACTCAGGCAAAGGTTCTGTTGGCATCTCGGTGGCTTAGGATCTTGTCCATCAGTCTGGGACCTCTCGGTGTAGCTGGTACCAGTAAGAAGTGACTGGAGAGCATTTGCAGGTACTGGAGGGGGGATTAACAGACCCCCCTGCCCCACAGCAGGGACGAGGTGGACGGCAGTTCCCAGGAAAGGCTCTGATCTGCCCAGCTGTGCTGCTTGCACTAGTCTGAGCCGGGGAAGCGGGGCCTCTCTGTGGTTTTTGGCTCCCTGAGGTGTTTCGTTTCAGCCTGGGGGAAGCGCCTGGCGCATTGGCAGAGCTGCTCCTCCTCTGCCATCCCCTTGGCGCGAGAGGAGTGCAGGGAGCTGTGCTGAGGGCCACGCTGTCCCACGTTACCTGTGTACGGCAGGTAGCCTCGGGCTGTCAGGCCAGAGTTTTCCCTGCCCTGCATCACTTCTGCTGCTTCCCAGCGAGCACCAGAGACACAGGCTGGAAATTTTCACTGTTTAAACAGCTCTAGATGACAAGGGGTGAAAAAAAAAATAAAGGTTTTCTGGGTTGTGAGTTAGATAAACACCTCAGAGTGCATATCCGTGAACCAGCAACGAAGCTTAGTACTGGAGGCTGAGACTTGTGTTTAACTTGGATTAACTGTTTATTAACTCTCAGTTAATAGCAGCCTCACGCTGGCTCCCTTCTGCTGCTCTGCAGTTGATTCCTGCAGCTCGAGGCAGGGTTGGACTGAGCTGAAGGGCAGGAGGTGAGGAGAGAGAGCAGGTCGAAGAGGGATGCTTGACATTTAGCAGAGGAAGGACAAGGTGTGGAGCAGCTGATCTAGGATGTGGTTTCATCTCTTCACCATCGGCACACAGGACCAGCGAGGACGAGCCATGATGGGCTGAAAACAGGGATGCAGTATGGGTGGAGTTGGGCCGAGTCTTGATGGGATTGGTGAAATAAAGTGCTGAAGAAGGCTGAAGCTGCATGTCAGAAATGGGATAATTTGGATTGGAAAGAACCTCAAAGCCCATCCAGTCCAACCCCCCTGTCCTGGGCAGGGACACCTCCCAACGGATGGTTGCTCTTGATGATCCAAGAGGTCTTTTCCAACCTGGTGGTTCTATGATTCTATGATCTGATTGCTCCAAGCACCATCCAACCTGGCCTCATATACCTCCAGGGATGGGGCAGCCGCCACTGTTTGGGGCAACCTGGGCTTACCCACCCTCTCAGAAAAGAATTTCTACCTGATAACAGATCTCCGTCTCCCCTCTTTCAGCTCAGTGCCGTTCCCTTTCATGCTATCCCCGCACTCCCTGATCCAGAGCCCCTCCCCAGCTTTCCTGGAGCCCCTTTCATTACTGGAAGCTGCTCTGAGGTCTCCTTGGAACCTTCTCTTCTCCAGGCTGAACAAGGTGTCGTGTAAATAGGGCAGTTTCCCGTTTGTCTTTTCAGCTGGCTGGACCATCCTGGCCCGTCTCTTCTGTTTCCATGTGCTTCTTTTCTCCAAAGCAGCGTTCCCGTGCTGTATCCGATGCGTTTGCTGCCTGGCAAAGGCCAACCTGACCTCAACACAAACATGTGGTTTTCTCTCCTCTTTTAGCAGCGTCGCCCGTAAGCTGAAAAACTGGCCAGCACAATGGGAAAAAAACAGAACAAGAAGAAAGTGGAAGAGGTGTTAGAGGAAGAGGAGGAGGAGTATGTGGTGGAGAAGGTGCTGGATCGGCGGGTGGTGAAGGGCAAAGTGGAATATCTGCTGAAGTGGAAGGGATTCTCGGAGTAAGTTTCTGCTGCTGTGGGGTGGGTGCTGGGCCGCTCCAGCATGAGCATCGCTCTGTCTTTGGCTCCCGAAGCCTCTCCGGGCAGGTGGATCAGGCTCCCTGGCCTCTCCTTGTGGAGCAAACAGGCCAAGGGCAGCCGCAACGATAAAAACGTGGTGCTGAATGCCTTGAGCTGTAATAACAAAATCATGGAATCGTTAAGGTTGGAAAAGCCCTCTTAAGCTCGTACTGTCCAACTATCAGCCCAGCTGCACTGTGCCCGCTAAACCGTGTCCCCAAGTGCCACGCCGGCATGTTTTTTGATTCCTTCCAGGGATGGAGACTCCACCACTGCCCTGGGCAGCCTCTGCCAGGGCTTCACCACTCCTTCAGTGAAGAAATTTTTCTTAATATCCAATTTAAACCTACCCTGGTACAACTTGAGGCCATTTCTTCTCATCCTGTCACTTGTTTCTTGGGAGAAGAAAGCTCTGGGAGCTGCAGAAAGCGTTGAGGTCTGCCCTCAGCCTCCCAAATCCCTGCCTGGATTAGGACAGGGTCCTGTTCCATGGGGCGAGGAGATGGCTGCTTCCCTCAGCATCCTGCCGTGATTTCCCTAAGAAGTCCAGAGCTTTTCTTGGCAGGGACAGCTGTGGCAAAGCTACCCATGAATAAAACTCCGCTACTGTCTTTGGTTGCAGCGAGGATAATACATGGGAACCTGAGGAGAACCTGGACTGCCCAGACCTCATCGCAGAGTTCCTGCAGTCCCAGAAAACTGCACATGAGAGTGAGAAGTCCGAGGGAAGCAAACGCAAGGCGGAGTCAGACACAGAGGATAAAGGCGAGGAGAGCAAACCAAAGAAGAAGAAGGAGGAGGTGAGGCAGGATGGGGTTTCTGCCTGTGTTTGGCATGGGGCCTGGCAGCAAAAGACTCTAATCAAACTGTTCTGCATGCAGAGGAAACTGTTCCACCTCAGCAAGGTGCAGATAAAGTGCTTTTGAGAAGGTGTGGCTCTCAGAAGTAGTCCAGGTCCAACTCTAAACTGGAAGGCAAATTCTTGAGCCAAAAGGGTGTGGAGATGAGGTAAAACAGGAGGCGGGGGTTGCTTGTTGTCCCCCTTGGAGTGGATCAGAGAGCCTCCTGCTCAGGGTGTTGACAGCTGCCTGGGAAATGGGGCAGTAAAAAGCTCTGCAGTCTGATCTTCATCCCAGGAGCTGCTGAATCTGGGCTGGTACAAGGGTTTGGCCAGCAGGACCTTGGAAATCGGGTTCTCTGCTTGCAGCATGAGCAGGGTGCTCCGCTGTGAGGTCCCAGGTCACCTCAGCGGGGTTACACCTGAGCGTTTGGCACGGTTTCCCATGGCCTCGGTCATTATAGTCCAAGTGTCAGATACGCAGAGACTTTGAGTGGCCCCCAGTGTGTCCTGGTGTCCGGACGCAGGGCTCTGGCTGTCATGCGTTGTGTTACAACTGGAAACTTCTCTCTTTGCAGTCGGAGAAACCGCGAGGCTTCGCCCGGGGATTTGAACCAGAGCGAATCATCGGTGCCACGGATTCCAGCGGGGAGCTCATGTTCCTGATGAAGTGGTGAGTGTGACTTTGCGTCTGTCACATCTTCGCTTATTCTGTGCCAGAGAGGGAAGGACCTGCACCCGGGGAGTCCCTGCTACCTGGCACCCAACCTCTCGCGATGGCGCTGCTGCCTGAGGCGACCCCTCTGCGCTGAGGCTAACGAGGATGTGAAACGAGCAGGTAGGGCCCTGGGGATCGTGCGGCTCGTTAAGGTGTCCCCCTGCAGCAGGCAGGATCTGGGGAGAGAGAGAAGGGCACAGTGTCCCGTCACGGGCTGCAGTTCTGGAAGGCTGCGCTCAGAGGAGAGCCGTGATGATGACCACGTCCCCTTCGGCTGTCACTGGCGCAGGAGCGGTACCAGGCAGGTGTAGGTGTGAGAGTCATTTGCTTTTACACTGTCTCGGAAAGTTGGAGTGGCTGCAGTCAGGGCCACATCCTTGATTCGACTTCTCCCCATCCCGGAAAACCTAGAGCTGAGCTAACGGATGAGAAGCTCGACATGAGGCAGCCATGTGCGCTCACAGCCCAGAAACCACCGTGTCCTGGGCTGCATCCAAAGCTGTGGGACCAGCAGGGTGAGGGAGGGGATTCTGCCCCTCTGCTCTGCTCTGGTGAGACCCCACCTGGAGCTCTGTGTTCACTTCTGGAGTCCTCAGCCCAGGGAGGACGTGGAGCTGTTGGAATGAGTTCAGAGGAGGCTACAGGGATGATCCAAGGGTTGGAGCATCCATAGGAGGACAGGCTGAGGGAGTTGGGGTTGTTCAGCGTGGAGGAGAGAAGGCTCTGAGGAGACCTTAAAGCAGCTTCCAGGACTGAAAGGGGCTCCAGGAAAGCTGGGATGGGGCACTTGATTGGGAGGTGCAGAGATAGGACGAAGTGAACAGTTTTGAGCTGAAATAGGGGAGATAGAGATGAGATCTTAGGGAGAAATGTGTCCCTGTGAGAGTGGGGAGGCCCTGGCCCAGATTGCCCAGAGCAGTGGTGGCTGCCCCATCCCTGGAGGGGTTCAAGGCCAGGTTGGATGGGGCTTGGAGCCCCTGATCCAGTGGGAGGTGTCCCTGCCTGTGGCAGGGGTGGGACTGCATGGTCTTTGAGGTCCCTTCCAACCCAAACCGTTCTGTGATTTTTCCTGGGCTTAGGTGCTGCCTCTCCCCGCTCCGGAGCCAGTTGGGAAGGGGCCGCTTGGATCCCCCGCACAGCTCAAGGACTCCGTTTACCTCCCACTTCTTTTTTTTTCTCCTCTCTCCACTTCTCCCACCTCTCCTTTCAGCCTCCTAACTCGCTTTTCTCTTCTTCTCTTTAGGAAGAACTCGGACGAGGCCGACCTGGTCCCTGCCAAGGAAGCCAACATCAAGTGCCCGCAGGTGGTCATCTCCTTCTACGAGGAGAGGTTGACATGGCATTCCTACCCTTCAGAGGATGATGACAAGAAAGAGGACAAGAACTAAACGCCCCGGTCCCCGCGCTGGCCAGCCTTTGTATAAAGATCTGAACTGTGGGTTTGAGCAGGAGGGGGAGAGAATGCAGCTTTTGCTCGCTCGGGAGCATAGAGATGGCTGGAGAAGATGCCCTTTGAAGAGACCAGTATGGTTTCTGTGCCCTGCAGCTGCGCAACCGCTTTAATGCGGCTTCACGCTGCGCACAGATTCCATCCAGCCCGGCTCGCTTTGGGAGGGGAGGGAAGGGCAGGGGGATAGCGGAGAATGGGGGGGATTGGGGGGGGGTTCAAAGCTGTTTAATTGCAGCTTTGGGGGAGAGGAGGCAAAGCCCCTTCCATGCGGGACTATCCCTGGGGGCGGGTGGGCTGGGGAGAGGGAATGCAGACGGATACTGCTTGTTCTTCAAAGACCATCTCAGCAACCCACAGCCTTCTTCCCAATAGTGTTAACTCTGCATTTTTACGGCGTAGCATGTGTGTAGTTTTGGGGTTTTTTTCTCCTTTTTTGCTCTTTACTGGTGTTTTTTGGGGGCTGGGGGGAGGGAGGCGTGTGGGAGGGATGGGACTCGGTCTCTTTGGGAGGGAGGGAGGTGAGCTCTGGTGACGACGTTCCAGATCATTTCCAGAGTTGGGTTTGGTTTTTTTTTTTTTTGAGAACCAGAATTCAAACAAGGAAAAACAAAAGAGGGGGAGGGCAGGGGGGGAGCTCAGTATTGATGACAGAAGCAGGGAGATGGGGCCGCTGACACGAGACTGAAGCTGGGAATGGCCAGGTCTCAAGAGCTGAGATCCTTGAAACCCTGCGAGCTGTTTTTTTAACGGGGTGGGGTTGGGAGATGCGAAGCTGCAAACTTGTGATCCGGATTGTCCCGCAGCACAACTGCCAGTTCCTGACACATATTGGATGTGGGAATGGATTTTAACCCTTTAAAAGCCTTTCTACCCTTCTATCACTTATAAGGTGCTATTTCTTAAACCTGGGGGGTGGGGGGTAGGAGACTCCTTGTTCTTTTTCTCACCTGAATTTGATGTCCAGCCAGCAGCACTGGAAACCCCTTTAATTGTGGGAGGGAGAGGATTTTGACAGCGGCATAAGGCAAAAAATCAATTCCCTGTTCTCCTCTACCAAGTGATTGATTGTCAGAGGCTGGCCCTTGCTGTTGGAGCCGATCTGGTACCCAGAACCTCCACAGTGGGTTTTTTTTTAAGTCAGATTTATTACAAATACTGAACTATTTAACATCTGGAGTCGTGAGCCCCACCAGACTCCCGGCCCCTCCTCGTAGGGTGGTCTGTATCTCGACTTGCATTGTACAAACCTTTTTTTAAAAGCATGTGTTTAGGTTTCTGTGAAAAACGTTGTTTAAATGTAAAGTACGTGTTTGGATTTTAACTTCATACCGAGCTCTGTCAGGTTTGGTTGATTTTTTTTTGGTTTTTTTTTTTTTTGTTTCAATAAAATTTTAGATTTATAATCCTGATTTTTTTCTTCTCTACCTTGCTCCTTCCTGCAGCTCCTCGCGCACCAGGCGCCGAGGTTTAGAGCCGGGCGTGAGGGGAGGTTGTGTTCTCTCTGAGCAGGGCTGGCTCTGCTGCAGCCCCACAGAGCAGGAGCTTCGGGGCAGCCAGCAGCATGTTCTGGTTTATCTCGACTTCCATCGGGAGAGGAGAAGTGTTAGAGAGATCAGTGTCCAGAAGCCTGAGTTGAGTTCTCTCCCTGGAGATGACGAATCGCTGTGATCCAGGACCTTGTTTGATGGAACAAGATTCTGTTCGAGCTGGGAGCACACGCTGCCTGCGTTTTTAGTCAGGACCCGGCACCAGAGGTGGGGTAAGTGGCCTTGACTTCAGTTCTTGTTTCAGTGTTGAGCACTCTCGGTCACTTTGCATTTTATGGATGGGTTTTCAAAGCTCTGGTGGTGGTTCTGGGGACTTTGGCTGAAGATGGAGATGGAGATGGCCTCCCCTGAGCCTTGCTATGGACTTGCTGAAGGCCAGAAGCTCTTGTGCCTGGGGAATGTTGAGGCTCTGGAGCGAGTCCAGAGAAGAGCAACGAAGCTGGTGAGGGGGCTGGAGAACAAGAGGAGCAGCTGAGAGAGCTGGGGGTGTTTAGCCTGGAGAAGAGGAGGCTGAGCGGAGACCTCATTGCTCTCTCCAACTCCCTGAGAGGAGGTTGTGGAGAGGAGGGAGCTGGGCTCTTCTCCCAAGTGACAGGGGACAGGACGAGAGGGAATGGCCTCAAGCTTCACCAGGGGAGGTTTAGGCTGAACATTAGGAAAAAAATTTTCATGGAAAGGATCATTGGGCACTGGCAGAGGCTGCCCAGGGAGGGGGTTGAGTCCCCTTCCCTGGAGGCGTTTAAGGGACGGGTGGACGAGGTGCTGAGGGACATGGGTTAGTGACTGATGGGAATGGTTGGACTCGATGATCTGGTGGGTCTTTTCCAACCTGGTGATTCTATGATTCTATGAAATCGGGGTGCCATGCTCAGCCTTGGCACTCGCTGAGCTCCGAGGTGCAAGGTCCCACCTGCCTCACTCCCTACACAGAGTGTGGTGGAGGCGAGACAGAGGGGAGTGGATTTTGTTGGGCTTGTTCTCAGCTCAGGATTGCTGCTCCCAGAGGCTTTAGAACTGTTCTTCGCTGCCTGTAGCCTCCCAAGAGGGGTTTACTGTGTTTGTGCATGAGCCAGGGTGTGCGTGAACGCAGAAGCTGGAAGGACAAGGTGCTGCGGCAGAAGCAGGCAGCAAAAAGAGACCAGAAAGCACCGCGTCCCCCCCTCCCTGTCCATGCTGATCCCACTTTTCCAGGCCAGGAATGGGCAGTGACCCCAGTGTCAGGGCCAGAGCCTTCTCCCAGCATCATGGGGTGGAGAAAACCCCTGTGGGTTTTTGTGCAAGCCGGTATTCCGCTCTGGAACAGCCCTTGGAGAGATATCAGAAATAAATACCCTGGAGGCCAAGACGAGCCAGGACGTGCCTCGCAGTGTGGATTTTCATGCCTTGCGGCCCCCTTGGCCAAGATGTTACCGTGCATGGAGCTGGCGTGGGCTCCACACTGGCAGCAGTAGAACTCTTCCCGGCCACAAGGAGAGGTTTAATCCCCAGAAAAATGATGTTTTCCTCTTGGGAACCGCGATGAAAGATGATGGGGAAGCAAAGCTGCTTTTCGCTTGCTGTTCTGGTTGTGCCAGGTGAAGGGAGGTGCCTGAAGCTGTTGGACACAAAGCTTTGGGGCCCCAAAAGTGGCCTCTCTGCCCCAGCTTCGTGGCTTTAGGGAGACGCTCTGGTTCTTTGCTGCTCAATGCGGGAGCTGCTACGTCACACGGGGTGAAATGAAACAGTGCCCACAAGCAGTGAGACGAGTACGAAAGCCTGAGGGAAGGCAACTAAGAAAGACAGAGAGGGGCAGGGTTCTGAGCCACAAGGATCAGCTCAAAATACTTTTCAGTTCAGCAGCTCAGCCCCAGCCCCGTCTCTTGCTGGTGCAGCAGCAGCTCCCAGTTTTCCATCCCCAGCTGAAGCTGGAGGCGGCTTTCGGCAGCGACCTGGCTGCCGGGGAGCCTGTGCCGCGTCCCGGCCCAGCGTCCTGCAGCCCTGCGCAATCCCTCTCACAAAAGAGCAGCAGCGTCAGGACCTGGAGCTCGGCTGGACGCGATCCCAGCGCTGCCCGGGGAGTGGGGCCAGAGCCAGAGCTTCGCATCACGGGTAACGGGTCCCCTCCGCCAGCTCTGCTGCTCCCCACAGATGCTGAGGCAAGGGGTTCATTCTTCTCATGCGCCTCGTCCTGCAGCGAGGGAGCTGCAACCAGAGCCGGCAGTGCCTGCACTAAATACACGGAATCAACTTTGGCTCCGTAATTGCACGATGGAATCAACTTTGGCTCCGTAATCGCACGATGGAATCAACTTTGGCTCCATAACCACAGCCGAGAGCTGCGGGGAAGGTGGCTGGAGCTGCAAGAGGGGAGGGAGGGTTGGGGTTGTGCTGGTGTCGCTCGCCCCGTGGGAAGACAGGAACTGGAGGATTCGGCAGCGCCGACCACGGCAGCTGGACCCTGACTTGGAACGACAGCAGCACTGGCCCAGAGGAACCATCATTTAACCAGGAACTTGGTTTTCCGTAAGAAGATGCTGGTGGGGAGATAGGAAAAAAGCTACTGAGCTGCAACTATCCCACAAACATGAAGCCTGCATGTTCCGAGGCTGCGACCTGGAGCCTCAGAATTGTTCCAGGTGCTTCCAGGAGCAGGACTTGCAGAAGAGGCCGCTTTGTTTCCTTGCCACACTCCCATCTTTTAAAATAATAAAATAAGAGCCGGGAAGACTGCTTGTACAGTGAATAAGCCATTTTATTTTTGTCCTGTGCTCACACAATCTCTTCTCTCCCTGACAGGTCACAGAGCAGGCAAATAAAGTCTCTAAAGAGGAAAATAACTTAAAACATACGCGCGGGGCTCCCTTCCGACCTCCCCGCACCCCCAGCTCCACCTCTTGTGCTTCGTCTCCTGCGTAAGCAAAGCCGTCGGACCTCAGGAGGCCGGGATGGGAGGGCAGAGCCCGCCGGGATCCCAAGCTCCCAGCTCCAACTGCTTTTCCCTCCTTCGCCTGGAAAAATGCGGCTCCTCCAGGCCTCCCCGCTGCATTCCCAGGTTTCCTTCCTGTGGGTGACCACCCCGAGCCTTCCCCTCCGCCGCGCCACCCTCGCCCCGCATCACGTGCACAGGACTTGGCCAGGAAAAGCCAGTTTTAAGCTTTTTTTTTTTTTTCTTTCTTTCTTTTTTTTTTTTTTTTTTGCTTTTTTTTTTTGTTTCGTTTGTTCGGTTGCTGGTAAAGTCGGGACCCTCCCAGCTGTGCTCTATTGGAAAAACAGCTTCTAGGACCGTCTCCGTGCGGAGACCGACAGTGATCAAGGCACTACCCCCACCCCCCTCCTGAAAACAAAGGAAGTCGGACCAACACCTCAGGACAGAAGAGAATCCTATAATGTGATCACACGGTTACACGGAATCCTTATGGCAAAGAGAACATTTAGCAGCTTTGAACGTTTGGGGCTTCTCCCTTTTACTCAACACAAGCACTCTAGACCCTAGAGGGAAAAACAGGGCGGAAGCCCCCGAAAAACCAAAGCGCGGTTGGGAATCGGGGAATCCTATCGGCTCTCTAATTTCTAGAAGTGACGAGGCCGGGGCGGGGGAACCCCCTGCTCCCCACTTTGTGCTCCGAGGCGAGCGGGAGAGCCCCGCGGCCCCCTCCCCGCCCTCCTCCCCAAGCAGCTCCCCAGGCAGCGGGAGAAGAACAGCGGTTGCATGCAGGCTGCTGCGTGTGCCGGCCCGGGCTGGCTCGGCGGCAGTGACGTGCTCCGAGTGCGGTTGGCGGGGGTTCGTTAACACTCTTAGTTAAACCCTCTCCAGTTCCACGCTCTTTTCCCTCCCCCCTGTCTCCATTCCACTCCCCTTCCCCAAAATCCTAAAGCTCTACGCACGCCCCCCCCGTCACGGTTCTCCCATGAGATCCCCCCGCTGCGGAGCTTCCTCGGACCGGAAGGGGTTAATGGAAGTCACACCACTTGTGGTTCCATGTGTGCACTGGTCTGATCTAGGAAGGGATGGTGGTTAATCTGGATTCGAGTCAGGTTGGATCACACACACCGATGTTCAAAACCGGTTCAGGAAAAGGAGGAAAAAAAAAAAAAAAAAAGAAAAGAGGGAAAGAAAAACAAAAAACCCAACTACCTGAAATCACGGAACTTTGGAAGTTCAGAAAACGTCTCTCCTAGAACTCGTTTTAAGTTCGTTTGCTTAAATCTCTTTTCTTATTTAAAGCCAGTTCCTAACAGTAGTTTTTCCACCTCTGCTAACCTCCCCACCTGCGACGCCAGCTCCTTTCCTGCGCTCAAAGGATTCCAGGTTGTGGAAGGCGCCGGGCTGGGCAGTGCGGGGGCCCCGTCCCTCAGCCTGCAGGTCCCGCAGTCCCTCCCGCGCGCTGACCGGCAGCAGTCCCGGTTGTTTGAGAAGATATTATCGGATAAGAAGGCATGAAAGTTCCTCTTTTTAAGTTCAACCTTCCAGGCTCGGCCCTTCTCCAGTTCGCACTTTTGAGCGAGTGTCCCACTCGTCCCGCCTTGCCGGGAGCTTCACTTCCTCCGATCCTTCTGTTTGCGCTCCTGCCGCCGCGCCTGCTGGTCGGCTACGGCGCGAGGTATCAAGATGACGCTGCCGTCGCTGGCGTATTGCAGCGCGTACTGGCTGGGCGAGTAGGGCTGCCCGTTCTCGTCCCGCAGCCTCCCGAAGACTTCGTGGTAAAGGTTCTGCACCTTTTGCTTCATCTGGCGGATGGATTTGAGGAATTCCACCTTCTCCCTGAGCAGTTTGGACTTGTCGCGTTGCAAGTCCTCGACGTCGCGTTCCAAGTTGAGGATGGTGTCCAGCTTCCTCTTGCGGCAGTTCTGGGCAGCCATCTTGTTCTTCCCTCGCCTTCGGATGTCGCGGATCAGGCTCAGCTGCGCCTCGCTCAGCTGGTACTTGGAGAGGAGCTCGTTGAACTCCTCCACCGGCAGGTTGATGATCTTGTCGTTGGTGAAGGGGATCTTCATGGCTCTAGCTCGATGCTCGTCCCTGCTCATCTGCTTGTCCAGGAACTCGGACGGCTTCTCCTTGCTGCTCTTCTTGCCGGCGCTGGGCAGTTTGGGCTCCTCGGGATCCAGGTTTCCTGGAGCCATGTTATAGGTGTGGTTGTGGCCAACATGCTCCAGGTAAGGCAAATAATGGAGCTGCGAGGGGTCCTGGTAGCTCATGCGGCAGAATTTGCTGTACTCTGGCTGGTATCCAACCGCCCCTTCGGCTTCTTCGAAGTCCACGTTTTCGGAGTCGGAGCTGTAGCCGACAGCTCCTTCCTCCGAAAACGAGGAGGAGGAAGAGGATGAGGAGGAAGAGGAGGAAGAGGATGAGGAAGAGGAGGCTTCCGAGCTGCTCAGAGAAGCGGGACTGTGGCCAGAATCCAGAGAAAGACCTGAGTCTGAATCAAACTCCTCTTCCAGCTGCGAGGCCTGCACGGGGTTGAAGCCTTCTTCGATCGCCAAGTCCATCAAACTGATCTCATCGAGCATGGCCTCATCTAGGAGGCCGCCCAGCGGGTCGGGCAGCTCGGGGCTGGCCGTCTCGTTGACTGTGCTGTTCAGCTGCGGAGGGAAGAAGATCCCGCTCAGGTTGGTGGAGCCGAAGGTGCTGTTGAGGCCAGTGGAGTTGTCCGGCGCCAGCTGGAGCAGGGCCGAGCTGCCGGCCATGGAGGGGCTTTCGATGTCGGAGCTGAAGAGGGAGAAGTCCTGCGCGCAGCTGCCCAGCGAGGCCTGATGCAGGCTGACGTTCTGGTTGATGGGGGTGTTGGGGGCCAGGCTGTAGTTAGCGGTCAGCAGGTCTCCGCTCGAGCCGTTGTACAGCGTCTCCGCAGTCGTGCTGTTCACTTCCATCGCCTGGAAGAGATGCGGAACAGCTTGGTGAACGAGCTGCGCTCCAGCCCTGCCTCTCCTCAGTGCCCTTCGCTTCTAGCGTGTGCCAAAAAGAGATAGGACAATGCTTCTGGATCCCACGGAAGGAGCTCCCTCCAGCAGCTCGGCAGCATCCGGAGGGTTGGGATGGCAGCAGGAGCTGCCCCACAGGTGGGACAGTGTCACCACACAGGCTGGGATGGAACTAAAGCAGCCACAGCAAACCCCGAGCCACGGCTGCAACGGGATCGGATGCATGGGATGGCGATCAAACCTCAATTCCACCGAGCAACACGCTCCTAACAGGCTGCCCAGGGAGGGGGTTGAGTCCCCTTTCCTGGAGGGGTTTAAGGGACGGGTGGACGAGGCGCTGAGGGACATGGTTTAGTGATTGATGGGAATGGTTGGACTCGATCCGATGGGTCTTTTCCAACCTGGTGATTCTATGATTCCTGAAAGAGAAAACCCTGCTGGAGCTCACCTGCATTTCCATGATGGACATGAGGTCCTGCCACTGCTGCTCCAGATCGAAGGGCGACTCGGTCTCAGCGAGGAGCGGAGACAGCAGGCTGGTCTGGATGCCTGCAGATCTGCTCTCGCCGGGCACGGCTTCGCTCAGGGTGGAGACATCCGCAGCTGGAAACTAACCACGTGAGGCAGAGTCAGTCCCCGGCTGAGCTGCCACGGCCAGCGAGACAGCAATCCCAAATGCCCTTCCACCTCCACGCAGACAACCGCTTTGCCTTTGTTCAAAGCAAACCGGTTGCAGTTATTCCTGCACAGTTCACTAGGAACTAATTAGAAGCGAAGCCAGAAATCTTTAATTAATTGTGACACCCCCCCCTCCTCCTTAGACAGGCTAACCCAATTTACTGCCAGCTCTGCAGGCTGGGTTCAGGGTACAAGAAGCATCGAAACCCTGGCGAACGAGTAGAGGAGAGTGGCTGCTGCCTCAAGATCTGCCAAGGGGTGGATCCATCGCCCTTCTCCGCTCACCTCTGAATTCTCCCCGAATGGGAAGGTGGCCTCCAGCAGCCTAAGGCACTCCTCCAGTGACAGGGCTGTCTGATCCTCCGCACCGGGCACCTGATGGAAAACACAAGCAATCATAGCCCTGGGATTAGGGAGGTGGTGAGAAGAAACGAGCTCCTTTCAGCAACGCATCCAAAAAAGAGCCAGAGGCCCCACCCAATGCTTCGCAGATTCCATCCTCCTGCTCCAAAGAGCATCAGAGTGGCCCTGGAGGGAAACGTGCCGCCTCTCCTCCCGGCGAGCCTCACCTCCTGCCAGCGCAAGGACTCTGCTACAGGCTGGAGGGGACTCTGCGTCTCTGCCACTGCCAGACAACCCAAAGGCACAGCCAGAATCAGACACCCTCCTCCTAGCGCCCTGCTGGCGGTGACACGGCCCTTCTCCTGCCTCGCTGCAGCTGTCCGGCCTGTCAGGCTTTGCCAGCATCAAATCCACCAGGTGAAGCCTTATCCTGCGGCTCAGCGCATCCTCAGCGAGCATCACACGCAACACCCTCGCCCCACGGCCGGACAGAGCACCCCTCACCTCCCCAGCGCCTCAGAGGGATCGCAGACCCCCGTCACGCTGCAGCCCCCAGCCCGGGTGGCTGCGGGGGCTTTACCTGCGCAGGGAAACTCTCCCCGGTCTCTCCATCAACTAGTAGGGTCCTATCCAAGATGTCATTCCCTCCGCTCCTCCAGCTGTCCCCGCACTCCCTCCCATCGCTCAGCTCTTTGTCCACTTCGCTCTCTTTCTGCCGGTGGCTGTAGTCAAAAATCTCTCGCCCAGCGCCGAGATCAATATCCTGTCTCCACAGGATGTCAATCAAATCGATGTCCTGAAAGACAGACCACATCTCCTTCAGCCACAAGCAGGGTCCCCGCCCCGGGAGGGACCCCCCGTTCCCTTTCCCGGGGGCCGTGCTGCCTCCGGGGATCCCCGGGAGCGGCTCTGCGGGCTCCCGGCCGCCCGGGCCCGCCTTGCATCAGCCCGTGGTGCCATCCTGGCCATTTGCATAAGGGGTGCGGTGCAGCCGGGAGGAAAATCCCCGCATTCCCACCCACCTGATGCAACTTCAGCCGCGGAGACCGGGTTACCGGCAGCCTAACCCACCCTCGCCCCCCGCCATCCCCTCCCGGTGCAGCCTCGCTACCTTTCTCATGTCCCCAGCTGCCACCCGGGCCGATCATGATCCCCGGGGGAGGCGGCGGCGGGGCGGGCTGGCCGGGGCGCGGCGCCGCGCACGCATCGCCGGCTGCGGGAGGCGGTGGGGGGCGGTGGGAGGGTGAAGCCACCGTTCTCCACTCCGCCTCACCGGCCCCCAGCGGCGGCGGAGGCGGCGGCGGCGGGAGGGCTGCCCGGTGCTCGCAGGGCCCGGCTGGGCTGGGCTGGGGGCGCCCTGCCCGGGCCGGGGCTGCGGCGAGCCCCGCCCGCCGGTACCGTGGCTGCGGCTCCCGCCAAGCCCCGCCCACCCCCGCCCCGCCGGGATGCGGCGGGCCGGGACACGCCCCCTCCCGCCACCGGCACGGCGAGGCCCCGCCCACCGCGCCCCGCACGCACCAATCAGCGCCCAGCCAGGCCGAGACCACGCCCACCGCGCCCCAGCACCCACCAATCACCGCTGAGCCGCGGCGAGGCCACGCCCGCCACGCCCCCGCGCTGAGGTGGAGCCCCGCCTACCGCGTTTTAACCCATCGGCGGTGCGCTGGGCGAAAACACGCCCACCGCACCCTCGCGCCAACCAATCAGCGCCGAGATGGGAATAAGTCACGCCCACCTCGCCCCCACGCCAGCCAATCAGGACCCCGCCCCGACCAATCACCGCCGCCGGGGGGCGCGCGCTCAGCCAATGGGACGCGCCCCCGCGCCCCCGCAGCGCGGCCCCCCCCCCCGGCCTCGCCCTGCGCCGCCAATATGGGGGGGGGGGGGGGGGGGTCGTCCCGGGGCCCCGAGCGGAGGGAAGGGAAGGGATGGGAAGGGGAGTCAAGGCCGGCGTGACCTTGGCTTTCCCCACACACACACACCGGGAGACCCCGGGAAAGCGGTGGGAAAAGGCTCTCCACACCCCCCAACACACCCCGCTAAGAACGGGCACCGGGCGTTCCCGGTGGCGCTGAGCCGGCTCAGCCCCCGCGCAAGGCGCTGCCCGGGGCCAGCGCTGAGCACCGACGGCTCATCACATGCCTGGGCCGCGTATTTTTATCCCGGCGCTGCCTCCCGCCCTTCCCCACCCCCAATGCTGCAGAGGGCAGGGATCCATCCCGGCTTTCCCGTTGGGATAAGACGGAGCGGGTTAGTAAAAAGCCCAAATTCCCCTTTTTCGGATGATTCTGAACCCCTAGGAGCCCCGCGCCGCACCCAAGGGTGAGGTCCAGTTCCTAAAATTATCCCTAGCAACACGCAGAGTCGCAATATTCCCCGTGCCAGGAAAAGTCAGGTCAAAATTTAAAGCCATCTGCAGCTCAACTGCCTAAGGAAGGATCCAGCCCCGCAGGTGCCTTCCAGAGGCTGCCGGGAGCTGCGGAGTGCAGGCAGGATTCCCAGCAGAAAAGCTGGATGGTTGCTTGGAATTTACCAGGGAGTTGAGGTTCCAGGCCAAGACCCCCCCAGAAAAAGGGTTTGGGGAGCACAGGCCGTGTTCGAGGTTGCAGACGGGATTTCCTGGCACTGGGTGCCCAGGCGCTGAGCCCCACACACCCTGCAGGAGAAATAACCCCCCTTCCTCCCCAAATCAGGGATTTAGGGGGAAAAACATGGAAAAAGGGGACCTGAGGAAGAGCACCGACACCTGAACAGGCAGGATTCAAGGGAGGTGCAGACTCAAATCTCCCCACCCTTCCCTGAAGGAGCGACTGGAGAGAAACTGCAGCGCGGAGGAGCACGCTTCCCTCCCAGCATCGCGTGATTCCCACCCGGCATCGCATCCTTCCCACCCGGCATCACGTCCCTCCCACCTGGCATCGCCCAGGCTGGCTACGAGTTCCACTCCCAGCTGGTCCAGCCAGAGCTGGCTGGGTTTGCGATGGTGCTCAATGCAGGATAGCATTTTAGGACAGGAATAACCAGGAAAAACATGGTGTTATCTACCTCCTACTACCCAAATCCACAGAGTTTCTCCCTAAAACCCAATCCGGATTCTCTGGGAAAGGCTACTCAGACCCCACACCCTTTGCCTGGAGCACCAGACTTGGGGAAGGGCAGTGAGGTGACTTTGGACAAGGCATCCCATCCTTCCCAGTTCCCAGGACAGGGAATTGCCCCTCGGTTATCAGGGAGGAAGCTGAGGGTGTGAACGTTTGCCTTGTGTCTGCCACCCTCTGACCGCAGCTCTTCTTGTTGACGCCTCCAAGGTCACCGATCACAAACCCAGAGTGGGATTTTCACTCCTCCGGAGCCAGGAGATCCCGGCAGAGAGGGAAAAGCTGCCCACAGGACCAACCCAGGCTCCATCCGCGCTTCCTACGGCAGCATCCTGCTGCTTGGCTCTCGCTGCCAGACCCGAAACAATCGTCACCTTTGTCTGCACGCGGTCTCCCACCGCTTCCCTCGTGCCATTCCCTGCCCGCTTCTGCCAGAGCCACACGGGAAAAGCTCTCGGCATCCACGACAGCTGCTTGCGGAGCTGCCCACCCCGCGCTGCCAGGCACAGGCAGCCGAATCTGGCTCTCCTCATGCCCAGATGCCTCAGCGCCTCGACCCAGACGCAATTTAGGAGGCGCTGGAAGGACCCGACGCTGCAAATCAGCCCTAACGTCCCCTCCGGCACAATCGGGGAGAGACGGAACATGCCGTGACAGAAAGAGCGGTGCCAAAAGGGAAAAGACGGGAGTGGAACAGCATCCGGGGCCCAGTCTTGCATCACAGCCTCCGCAAGGCTGGGCTCAGACAGAAAACACAAACCCGCTTTCCACTTCACCTCTCCCCACCCCTCCTGTGATGAAAACCGAGCCATAAACTTCGCCGCTGGATGAACTCCAGAGCCAAGAAACCCAAGCACCCGCTCGGCACCTGGGATCACGCTGTTACCCAATGCCCCTGTTTGTTTCCCAGCTTCGCTTTATCGGTTTCACAACACCCAGCTACGCACGCAGGTTGCAACGCTGACCCCAAACCTTTCCCCCCCACCCTTTCACTATTACTTTCTCACCAAGAATAAAGGCAAACCAGAAAGGAAAAAAAAACCACCCCACACAGATCCCTGGAACCCTCCAACTGAACCAGAATTCAGCATTCTGCCATTCCCAAGCGGGAACCCACTTTTCCCAAGTGCTAAACACACACAACATGCAGAGTCCCGCTCACTCGGGACAGTACCAGAGGGCAAAACCCTCCCCAACTGCTCCCTTTTCCCCCCACCACAAGAAAAGAAGGTCTTGCCTACCTCTTTGGTCAGGTCCCCGTTCACCGGCGCAGCCACCGCTCCCAAATCTTCCAGTTCTTCCCCAAATCCCTGCTCAGCTCCGCTCTCCCTCACCCCGTTGTCGGGATTGCTCGCATCCTGCAAGCCGCTGCTGTTCTCTAGGGCGATGCCGGCGCTGGGCTGGCTCCCGGACACGGATCCTTCGGGGTCTCTGTGCACCAACCAGGCGTTGACCTCAGTGGTGGGGACCTGAAACCGGTCCAGGGCCCTCACCTGGTTGAGCAGCCGGCGAGCGGTGAAGTAATAGTCCAGGTCTACGCTTTTTGGGTGGATGCCATAGCCGTCCAAGGTGTTCCGTAGGTTGTGAAACTGGGTCTGGGTGTAAGCGGAGCTCTGGCCGAGGATGATCTCCCGGAGAGGAGGGAGCTGTGAGTTCAGGTAGGTATCCACGTCCACGCGAACGCCGATGAGGCTGAGCAGGATGGTGAACTGGATGAGGCCTTCAGTGAAGTATTTCTTCAGCGAAAGCATTTCTGGCAGAGGAGAAAAGAAAATAGGTAGAGGGGTTGGGAATTCAAAACAAAAAAAACAGCGTTGGATGAACGCTCCACACAACAGGTTGGTTGGGTTTGTCTTTCCTCTGCCCCACTTTCGAACAAACACCACAAAGCAGCGACTTCAGCGTCCAGGTTATCGCTAAAACACAGGATAAATTTGAAAGAACATTCAGGACTTTGGGATGGGGACGGCTTTGTTTTCCCTCTCAGATTCCGGATCTCGCTGGTTCATTATTAAAGACTGAAATCTTAAAAAGCAACAAACCCTCCCCAGAAGTCAGCCCCCACTCCCTCGCACCCCTTTTGTCTCTTCAGAGCTGTTTGAGACCACGTAGGGACAGAAAAATCCATGACTTACTGTCCAAAAACTCCACATACAGCGCCTTCCCCTCTCCCCGCCGATTCCCCACGCTCCAAGACGGGCTCCGACAGCCGCCTGCTCGTTCTTCCCCTCCTCTGGCCCACGCAGCCTCTTGCAGGAGCCTTTCAGGAGTCAAAGTTCCAGCTCACGGGAAGGTCCAGAGACGCCTCTGCTCCTGGCTGCAATTTCATCAGCCGCTGCAACACAACCAGAGAGCAAACGCGATAACACGCCCGGGCACCACCCAAAACATCACACATGGAGCGACTCCACCAGGAACCGGTGGCTGCCCCCGCAGAACCCGCTCGGTTCCACTCCAGGGGCTGATTTACCACGAGGCGGGCACGGCGAGGTTACCTTTGGTGACAATATTGTCCATACTTCCCCTCCCTGAGCTATTCTTAGGCTGGCGCGTCAACTTCCCCTCGCTGAAGGCATCCAGCTCGACTCCCTTCACTCCTTCTCCCCGTTTCCAGCGGCTCTACAAAAACACACCAGAGGTTCTTCCAACAGCGACAAAACAGCCCAAACCGGGGGTTCCCAGCCTCGCCCCTCTCACCCCCGCTTGGCCCCCATCCCGGTGCCCCGAAGGAGCCGTGGGGCCCCCGTTCTCCCTGCCATCCCCTCCTTGGTGCTGGGGGTGGCAGGGCCCTGTACCCCCTCCAATCAACTCCATCCCGGTTCTCCCTTCGCAGGGGGATCCCCCCCATCCCCTATTTCCCACCCCGGGTCCCGGTCGTCCCCGCTCTCCCATCCCTAGCTGGGGGGTCCCGGTGCTGCCCGGTGAGGGGTGGCGGGGCCACCTGGCCCCCCGTAACCCCCAATCCCGTCCCGGTTCTCCCCTCGGGAGGGTCACGGTGATTCCCTATCCCTTCCTTAACCAGCCTCTCCTCACCCGGGGGGTCCCGGTGCTGCCCCCCCCCCAATCCATACTCCCATTTCTCCTCTCAGATCCCGGTAACTCCCTCAATTCCCATCCCGGCCACCGGTTCCCCCCACACTCCCCTCTTTTTTTTTTTTTTTTTTTTTTTTTTGGGGGGGGTGTGGTGTGATCCCGGTGATTTTCTACCCCGGTTCTCCTCTCCCGGAAGAAAAACACCGGCAATTCCACCCCCATCTCCATCCCGACCACCGGTTCCCCTCACTCTCCCCTCATTGTGTGTGTGGCGGGGGGGGGGGACTCCCGGTGCTACCGGTCAGGTACCTGCCCCCCCCCACCTCTTCTCAACCCCGGTACTGCCCCCCTAACCCTCCATACCGGGCCCTTTAACCCCCTCCCGGCCGCTCAGCACCGCCCCCCAGTACCCGCCGGTCGCCGCTCGCTCGGGCCCCGCCGCCGGCCCCGCTCCCCGCCCCGGCCCCGCCGCCTCCTTCCTCCTCCTCCCACCACCCCCCGCCGCCTCCCGCCAACTCCCGCCTCGCGCAGCGTCTCCGCCAATCAGCGGCCGCGCTCGTGGGGTGGGGGGGAGACGGAAACCAATAGCATGCGAGAGTGAGCGACTGCGCCCGCCTCCCGCGGGAACAGCCAATCAGCGCCGCCGGGCCCCGAGATTATCCAATGGGAGAGAGCGAGAGACGCGATAGTCCCTCCGCCTCCGTCTCGGGGCAGTTGAGTGACAAGCAATTGACCAATCAAACGCGGCGCCTCGGCAGAGCGGCGGCCGCAGCCACCAATGAGACGCAGCGCCGGCCTGGCTAGGCGCTCGATTGGCTCCGCCCCTCCGCCCCGCGGCCGTTGCCATGGCAGCGGGGGCAAGGTGGGGAGGCCTGCTGCCGCCATGGCGGAGGCTCCAGCCCCCGCAGGCCTCAACCACGGCCCCAGCACCCCAGGGAGACTCCGAGCTCCATCCAGCCTGACCTCGGGCACCTCCACGATGGGGCAGCCACCACTGCTCGGGGCAACCCGGGATAAGTCCTCCCCACCCTCACATTTCTCCCCAAGATCTCATTTCAGTCTCTTTCAGCTCAAAACTTCACCTCACCTCTCCCTGCCCTCCCTGATCAAGAGCATCTCCCCAGCTTTCCTGGAGCCCCTGGAAGCTACTCTAAGGTGTCCCTGGAGCCTTCTCTTCTCCAGGCTGAACAACCCCAACTCTCTCAGCCTGGCCTCATACAGGAGGTATCCTCTGATGAGGGTCCAGCTTTGGAGTCCTCAGTGCAGGAAGGCCATGGAGCTGTTGGAGCAAGTCCAGAGGAGGCCACGGAGATGATCGGAGGGCTGGAGCACCTCCTGCTGGTCCCATGGCTTTGGATGCATCCAGGACACTGGGCTGTGAGCGCACATTGCCAGCTCAGGTTGAGCTTCTCATCCACCAGCACCTTCCCTTGTCTCAATCCATTCTCCCCCCAGCCTGTAATTGTGCTTGGGATTGCCCTGACCCAGGTGTAGGACCTCGCCCTTGGCCTTGTTGAACTAGAATTGTGGAATCATGAAGTCCTTCCAGCTACACACCAGCTCCATGGTGACTTAAACCATGCCCTGAAGCACCACATCTACACTTTGAACCCGTCCAGGGATGGAGATGCCACCACTGCCCTGGGCAGCCTCTGCCAGGGCTTCACCACTCTACAAGTAAAGGAATTTTCCCTAATATCCAATCTAAACCTGCCCTGGTGCAACTTAAGGCCATTTCCTCTCATCCTATCATTTGGGGAGACTTAAGATGCGATTTTAGGGAGAAATGTTTCCCTGTGAGGGTGGCTTCCAGGCCAGGTTGGATGGAGCTTGGAGCCCTTGATCCAGTGGGAGGTGTCCCTGCTCATTGCAGGGGTGGGACTGGATGAGCTTTGAGGTCCCTTCCAATACAAACCACTCCTTGATTCTATGGTTTAATTAGTCATTATTTATTGTGTTCTAGTAAAGTTATGATGACAGGAGATGAGCAGGAGAGGAGAGGGACACCTTCTTAGCTAAGCAAGCCTTAGGGACATCCTGGCCTTCGTGGGTTTGAGGATGAGATGTGGACATCACCTTGTGCAGCAGAACCATAGAATAAAATCATAAAATAGTTTGGGTTGGAAGGGACCTTAAAGATCATCCAGTTCCACTTCCCCCCTGCCATGGGGAGGGACACCTCCCACTGGATCACGCTGCCTAAGCCCCATCCAACCTGGCCTTGAACACCACCAGGGATGGAGCAGCCACAACTTCCCTGGCAACCTGTTCCAGTGCCTCGCCGCTCTCATGGTGAAGAAATTCTTCCTTATGTCTAGCCTAAATCTGCCCCTCTCCAGTTTATCCCCATTGCCCCTTGTCCTATCACTCCAAGCCTTTGTAACCAGTCCCTCCCCAGCTTTATTATAGCTCTTTCAGGTACTGGAAGGTCACTATAAGATCTCCTCAGAGCCTTCTCTTCTCCAGGCTGAACAAGCCCAACTCTCTCAGCTTGTCCTAGTATGGGAGGTGCTCCAGTACCAGTAGTGCCAGAGCTCCTCTGTGAGAGCTACCAGAGCTGAAAGGTGCTGTGAGCAACCACAGGAGCTGGAAGCGCATCAGCCCACCCCCCCATCCTGTCATCACCTCTTGGGGATGATCAACCACCAGGTCCTTGATGGGAACTCCATAAACCACTCAATAAACATGGAGCAGGGTTGGCGTTAAAACCTGTCATCCCTGAGCGGGTTATTTACACCCTCCCTTCATCGATCGGCATGGGCTGCCCAAATCGACGCCGGTGTCCCCAAAACAAGGGGCAGAGGCTGCAAACCCTGGCAGGGAGAAGGGCAGGGCAGCACCTCCCCTGCTATTCCTGCCACCCTGCAGCACCCGGAGTGTCCTCAGCTGCCAAAACCAGACACCCTTTTCCCTGCCCTAGAAACTCGCCGGGACAAACAGGATGCCAGAGACAATAGTTCATCTGAAAAAAACGTGGAAAATGAGCGTGGGCTCCGATGCCTCGCAGCGGGGCGAGGTTTTCGAGCCAGGAGTGTCTTCCCAGAGCAGCAGCTGGGGCAGAGCTCCTGTATTTTATGGCAAGGACAAAGGTTTCTGAATAGCTGAGAGATGAGGATTGGCTGTGAATGTCCTGAACCCGCAGAGCCCCAGCGCTGTGAGCAGGGATGCTCCAGAGCACCCAGGGAGACGGGCACGGCAGGGAAAGGTGGCAAAGAGCCTGGAAGGACCCGGATCCAAACGATTTTTTTGGGTCACGGGCTTGCTTTCCCTAACCTCCACATGGAAAACAACCCATGGAACACCCACAAAAGCTGGGGTGTGGCCGCTGCCCACGTCGTGGCACAACTGGCAATTTGCTGTGACAACGGCCCGGGCAGATGGATGGATGGACGGACAGACAGACGGCTCCGTTGATACTGCGAGCCAGGAAATCTGGGGGTTCTTCCAACCCCGATGGGGACGCCTCGAGTGTTATTCCGGCACCATCTCCCCCTCCAGCCCTGCATCCCATGAGGAAAACAGGCGCGTGGGAGCGTCCCTAAAACCCCCCCAGCAACCCGAGCCGGGCTGCCCCTCGCAGGGTTATTTTTAGCGTCCCTTTCGGAGACATTTGGAGGCTGGCAGGCATTCCGGTGCCCTGCTTCGTGCTGGCACAAAGGGCACGGAGGTCTGTTCCCAGTGCTCCCAGTGGAAAACCAAACCCCAGTTTCCCTTTGGTCGTGGCTGATAGGGACAGTTGGGGACAGTGGGATCCCTCGGGTGGGATGCAGTGGGTCGCTGCTTGGGGAACACCGTGTTCCTCACTCTGGGGGCCCCCAGGGGCTCAGCCCCCACTACGGGGAAACACTCCAACCCTGGCGATTAAAGCAAACCAGGGTGGTTTGGGTGCAGCCAGCAAGGATCACTTGGGGGGCACCGACCCCCTAGACACGCTTGCACCCCCCAGCTGGACACCACACTGCTGGGACCCCCCCCCGTCCACCTCCCTTGGGTCACCCAGGAGGGAGACCCCAAATTAGCAGCACCCTGAAGGGGTGATCCTGAGCCTCCTTCCCTCTATGCGCTCCACTGACCCCCCAATTTAGGGGGTAGGGGTGTCCCAGCCTCCCTTTTCCCCTCCTCAGCTGGTCTTTTACCAAAAGGAGATGTATGGGGGTAGCACGGGGGGGACCACACGAGTGTCCCCCCTCATTCCCCACTGTGTCAACACAGGGGTGCAGGGTCTTTGTTGGGGAACACCCCCCCCCCCCCTTTTTTTGTCATTGCTGCAGGAGTTGCTGAGCCCAGGGTGCAGGGGGGGGGGGGGGGGACACGGGGCCAGGGCGGAGCTGGGGGGTGGAAAATCGGGGAAGGAACGAAGCCATGGAGCTCATGAGGCCGGTATGGGATTGGAAAAGGGCTGGGGGTCCCCTGGGAATGGGGGGGGGGGGGGGGTGTTGTGTTGGAGCACGGGAAAATGAGGGGGAATGAGGAAAAATAGGGAGGGAAAACAAGGAGGGGGGAGAGAAAAAGATGGGGGGAAAGGAGAAGAAAAAGGGGGGAGTGTGGGAGAAAAAGGGAGGTGAGAAAAAGGGGGGTAAAAAGGGGAGATATAAAAAGGGGGAGATGAAAAGGGAGAGGTAAAAAAAGGGGGAGGTAGAAGGGGGGGGAATGGAGGAAGGGGGAGAGAGGGAGGGAAAGCCGGAGGAGGGAGAAAAAGAGGGGTGAAAACAGGGGGAGGAAAGGGGAGAAATGGGAGGAAAAATGAGGGAGAGGTTCTGGGGGTGCCCAAGGTGGGTTGCCCCCACTGCAGGGCTGAGCCCCCCAGCCCCTCTCCCCCAGGAGCCCTCCCTGTACACTGTGAAGGCCCTTCTCATCCTCGACAGCCACGGCCAGCGCCTGCTTGCCAAGGTGAACCCCCCTGCCTCAGTTTCCCCAAGGGATGCTGCGTGCGCCTCCCAGAACCCTCCTGCTTCCCCCAGCTTGGGCTGCAGGGTCTCCGGGGGGTCCCAATACTGACCTTGAGGGTGCTGGTGGGTGGCTTGGAGATCCCAGCAGGGACTTCAGGGGGGCCTGGGCAGGGGTTGAGGGGTCTGGCGGGGGACTTTGGGGTTCTGGTGGGGGTTTGAGGGGTCTATCAGGGCCTTTGGGGGTTCTGATGAGGGTTTGAGGGGTCTGGCAGGGCCTTTGGGTGGATCTAGTGGGGGCTTTGGGGGTTCTGATGGGGGTTTGAGGGGTCTGGTAGGGGCTTTGGGGGTTCTGATGGGGGTTTGAGGGGTCTGACAGGGCCTTTGGGGGGATCTAGTGGAGACTTTGGGGGTTCTAATGGGGGCTTTGGGTTGCCTGATGGGGGTTTGAGGGGTCTGGTGGGGGCTTTGGGTTGTCTCATGGGGGTTTGAGGGGTCTGCCAAGGGCTTTGGGGGTTCAGATGGGAGTTTGAGGGGTCTGGCAGGGCCTTTGGGGGGATCTAGTGGGGGCTTTGGAGTTTCCGATGGGGGTTTGAGGGGTCTGGCAGGGGCTTTGGAGGGGTCTGGTGGGGGCTTTGGAGTTTCTGATGGGGTTTGAAGGGTCTGGCAGGGCCTTTAGGGGGATCTAGTGGAGGCTTTGGGGGTTCTAATGGGGGCTTTGAGGGTTCTGGCAGGGGCTTGGAGCTCCCAGCAGAGACTCTCTGGAGTCTAGTAGGGGCTTTGGAGGTTCCAAGAGGGACTTGGAAGGATCTAGCAGGACCTTGGGGATCCCAACAGAGGTTTTTTGGGGTCTGGTGGACTTCGGGGTGTCCCAGCACCCCCTGCTCCCCCCCGTGCAGGGTTTATGCTGCCCACCTTGAACCCTCCCAATCTCCCCAGTACTACGACAGCACGTTCCCCACGGCCAAGGCGCAGGCGGCCTTCGAGAGGAGCATCTTCAGGCAGAGCCAGCGGGTGGGCGGTGAGTGGAGGGGGGGTTGTAATTGGGGGTGGTGGGGACAGGGGTGCAGAAGGCTTGATGCCAAGGTGAGGGGCATCAGGCTTGGAGCAGACACTGACAGTGACCCGTGTCCTCGTCTAGGTGAGATCGCCTGTCTGGAAGGACTCACCATCGTCTACAGGAGCAGCGTTGACCTCTTCTTCTATGTGGTCGGGGGATGCCAGGAGAATGAGGTATGGGGGCAGCCCTGGGGACCCCCTGCATCCCCACTGGTGCCTTGGGGTCACCCCACATCCCTACTGATGCTTTGGGGACCCCCTGTGTCCCCACTGATGCTTTGGGGTCACCCCACATCCCTAGTGATGCCTTGGGGACCATCTATGTCCCTCCTGGGGACCCTCCGCATCTCCGCTGATGCCTTGGGGACCCTCCACATTCCACTGATAACTTGAGAACACCCCACATCCCCAGTGATGCCCTGGGGGCCCTCCACGACCCCACCGATGCCTTGGGGACCCCCTGTGTCCCCACTGATGCCTTGAGGACCCCTTGTGTCCCCACTGATGCCCTGGGGACCCCCCAAACCCTCACTAACACCCCGTCCCCCCGCAGCTGATGCTCTCAGCCGTGCTCACCTGCCTCCTCGATGCCCTCGGCCACCTCCTGCGGTGAGTGCCCAGGGCCACCCAGCCCAAAACGCCTCAGCCTCAGGTGGGGAAACTGAGGCAGGGCACGTTTTCCAGGTGACACCATGAGCTAGCGAAGCCCCTGTCCCCCAACACCCCAGGTGGGACGAGGACAAAGCTGCTTTGGGGTGGCAGGGGTCTGGGTTCCAGGCCCCCAAATCTTGATCGGGTGTGGGTGCAGCGATATCTCCCACCCGCTCGCCCGCAGGAAGGAGGTGGAGAAGCGCTGGCTGCTGGACAACATGGAGGGGACGTTCCTGGTGGTGGATGAGATCGTGGATAAGGGGTGAGCGCCGCATGGAGGGATGGAAGGGGACAAGGGACAGGGGTGGCATCACCCCTTGGTGCTGGGAAGGGGCTGGACCGCTGTCTGGCCCCATCTCAGGACAAGCTGGGCCCCCAATTTCATAGAATCATAGAATCACCAGGTTGGAAAAGACCCATCAGATCATTGGGTCCAACCATTCCTATCAATTTGCCACGAGTGCAAAAGCTCCTCCTCAAACCTTCCTCAGGGATCCCCAAAAGCTTTGCTCAGGGAGGGAAACTGAGGCACGAGGGAGGAGCTGTGCCAGAGGGCATCCCAGTGGATGGTACCAGCACCGCTTTTCTCTGCAGGGTGATCCTGGAGAGTGACCCCCAGCAAGTGATCCAGCGGCTGAGCCTGCGGGTGAGAACGACCATCCTGCACCAGGGCCTTCCTCCTCCACCCTCCTCTGCCTCCCAACACCTTCTTCACTCCACCCTCCTCTTCCTCTCTCCATCCCAGATCCCAGAGCCCGCGCCCTACGGCTTCGTGCTCTTCGATTATCTGGCGGGCAGCTCGGAGCGGAGGGACACGAGGGACACAAGGGACAGCGATGGCCCCCAATAGGCAAAGCCAAGGAGGTGCCAACCCCTTCCTGGGTTGGGGTCCAGCCAGTGCTGGAAAGCTGCGAAGCGCCACGGCCTCGTGGGTGCTGGGGATGCTCCCCATGTCGGGGCACCCAGTGGGGTCCCCATTTTCCCATCCTAGAGCCAACAGTCCCCTTCCTTCTTCCAGCCTGGCAAACCCCATCTCTCTGAGCAGAACTGGGGAAGCTCTTCGTTAGCCTCACTAACTAGGGGGTGGGCTGCGCAGCTTCACCCAGCACGATGGAGATGGGACTCGCTGCCTTTGTCACCCCAGCATGGGGTCCCACGCCCCCCAAATTGCTCAGCACGAGGTGTCCCCCCCTTCCCTGGCCAAGGGAACCCAGTATCCAGTCAGGAAGGGCGCCCCAAGGCCAGTCTCACCCCATCCCTGGGGTCTCATTCCAGGTCCCACAGCCACCAAGGAACCCACGGTCACCTCTGCGGATGTGACGGCTCCGGGGTGTCCCCACAGAGGGGCTGGCTGGGACCCCAGATCTGGGGGATGCTGGGGGACAGCACCCACAGACCTTCCCCCACTGGGACCTCAGCCCCAAGCCTGCACCCCAACCTGGATCCACCAGATGGCTCCTCCACCTCCAGAAGCCCCTCATCAGGTCTCATATCCACCCCTGCTATTAATAGCGTCGAGGGAATAATTAAGCACTAATGAAGGAGAATTAATGCAGTGTTCCCACTCGCTCCCAGCTGGAGCCGGCCACAAATAAAGTTTTCCTCCCCGTTTCGGTGTCCCCTCTCCATCAGCCGTGGGATCGTGGTGGGACCCCATGGGCATGTCGCCCACCTAGGCTGGCTCAGAGGGTTCTTCTGCTCTTCGCTACATTCCGTCGGGAGGGAAAGACAAAATTTATGGCAAAATTTATGGGGTTTTGTGTTAAATCCCACTCTGTGGGTTCAGAACTTAAAGGCATCACAGACCAGTGGGGTCCAGAACAGGGGGCTTGGGGACCCCACAGCTGGGGTGAGGGTCTGGGTAAAGAGGAGAGGAGACCCCCAAGCCTCTTCTTAGCCGTGCCCAGGGTGGGAGCCACGTCCACCACCTTGGAATCTCCTCCACCTTGGGATCACCCGTTCCCAGGGAAACTCCTGCCCTACAGACCCCTCCATCCTGAGACACACATCCCAGGGACCCCCGTGCCGAGGCATCACCCCGTTTCTGGGAACCCCTTGTCCTACTGCCCCCCCCATCCTGGGACACCCTACCTGGGGAAACCCCCATCTCTCTCCATCATCCCCTTTCTGGGGATCCCCCTACCTTTCCACCACCCCCTTCCTGGGGACCCCCCCCACTGTACAGATCCCCCAGCCTGAGACTCCCAGCCTGGGGACCCCTCGACCTCAGCATCACCCCCTTCCTGGGGATCCCCTGCCCTACAGACACCCCCCAATCCGGGGACACCCAGCCTGAAGTCCCCCCTCAATGTCACCCCAGGCCGGGCCCCCACCGCCTCTTGCGCGACGCTCCCTAACGCCGCGGCCTCAGCGCGGCTCTTGCGCGACGCTCCCTAGCGGGCCCCGGCACCATTCGTATGGCCCCGCCCCTCTCCAGCCACCGCTCCTTATACGGTTCGTGACGTCACCATTGACCACGCCCCCTCTGTCCATTCGCTGTCCTGCAGCGCCCCCTGCCGGCCGCGCCGGGACCCCCACCCCGAGCCCTCCCCAATACAGGCAACGCCTGTAAACTCCCTTGTAACCCCCCAAATCCAGGGGATCCGACCCTTGGGGACCCCCCCTCCAATTCTAGCGACTCCAGCTTCATCATAGGGACCCCTCCCCGATATGAGGGACACTTGGACCACTCCCCTTGGGACGCCCCCAAACCCAAGGAATCCAGCCATTGGGACCCCACCCTCCAGTTCTAGAGAACCTCCTTCCATCATAGGGACCCCCTCCCCAATCTGGGGGATGCCTGGACCCCCCTCCAGTTCTAGCTACCTCCCCCCCCCACCAGAGACCCTCCCCCCCCCCCAAATCATGGGACCCCTCCCCAATACGAGGAATGCCTGGACCCCACCTTCAGAGCCCCCCCCACCCCCAAATCCAAGGAATGGATGAAGTGATGAGGTGTTCGTGGTGGCCACACCATGATGGAGTGGCCATGGTAGCCACACTGGGGTGGCCATACCATGATGGAGTGGCCATGGTAGCCATGCCGTGATGGGGTGGTCACGATGGCCACACTGGGGTGACCGTGCCATGATAGGTTGGCCATGGTGGCCACAATGGGGTGGTCATACTGTGACGGGGTGGCCACGGTAGCCACGCTGGGGTGACCATGCCTTGATGGAGTGGCCATGGTGGCCACACTGGTGTGACCATGCCTTGATGGGTGGGCCATGGTGGCCACAGTGGCCGTGCCATGATGGGTTGGCCATGGTGGCCACAATGGGGTGGTCATGCTGTGACGGGGTGGCCACGGTAGCCACGCTGGGGTGACCATGCCTTGATGGGGTGGCCATGGTGGCCACACTGGGGTGACCAGGCCATGATGGATTGGCCACGGTGACCAGGCCATGACGAGGTGTTCATGGTAGCCACGGTGGCCGTGCCATGATGGGTTGACCATGGTGGCCATACAGGGGTGGCCGTGCCATGACAGGGTGGCTGTGCCATGATGGATACGTGGCAGCCACAGCCCGGGATGGGGCTTCGTTAGCGCGGGGGCAGCGATGGTTCCAGCAGCCTCCATGGGGGCAGCCGGGCTTTGTGCCAGGACAGGGGGGGGGAAAGAAAGAGAAGGGGAGCGAGGAGGGGGCACCGGGGGGTGCTGGGTGGGGCCTTCCACGCCTGTCCCCGACGATGAATGAGGCGGCCGCGGCGCTGGGGACACTGGGCATGGGGACACTGGGCATGGGGACACTGGGCATGGCGATTTCTCCCTAAAAACTGGCCTCGAGGGAATGCGGAGAATGGGAGGGAGGCAGGGGGGGGAAGGAGAAGGGAGGCGGGGGGGGAAGGAGAAGGGAGGCGGGGGGGGAAGGAGAAGGGAGGCGGGGGGGGAAGGAGAAGGGAGGCGGGGGGGGAAGGAGAAGGGAGGCGGGGGGGAAGGAGAAGGGAGGCAGGGGGGGAAGGAGAAGGGAGGCGGGGGGGAAGGAGAAGGGAGGCAGGGGGGGAAGGAGAAGGGAGGGGGGGGGGGAAGGAGAAGGGAGGCGGGGGGGAAGGAGAAGGGAGGCAGGGGGGGGGAAGGAGAAGGGAGGCGGGGGTGAAGGAGAAGGGAGGCAGGGGGGGAAGGAGAAGGGAGGCGGGGGGGGAAGGAGAAGGGAGGCGGGGGGGGGAAGGAGAAGGGAGGCGGGGGGGGAAGGAGAAGGGAGGCGGGGGGGGAAGGAGAAGGGAGGCGGGGGGGAAGGAGAAGGGAGGCAGGGGGGAAGGAGAAGGAGGCGGGGGGGGGAAGGAGAAGGGAGGCGGGGGGGAAGGAGAAGGGAGGCGGGGGGGAAGGAGAAGGGAGGCGGGGGGGAAGGAGAAGGGAGGCAGGGGGGGAAGGAGAAGGAGGCGGGGGGGGGAAGGAGAAGGGAGGCGGGGGGGAAGGAGAAGGGAGGCGGGGGGGGAAGGAGAAGGGAGGCGGGGGTGAAGGAGAAGGGAGGCGGGGGGGGAAGGAGAAGGGAGGCGGGGGGGGAAGGAGAAGGGAGGCAGGGGGGGAAGGAGAAGGGAGGCAGGGGGGGAAGGAGAAGGAGGCGGGGGGGGAAGGAGAAGGGAGGCGGGGGGGGGGAAGGAGAAGGGAGGCGGGGGGGGGAAGGAGAAGGGAGGTGGGGGGGAAGGAGGAGGGAGGCAGGGAGGGAAGGAATAGATGGATGGAAGGAGGAATGGAGGGATACAGGGATGGATGGGAGGAAGGATGTGGGGATGCAGGGAAGGATAGGGGGATAAATGGATGGAGGTACGGAGAGGCAGGGATGGAGGAAGGGAGGAGGGATGCGGGGATAGAGGGAGGGATTGACGGACAGAGGGATGGAGGGAGGAACGGACGGATGAGAGGATGCAGGCAAGGACACAGGGATTGATGGAGGGATGCAGGGAGGGATGGAAGGGGGTATGCACGGGAGCAGCCGTGGGGAGACTGGGGACAGACGGGGGTGCGGGGGGGATGCGGTCCAGCCCCCCAGATGGTGCAGACCCCCCCCCCCACCCGGCGGCTCTGCTGGCCTGGCAGCTAATTGAGCGCAGTGGCTGTCAGCGAGGTAATTAAAGGGGAGCGGGAGCGCCCGGGCAGGCCTCGAACAGATGGAGGGGCCCCTAATTGGTAATTAAATTCCTCCCTGGCAGGTGAGGCCGAGCAGCAGCCAGGCCCCCCCCAATCCGAGCCCTGAGAGGGAGAGGCAGAGGCAGCCCCAGAGCCACCACCATGGGGGTCCCCGTCCCCAGTGCCCCCTCCCCCGTCCCTTTGTCTGCTGCTTTCTGGGACAAATCCAGCCCCCAGACCCTCAGGATACCCCCTCCTGCAGCTGGTGACAGCTGGGGGGTCACGGACCCACAGGGGACCCCAGCATTTGAGGGGATCCTTGCCCAGGACCATAGGTCATCCCCATCCCCATGTCCTCCTGGTCCTGGTCCCCTCCATCCCCATGGTCCAGGGGATCAGGATCCCCCCAGCCCAATTCCATGGGGCCAGGAACCCCCTAACTGCATCCCATGGGACCGGGATCCACCCCAGCTGGATTCTATGGGGCCAGGACCTCCCTTGCCCCATGGTGATGGGGTCTCCTGTGCCCCACAACTGGATTCCATGGGTTCATGATGCTCCACAACTGGATTCCATGGGTTCATGATGCCCCACAACCAGATCCTATGGGTCCAGAACCCCACTCCACCTCATAGAGACAGGGTGTCCTGTGCCCCACAACTAGATCCCCATGGCGAGGAGGCCCCCTGTGCCCCACAACCAGATCCCATGGGTCCAGACCCCCTCCCACCTCATAGGGATGGGGTCTCCTGCACCCTACACCTAGATCCCCACGGCGATGGGGGCCCCTGTGCCCCAGAACCCGATCCTATGGGTCCAGAACCCCACTCCACCTCATAGAGACAGGGTCTCCTGTGCCCCACAACTAGATCCCCATGGCGATGAGGCCCCCTGTGCCCCACAACCGGAGCCCATGGGTCCACGATGCCCCACAACCAGATCCCATGGGTCCAGACCCCCTCCCGCCTCATAGGGATGGGGTCTCCTGCACCCTACAACTAGATCCCCACAGCGATGGGGCCCCCTGTGCCCCAGAACCAGATCCTATGAGTCCAGAACCCCACTCCACCTCATGGGGATAGGGTCTCCTGTGCCCCACAACCACATCCTATGGGTCCAGACCCTCCCACCTCATAGGGACGGGGTCTTCTGTGCCCCCCGACTGGATCCCATGGGTGGGAGGGGTTGGACCCACATCAGCACCAGCCAATCCGCATCTGCCCTGTGCCAGGGGGGTGGGACAAGAGGGACACAGCGACCAATGGCGTGACACCACTTGGGTGTGTCTGACCCCACCCAGCAGATGCTGGGACACAGCCCAGTCTGTCCCAGTATAGCCCAGTATCGTCGAAGAGGTGTCTGGGGGGTGGGGGTGATTAATGGTGGCCATCATTCACTGTCCGGCAGGGGTTGGGGGGCCCCCCCCTTGCGCGGCGATAACGAGCGGCAGGAATAATGAGCGGTGTCACTCCACTTTTCATCCTGATGGGAAAGTCATTACGGGCGTCACCGCCGGCGACAACCGGTCATGAATCAACCGCTCTGCTATGAAATTAAAATCGAATTGCGCACCCCTCCCTGCCTGCAGCCCCCTCCCCAAAGGCCACCCCAAGGACGGGGGCCCCTGCATCCTGGGGGGGACCCCAGGACCCAGAGCAAGGGATTTGTGGGCTCCTCTACCTCTCAAAGTCCAGAAGGATGGGGGGAAGAGAGGCTTTGAGTTTATTCAGCAACCTTGCGCTGCGCCCCCTCCCAAATGACCCCCCAAGGATGGGGTCCCTGCATCCCAAAGAGCATCCCAGGGCCCCCACCTCAGGAACAGGCCAGGATGTGGGACTGAGGGGTTCCTCTCCCCACCTCCAAGTCCAGATTAATGGGTGGGAGAGGGGCTTCAGCTCTATTCAGCAACATTTCCCCCCTCAACAGGGCCAAAGCCACATTAGAAACACCCCAGGGCTGGAATCGGGGGGGTCTGGGGGGCAGGAGCCCACCCTGCCCTCTCTGTGGGGTCACAGCGAGACCCCCATCAGGTTGACCGGCCGCCCGCTGTAGCGCTTGGAGACGTCGGCCTCGATCTGCAAGAGAGAGGGGTGGGATCAGGGGGTGGGGGGCAGCAATGGAGGGGGGAAAAGCAGGGTCCACCTCCCCCCCTCACCAGCTTCTGGAGCTCCTTGGTCTTCTCCAACAGGTGGTCGAGCTTGGGCTCCAAGGTCCCCTGCTCCGCCAGGGCCTCCAGGCGCTTCTGGCTCATCATTTCCTTCTTGGCCAGCAGCAGCTCCGCCTGCTTCAGCTTCTGCCGGAGCAGCTCGCTCACGCGGTCCACGTACCTGTGTGGGGAGTAGAGCACCTGTCACCCCATCGCCCACCAATCCAGATCTGCCCCACAGCCCTAGACCCCCGTATGGGGAGATCCAAACCTTCCGTGACCCCCTGTTCTCACCCTATCTTCTGCTCTGGATCCGACCCACGGCTCCCCACAGCCCTGATCTCAGACCCATCATCACACCATCGCCCACCAACATCACCCCCTCTCCTGCTCCGGACCATAGAATCATAGAATCACCAGGTTGGAAAAGACCCATCGGATCATCGAGTCCAACCATTCCCATCAATCACTAACCCATGTTCCTCAGCACCTCGTCCACCCGTCCCTTAAACCCCTCCAGGGAAGGTTACTCAACCTCCTCCCTGGGCAGCCTCTGACAGTGCCCAATGACCCTTTCCATGAAAAATTTTTTCCTAATGTTCAGCCCGAACCTCCCCTGGCGAAGCTCGAAGCCCACAGCCCTGATCCCCTCTTTGGGGAGACCCGAAGGTCACCTTCCCTGGAGGTGTTTTTAAGACAAGCGGATGAGGTGCTGAGGGACATGGGTTAGTGACTGATGGGAATGGTTGGACTCGATGATCCAGTGAGTCCTTTCCAAGATGGTGATTCTATGACTCCCCCTCACCCCCAATTCCTCTCCCATCTCCGAATCTGCCCCGCGGTCTCCCCCCAGCCCTGAGCATGTGTTTGGGGAGAGCAAGAGCCCTCTTTACCTCCACTATCCACCATCCCCACCCCATCTCCAGCTCCAGATCTGCCCCTTGGTCTTCCCCTGCCAGCCCTGCCCCCTTGTTTGGTGACCCCAATGCACCTGGGGGAGGCGAGGATCATGAAGAGGTGCTGCATGCTGCGGGTGCAGAGCTGGCCCAGCAGCGCGCGGGCGCTGCCCAGGAGGGAGCTCACGCGGGCGCTCGTCTGGCCCTGCAGTGCAGCCGGCGCCAGCTGGAACTGGCTCACGGCCACGACGTCGGCCTCCTCCTCCATCTCCACCAGGCGCTGAGACAGGAACAGCTCCAGCTGCGGGGACAGGGAGAGGGGACGCTCGGGTATTGCCACCCCTGAGCGCTTTAGCATCACCAAATGGTTTGAGCTGGAAGGGACCTCAAAGCCCATTTGCACTCCCTGATCAAGAGCCCCTTCCCAGCTTTCCTGGAGCCTCTTGCAGTCCTGGAAGCTGCTCTAAGGTCTCCTCGGAGCCTTTTCTTCTCCAGGCTGAACAATCCCAGCTCTCCCAGCCTGTGGTTGTACAGGAGCTGCCCCCGCATCGATCTCACCTCCATGAGTTCATCGATGAACTGGTTCCGAGTCTCGGTGTTTTCCAGGAGCGTCAGAGCCTCAGAGCCGCAGGCAACACCCTCGGGCACTGCGGGATGAGCAAGGGGTGAGCAGGGAAGGGATCTCCACAGCTCAGACCCCACGCAGGGTGCTCAGCTTCCCCCCCCACCCCCCTGGCACCATTTAGGGGAGCCTCAGTGCAAACCCGGGGTGCTTGGGATCCCTGCAAACTGGGAAAGGGGGTAAAGGCAGGGTGGGTGCTGTGTGGCAGCAGGTGGGAAGCCCTCGCAGCCACACTCACCCTCGGTGCCAGCCTCCAGCACTGTGATCTGCACCTCCTCGCTTTCCCCGTCTCCCCAGTCAATTCCACCATCCTGTCGAGAAAGAAAGCGAGCCCTGTGAGATTGGGGGGGGGGGGGGGGGGGCAGAACACCCCCAGGTCCCCATCCCAGCCCTGAAGCAGGGCCAGATCCCAGGATCACCCAGCCCCGCGTCACAGCACCTGGGGATCGGGCTCCAGCGTGATCCCCCAGTCGATGCCCTCGCCCTGGGCTCCCCCGTCAGCAGCGGCTTCGTCACCCACGCTGCTCGGCTCCAGCGTGAAGCCTCCCCAGTCGATCTACGAGAAGGATGAGACCCCCTGATGTGCTGGGGGCTGCAGCCTCTCCTCCCTGAGACTCAGCAGGGCTGGCTGGGGCTCCTCCAGCACCACGGCTCCAGCCAGAACTAACCGTGTCCTCCTTGGGTGTCTCTGGCACCAAATCCACCTCCGGTCGCTCCACTCGCAGCGGCTGCAGCCCTGTCTTCCACTCGTAGACGGTGGTGTTGCCTCTTTTCCCCACGTGCCGCAGCAGGGGCACCACTAACTCTGTGGAGCTGGTGGCCAGCACGGTGATACTGGTGCTGGGCACAAAGCAGGGATGCCCCAGCACCCCTCGGATCCCTCTGGGAGAGCCCCAGCTGGGAACCCACTGTCAGCCCGGCACGGGGAGAGATTTGGGATCAATCCCTGCACACCCACCTCTCGCAGACGAACTCCACGCAGGCCTGGTACAGCTCAATGGCCTCGGAGAGTGCGCTGGCTCCTGCCGCGATCTCGGACAGCAGCGAGGGCAGGTCCTTCACCAAGGCCAGCAGCTCCTGGCGCACGTCGTCACCCTGGGGACAAGGCAAGGACGTGTCAGGGTGAGGGGCCTGGGAGCCAAACGCCACCGGGCTTGGATTCACCCTCTGCTGAGGAGTTGGAGGTGGGGCTGTGGGGTCACCCTGCGCTGCCAGCTCCTCCCGTGGGTAAGGTGGCCGTAGGGGACATCGTCTGGGACACACGGCCCCAGCTTGAGCCCAGCTAAGGTCAAATCAAGAACCAAAAAGTTTAGGTTGGGAAGGACCTTTAAGAGCATCAAGACCAACTGTAATCCCAGCACTGACAACTCCACTGCTAAACCCCATTCTTCAGCACCACAGGTACAGGTATTTTGAACCCCTCCAGGGATGGGGACTCCACTACTGCCTGGAGCAGCCTCTGCCAGGGCCTGAGAACCCTTTCAGTGAGGATATTCTTCCTAATATCCAATCTAAACCTCCCCTGGCACAACATGAAGCCACTTCCTCTCATCATAAAATCACAGAAGCACCAGGTTGGAAAAGACCCATCACATCATCGAGTCCAACCATTCCTCCTCTCTACAACCTCCTTTCAGGTAGTTGTAGAGCAATGAGGTCTCCCCTCAGCCTCCTCTTCTCCAGACCAAACCACTCCAGGTCTCTCAGCTGCTTCTCTTGTTCTCCAGACCCTTCCCCAGCTCTGTTCCCCTATCTGGACGCCCTCCAGCCCCTCAATGTCTTTCTTGGAGTGAGGGGCCCAGAACTGAAACCCAGATTCGAGGTGTGGGCTCCCCAGCGCCGAGCACGGTCGGGGGGGATGATCCCTTCACTATTCCTTCTGGCCACATCATTCCCGATGCCAGGGCTGCTCTGGGGAGGGAGGAGGCACCGCAAGGACTCACGGTGATGCCGTACTGCTTGCAGGAGGCGAAGAAGCGCTCCCGCAGCTCAGCTGCTCCCAGTTGACATTCCTCCTCGCGGCGAGCGAAGTCCTGCTGGGCCTGCTGGCATCGGCTGATCTGCTTCCGCAGCGAGGGGATCTCGTAGCTGATGCTGCGCACCAGGAGACTGGCGAGCTCGGCTGCAGGGGGGGTTAAGGGAGCTCTGGGAAGCTGTGCCAGCCCTTCACGAGACCCTTGGGTGGCCCAGGACACCTCGGGGCCCCCACCCCACAGCATCCATCACCTCCTGCCCCTTCCCCTGCCCACCCCATTCCAGTTTGGAGATTGGAAGCCACCCACCGCCAGCCCCCAGGGGCTCTCCAGAGCCTGCTCGCAGCCCCTGATCCTTACCCAGGTAGGTGTTCTCCTTCTCGTAGAGGGAGACGATCTCCTGCCAGTCCTGGGGAGGGGGAGGCAGAGGGTGAGGGGGGCTGTGAACATGCCAGCCGCCCCCAGGCACGTGCTCACCTTCATGCGCTGCGACGAGTAGCGCCCGAAGAGGTTCTTGGTGGAAGCCTCAGTGCCTTTGAGGATCTCCACAATCCTCAGGCAGTGGAAATAGTGCAGGTCTGCAGTGGAGGGAGGGACGGCATCACTGGGTGCTGCCAGGTACCACCCTCCCCAGATCAGCCCGGCTCTCCAAATCACAGAATCACGGAATGGGTTGGGTTGGAAGGGACCTCAAAACCCATCCAGTTCCACCCCTGCCCTGGGCAGGGACACCTCCCACTGGATCAGGGGCTCCAAGCCCCATCCAACCTGGCCTTGAGCCCCTCCAGGGATGGGGCAGCCCCCCCTGCTCTGGGCAACCTGGGCCAGGGCCTCCCCACCCTCACAGGGAAACATTTCTTCCTAAGATTTCATCTCAATCTCGTCTCCTTCAGTTTCGAAACTTTCCCCCTCGCCCTATCCCTGCCCTCCCTGATCAAGAGCCCCTCCCCAGCTTTCCTGGAGCCACTTTCAGTCCTGGAGCTGCTCTAAGGTCTCCCTAGAGCCTTCTCCAGGCTGAACAACTCCAACACCCCTAGTCTGTCCATGCCACCAATTCCCAGTTTCCTTCCTGGCCAGGGGGAGTTTGCTGTAACCGAACCCTTGGGAACCAGTTCCCAGTGCGATGCCCACTCTGGTGCCCATGTCCCAGCCCTTTGGAACACCCCAACCCCGCGCTGCACTCACAGGCCCCCGCCAGCAGCTGCTTGATCTCCTCGTTCTCGGGCATGTCTTGAATAGCCGCATCGATCTTCTGGCGGATGGTGAGGACCTGGCTCTGCCATTTCAGGTTGCAGTGCCTTCTGTCCACCAGCCAGTCTGGGAGCGGGGAGGGAAACGGGGGGCTCAGCAGGGAAAGGGGCCTGGGGAGGGGCGGGGAGGCTCATTCATAGAATCATGAAATCACCAGGTTGGAAAAGACCCATCGGATCATCGAGTCCAACCATTCCCATCAATCACTAACCCATGTCCCTCAGCACCTCGTCCACCCGCCCCTTAAACCCCTCCAGGGAAGGGGACTCAACTCCCTTCCTGGGCAGCCTCTGCCGGTGCCCAATGACCCTTCCTATGAAAAATTTTTTCCTAATGTTCAGCTTAAACCTCCCCTGGTGGAGCTTGAGGCCATTCCCTCTCGTCCTGTCACTTGGGAGAAGAGCCCAGCTCCCTCCTCTCCACAACCTCCTTTCAGGGAGTTGGAGAGAGCAATGAGGTCTCCCCTCAGCCTCCTCTTCTCCAGCCTAAACACCCCCAGCTCTCTCAGATGCTCCTCTTCTTCTCCAGCCCCCTCAGCAGCTTCGTTGCTCTTCTCTGGACTCGCTCCAGAGCCTCAACATCCTTCTTGTGGTGAGGGGCCCAGAACTGACCCCAGGATTCGAGGAGCGGTCTCACCAGTGCCGAGTACAGAGGTTCCTGCAGTGCCGGGTGGAAGCAGGGACAGAGGCACTGGCAGAGCCCTGGGCTGCTGCGTGGTGGGGTGACAGACCCTCCCGGGGAAGAAGAACATGAGGGATTGATGCCACCTGCCCCCTAAAACCCCAGGGAGCTCATGCACAGGGGAGATGGAGCCAGGGGTGCCGTACCCAGGAGCTTGCTGGTCTGGATGTCGATAGGCACGTTCTGGTAGTTCTGGGGAGAGACCTGAGGGGAGTTGAGGGTGGCAAAACGTGGTGGGCACAGACTGCCCCGTGCCCCAGGCCGTCCCCTGTTCCCTTGGTCCTAGGCTCCTTCCCTGCTCCTCCTGCTGATCCCTGAGCCTGGCTCTCATCCCTGCTTCCCTCACCAGGACCCAGCCCTGTTACCCTCCTTGTCCCCGTTCCCTGCTCCTCACGTCCCTGTCCTCCCCATCCCTGTCCCTGAGCCCTGTCCCTGTTTCCACTCCCCTCAGCCCCTTCCCTGCTCCACCATCCCTGCTCCCCCCAGCTCTCTCCCCATTCCCACTGCCTGGGCCTCATCCTTTACCCCCATCCCCTCTCCCCCTACCCCATCTCCTCTCCTCCAGCTCTGTCCCTCCTCCTCAAATCCCTGTGCCTGGCCCCCAACCCCACTCCTACTCCCTAAATCCCTGTCCCCCCTTCCCCCTGCCTGAGCCTCATCCCCAAGTCCATGTCCCTCCTCCCCGAATCCCCATTCCCCCAGACCTGTCCCCACTTCCCAAATCCCCATCCCCATTCCCCCAGCCCTGTCCCCACTCCCCAAATCCCCATCCCCATTCCCCCAGCTCTGTCCCCACTCCCCAAACCCCTGTCCCCATTCCCCCAGCTCTGTCCCCACTCCCCAAACCCCTGTCCCCATTCCCCTAGCCCTGTCCCTCCTCCCCAAATCCATTTCACTGTCCCCTATCCCTGTCCCTTCTCCCCAAATCCCTGTCCCTCCTCCCTCAACCCCCTTCCCACTCCCCAAATCCCTGTCCTCATTCTCCTTGCCTGAGCCTCATCCCCAAATCCCTGTCCCCATTCCCTCACTCACACCCCTGCTGTCCCTGTCCCCACTCCCCCAGCCTGGGCCTGGGCTTCGTCCTTCATCCTCACTCCCCAAATCCCCATCGCAGCTCCCCTCGGCCCTGTCCCCAGTCCCCCCCATCCCACCTCCATGCCTCCTCCCGCCTCTCCACTTCCGCCTTTCCCGTCCCGCCCCCTCCCGCCGCAGCCAGTCGCCGACGCCGGCCGGGGCCTCTCGACCAATCAAAACGCGAACGGCGGCAGAAGCCCCGCCCCCCGGCCAATCAGCGGGGAGCGCGCCCATTGGCCGCGAGGGGTGGGGGCGGGGCCGGGGAGGAGGTTAAGGGGGAGCCCAGATCCCTCAGGGGTCCCTCACGGAGCCCAGAGCGGAGCTGAGGTCGCCCGCGGTCCCCATCTGCCCCCAAGCAGATCCCAGATCCCTCGGGGGTTCCTAATGGCCCTCAAAGCAGACCCCAGGTCCCTCAGGATCCCCGGCTGCCCCCCAAAGCGCAGCCCACATCTCTCGGGCATCCCCACTCACCCCCAAAGTAGATCCCAGATCCCTTGGGGATCCCCATCTGCCCCCAAAGTAGATCCCAGGTCCCTCGGGGGTCCCTGATTGCCCCCCAAGAGGATCCCAGATCCCTCGGGGTCCCCATCTGCCTCCCAGAGGATCCCTTGGGGATCCCCAGTCACCCCCGTAGGGATCCCAGTGCCCTCAGGGACCCCCATCTGCCCCCAAAGCAGAGCCCAGTGCCTTCAAGATCCCCAACTGCCCCCCAAGTGGTTCCCAGATCCCTTGGGAGTCGCCACCTGCCCCCAAAGCAGATCCCTTGGGGATCCCCAGTCACCCCAAAGGGGATCCCAGTCCCCTCAGAGACCCCCAGCAGCCCCCAGGGCTGATCCCCGATCCCTCGGGGATCTCGAGGGGCTGCAGCTCCGAGCCAGGATCCCTTAAGGATCCCAGATCCGTCGGGGACCGCTGGGGCCACCCACAGCCGCTCTCCTCCTCCTGTGTCCCCAGTGGCATCCCCAGGGCAGCGGTGGCAGCTCGGGGACAGCGGGAGCCTGGGCACCACAGGGAGGCAGGAACCGGTCTGGCCACCTGGTCACTGGTTTCGGCAAAACCCGAAGAAAGCCGGAGCCAGGCTCCTACTAGCCCTCCTGAACCAAGGGCCACCCACGCTCATGGCAGCCACCAGACCTGGTGCCACCAGGGCTGGTAGCCAGGGCCACCGGGGGCCAGCAGCCGGAGTAGCCATGGACCAGCAGCATGAGGAGCCACGGGCCAGCAGCCGGAGGAGTCAGAGGCCAGCAGTGGGAGTAGCCACAGGACAAGAGCTGGAGTAGCCACGGGCCAGCAGCCAAGGCCACTGTGGGCCAGCAGCTGGAGGAGCCATGGGCAAACAGCCAGAGTAGCCACAGGCTAGCAATTGGGGTAGCCACAGGCCAGCAGCCAGGGCCACCATGGGCCAGCAGCTGGAGTAGCCAGAGGCCAGCAACCGGAGTAGCCACGGGCCAGCAGCCAAAGTAGCCACGGGCCAGCAGCTGGAGGAGCCATGGGCAAATAACTGGAGTAGCCACAGGCTAGCAGTTGGAGTAGCCACGGGCTAGCAACTGGAGGAGCCATGGGCAAATAACTGGAGTAGCCACAGGCTAGCAGTTGGAGTAGCCACAGGCTAGCAGCTGGAGCAGCCATGGGCCAGCAGCCAGGGCCACCATGGGCCAGCAGCTGGAGTAGCCATGCACCAGCAGCCAAGGCCACTGTGGGCCATCAGCTGTAGGAGCCATGGGCCAGCAACTAGTGTAGCCACAGGCAAACAGCTGGCGTAGCCATGGACCAGCAGCCGGAGCAGCCACGGGCCAGCAGCCAGGGCCACCATGGGCCAGCAGCCGGAGCAGCCACGGGCCAGCAGCCGCCGTGCCATCGGGGTGCAGCTGTGGGATCCCCCGTCATGAATATTCAGGCGGGCCTGGCCCGGCCCCGCTGTTTGCTCAGGCAGGAGGGGTTTGGTGGCAGGTTCACCTTGACAGGCGGCGTCGGGCACGGGCACCTGCCCAGCAGCCGCCACCCCCCGCGGCCGAGGCGAGGGAGGCGCAGGTAGGGGAGCTGGCGGGGGGGAGCGGGACCTGGGACCCCCCTGCCAACCGTGATCACGGCGTGGGCAGGGATCAGTGGTGGGTCCCACCCGGATCTGGCACGAGGAGGGCGCAGGTGGAGGGCACGGACACGAAGAACCAGCCCAGGGGGATACTGGTGGGCTTCCCAGGGGTGGTGGCCCCAGTGTCAGAGTCCTTGTCCCCCTGACTTAGCAGCCCAAAGCGATGCCGGAGGCTCCATACACCCGTGCCGGCTGCGGGATGGGGCGCTGGGAACCCCCTCCCTGCCTGCTGCCAGCGAAGCGTTCCGCTCCGGAGCTGCCTTCCTCATCCCTGCCCTGGAGCCACACTCAGTGCTGGAGCCTTCCTGGGTTGCCAGAGCCTTCCCAGCAGTGGCCGGGACCCCAGTGGTGCTGGGCAAGGGAACCCCAATCCTGGGGTGCAGCAGGCGGTGACCCTGGCACCTCCCCAGTTCCCACCTGCTTCCCAGTTCCTGTTCCTGTTTGCTCCCTGGGCTCCCTGCCCGGCAGCTAATCCGGCAGCTCCCGGCAGTGCCAGCGGCCTTTCCACCATGATCTGCAATGCCCAAGTCACCGAGCATCCCCTCCCAGTTCCTCCTGGTTCCTCCTGGTTCCTCTTGCCCATGGAGCCACAAGCATCCTGGTAGAGACGGTAGGAAAGCACCAGAGCTGCCTTTGGCACACACGGTGCTACCAGATTGGCACCCAGTGTCCTTCATCTATCCCTGCCAGCTCCGGGATGGCAGGGCTGGGGGGCCACGGGACCATTCCAGAGGGAGTATGACCCCCACCTCCATTCCAGGGTAGTCGGCGATGGCCGAGAGCCACGGCTGGTGGAAGCTGACGTTCCTGCGGAAGCGCCGCTCGGTGCCCACGGTGCTGTACGAGAGCCCCGACGGCCACACTGCCACCACTGGAGAGACCCAAGAGACACCCGGTGAGGAGGGGCCACCCGGCTTTGCCGCCCGCCTGGAGAAGATCGTGGACAAGAGCAGCAAGGGCAAACACGTCAAGGTCTCCAACTCGGGGCGCTTCAAGGAGAAGAAGAAAGTGCGGGCGACACTGGCCGAGAATCCCAACCTCTGCGCCGCCAGCGAGCGAGAGGAGAAATGACCCCAGCTCATCATCGCCCACCGGCTTGGTCAGGCTGGCTTGGCTCCATCCCTCCTTGAAATGCTGGACACGGGGCTTTGGAAGGAGAAAGGACTCAGAGTGGAGTTTATCGCAGGGAGAAGCAGGACCCTGTTTAATTGCAGCCCCCAGGGGCAGAGGGAGGAGTGGAATGCGGAGCCGGGTGCATCCTGTGCCCCCCAAGGCTGACGGGTTCATCCTGGGATGAGGACACTCGCCCCGGCTTGGACCCATCGCTCACCCAGCTCTGCCTCGAGCCCCTCGAGACTGGAGACCCCCGGAGCCACAGGCAGAGCCAACGCCATGTCCTTGCCAGCCATCACCCCCAAACTAGGGGGCGCGATGCTCCTTGCCACGAGTGAATGACCCCATGGGCAAAGTCCCCTTGAGTTGCTGCTGTGGGGGCTGCGGAGGGCTCTGGGCTTCCCAGGAGGAGCCGAATTCCCGCTGGAGTCACGGAATTCCCGCTGGAGTCACGGAATTCCCGCTGGAGTCACGGAATTCCCGCTGGAGTCGCTCCCTGCTCCTGGAAGGGTCGAGCCGAACACAAAGCATGGTGCCCGAGCCGACACGGGGGCAGCGACCGCGACGAACCTCACAGCCCTGGAGTTCGTTGGCGTTGTTGGAAGCTGCACCTTCAGCCAGCTGATAATTAACTTTTGTTAATAAACCAGGTCTGGAAGCGAAGGCAGCGCAGGGGTGCGGGTCCCTTCTAGGATTCTGGTGGGAAGCAGTGCCCACTGCCGGCACAGGGAATCCCGGAGCCCTTGGAGCTCGGGGACACACAGGGGTGGCCATCGCGGCACTGCCACCGCGGTGCCCTCGCTGCAGAGCCTGCAGTCAGCAGGAACAACCACTTCCCGGCTAATAAAAGAGCTGGATGGTGCCAAGTGCTGGAATGCAACCCAGAGCAGCCGGGGCCCCCGCTGGCCCCCACCCTCTGCTCTGTTTGCTCTGCTCACCGCCTGCTCTTTGTCCCGCGCTGGCAGCCAGAGGGATCCTGCCCAAGCGGGAAGGGAGGGAGCAGGGAGGAGGAGAGTCCTCAGCATGCAGCCAGCGCCCATCGGCTCGTCGGTGCCCGTCAGGGTGGTATCGGGGCTCCCGCCTGCTCCTGCCAAGCCCCAGCCCCTTCCTCGTGCTGTCCCTTCGAGGTGAAACCAACCCCTTCTGTCCCACCGCGGTGGCACCGAGCAAGCCAGGAGGGACCAAAACCACCTTGTGAGCCTGCGAGAGAAGCACAAGGCATGTGACACCCCTAAATCCCCCACCACAGGGCTCAGCCCAGCCCAGCACCACCAGGAACCCACCAGCAGCCCCCTAGCCGCACTGATCCTGCCCCAGAGCAAACACGGAGCCAGCGAGAGCGAAGGTTATCGCGGCCCAGGAGCCTCGGCCAAGTCCATGGGTTGGGATCGCTGGCTGCTCCAAGGCTCAGCCTCGTGCGGGTGAACATTAACTCAACCTCACCACACAGCTCCACGCCGATTGGAATTTATTTTATCCAGGCTTGGAGAGGCGGCTTGGAGGGATGGAGCCCCGCTAAACACGCCGGCTGAGGGTCGGGGTCCTGCTGCCCTGGGGACGCTGGTGGCAGTACAAACAGCCACAACCACCGGTGACACCGCGGTGACAATAAAACCACAGTTCAATAAGTTATTGCAAGGAGAGGGGACATTAAAGCCACGATTCACAAAGTCGCTGCACAGACAGGGCACGGTTCAAACTCAAACGAGAAGCTCAGGGCAGGGAGAGGGCACCAGGGTCCTTTCTTGGTCCCTCCACAATCATTAACATGATTAATTAACCACAGTGGCACTGGCAGTGATCGCTCCCCACATGCTCTGGGAGATGTGGACACTCCCTGGGACCCCCCTGTGGCTCTCACCTTCCCCTGGAGAGGTGAAGGGAGATGGTGGGGGGTCTCTGGGGCTGGATTGGAGCCCTCCCAGCACCCCCAGTGCTCCTGGGGATGAGGTGGGGGCCAGGCAGCGGGTTCGGCATCACGGAGCGAGGCGCTCGAAGACCCATTCGCCCTCTCCCCGGTGCGTCAGGGTTCCTAGGGGGGCCGAGCCGTCCCGCACGCGGCGGAAAACGATGCGGTCGTGCAGGCGGTTGGTTTGGCCTTGCCAGAACTCCATGACCTCCGGCTCCAGGATGTAGCCCCCCCTGGCACAGAAACACAAGGATTTAGGGGATCCTGCCGGTGGGGAGCCCTCTGCCTGTAGCCCCTGTGGCTCACCAGTACGATGGCTTCGGCACCGGAGCTTCCCGGTAGAGCTCCTCCAGCTCCGCGTTCTTCTTCCTCAGATACTGCGGGAAGAGGAAGGTGGGGAATTGAAGGCTGGCTGGGAGAGCTCTGGTTCTCCCGGTGTCACCCTGGTTCTCCCGGTGCCATTCCGGTTCTCCCAGTGCCGTGGCCCAAGAGCTGGATGCTCACCTCCCGGTCAGGGATGACGGTGCTCTGGCGACTGACCACAGCCCCGATCTGGCTGCTCTTGGGGCGTGAGTGGAAGTACCGCAGCGATTCCTCCTCCGGCAGCCGCTTCACCGAGCCCTCGATCCGGACCTGGGCAGCGGCACCTGGTGCTGAGGGGCTGGGGTGGCTCCCAAGCTGGGAAGCCCCTCTGCCCCCCTGACTCTGCTCCCCAAAACCGTGGGTGCTCCCCATCCTGTATCATCCCCATGGGCTGGGGACGTGAGCATAACCCCCACCCCTGAGGCAGGGCACACAGTGCCAAGCCTTGACTGTGCTCCATCTTCATAAACTTCATAGAATCACCAGGTTGGAAGAGACTCATCGGATCATTGAGTCCAACCATTCCCATCAATCACTAAACCATGTTCCTCAGCACCTCGTCCACCCGCCCCTTAAACCCCTCCAGGAAAGGGGACTCAACTCCCTCCCTGGGCAGCCTCTGACACTGCCCAATGACCCTTCCCATGAAATATTTTTTCCTAATGTCCAGCCTGAGCCTCCCCTGGTGGAGCTTGAGCCCATTCCCTCTCGTCCTGTCCCCTGTCACTTGGGAGAAGAGCCCAGCTCCCTCCTCTCCACAACCTCCTTTCAGGGAGTTGGAGAGAGCGATGAGGTCTCCCCTCAGCCTCCTCTTCTCCAGCCTAAACACCTCCAGCTCTCTCAGCTGCTCCTCTTCTTCTCCAGCCCCCTCACCAGCTTCGTTGCTCTTCTCTGGACTCGCTCCAGAGCCTCAACATCCTTCTTGTGGTGAGGGGCCCAGAACTGACCCCAGGATTTGAGGTTTGGACTCACCAGTGCCGAGTACAGAGGGAGAAGAACCTCTCTGGACCTGCTGGCCATGCCATTTCTGATCTGCTCCCTCCATCCCCCAAATATCCCACTCCCCATCCCAACCTGAGCCCTGACATCCCACCCCAAGGGGGGAGCTGCCCCCCGAGTCCTCACCTGCCGGTTGAGGGGCTCCCAGTAAAAGACAAGCGAGGCAACAGGGTTGGCATCCTGGGGAGCGAAGCCGAGCTGAGCCTCCACCCGATCCGGGGCGGCTTCGCTCCTCCGAGAGCCTCAGCCCCGGTAGGAAGGGGTTGGGAAGCCGTGTCCTCCCTCCACGACCCCCCCAAAGCCCCCGTCCCTCACCAGCTCCTTCCCCTTACGGCTCTCGAGGTTGGTGAAGAAGCGGAATCCATCCTGCCCGAAGCCCTTGAGCAGCACCATGCGGGCCGAGGGCTTCGCATCCCTGTGGTGGGAGAGGGAGGAGGTGATCGGAGGGTGCCCCCCTCACCTGGATGTCCTTGCATGTCCCCCCCGGGTCCCCTCCCCGGCCTCACCTGGTGCAGGTGGCCAAGCACATGGCGTTGGCCTCCCCGATGGCCTCGCAGCTCACAGCCTCCTTGAACCAGGCGTCAAATTGCTCGATGGGGTCGCGGGAAGCCAAATGCTGCTCCTCGAAGGCCTGGGGACACAGGGGACAACGGGGGGGGACACGCAACCCCAGCCTTTGGGGACACGGCCAGAACTTTGGGGGGGACACACCAGTCTCAAGGGGTGAGGCCAGCCCGGGTGGGGGACATCCTAGGATTCAGGGACAGTTTCGGGGGGGCACCCCAGTTCCAGAGACACAAGAAGCTTTAAGGGGGGACACCCCAGGCCTTGGGGACAGCCTGGGGGGGACACCCCAATTCCAAGCGCAAAGCCAGCAATGGGGAGGTCACCCCAATTCCCAGCACGGGGTATGGGGGGGTCATCCTGGGCTTTGGGGACACCTTGGGAGGGTCACCCCAATTCCAGGGTCACTCAGCACAGGGTGGGCTGGTGTCACCCTTGGCCTTGGGGACATCTTAGGGGGTGTCACCCCAATTCCAGGGCAAATCCAGCAATGAGGTGGGGTCACCCCAAATTCAGAGGCACAATTAGCACAGGGAGGTCACCCTGGACAGCTTGAGGGGGGGACACCCCGTTCCCAGGAAACAGCCCAGCACCTCCTTCTCCCTTTCACACCCCCTCCCTCCTCGTGGCCCCCGTCCCCACCTCCTCGTCCCCTCGGTAGCTCTTCCGCATCGCCCCCAGCTCCATCGCGGCCGCCGGGTCCCCCCCCACAACCCCGCTCCGCGTAGTTTCGTCCGGGGGCGTGGCCGCGAGTAGCCACGCCCCTCCATTCATAAAGCGCGCTCACCGCACGAAGCCACGCCCACTAGTAGGCGTGGTTACCTCTGCCCCCGCCCACCGTCTCAGAACCAATAGGAAGTGGCGGAGCGCGCCCTTCCCCTCACAGCCGCGCGCGGTGGGCGTGGCCAACACGGGCCACGTCCCAACGAATGAACGCGCTCCTCCAAGAGGCTCCGCCCATTATGGGCGTGGCTAACTATAACCACTCCCCCGTGTTGACAGCCAATAGGAAGCGGCGGAGCGCGCTCCCCCCCGTAGAGGGTGAGGAGGAGCCTGAGACCCGGAAGTGGCGTCCGGGTGGCTCTTAAAGGTACAGGGGGAGCTGGGGGGGGACACAGCGAGGTGGGGTCTGGGGACACGATGAGGACGTGCAAGGACTTGGGGACACGGGAGGGACACAGGGGACAGGGGTTTGGGTCACTAGAAGGGCACTGAGGGGACACTGAGGGTAGGGAGGGACTGGGTGGAGGGGACCCCAGGGGACAGGGGCTGGAGGGGATACTGAAGGTAGGAGGGGACAGGGTGGAGGGCAAGGATTTGGGGACATTGGGGAGACGTGGAGGTGGACACGGTAGAGGTGGGGACTTGGGGACACTGGGGTGGCACTGGAGGATGAGGATGGAGAGATAAGAGCAGTGGGGACAGGAGGGGGCAAGGATTTAAGGGTCATTGGGGACACACTGGGGGGATCAAATCAGGGACAGGGGCTGAGGAGACCCAGTGGAGGGCAAGGATTTGGGGACATTGGGGAGACATGGAGGGGGACACAGTAGGGGTGAGGACTCGGGACACTGGGATGGCACTGAAGGATGAGGATGGGGAGATGAGGAGTGGGGACAGGAGTGGGCAAGGATTTAGGGACATCAGGGACACACTGAGGGGATCAAACCAAGGCAAGGGACTGGGGGACATGGGACAGGGAAGGTGGGGATGGGATACGTGGGTCTGGGGGATGCTGTAGGGATGGTGACAAGGGCTGGGAGATGTAGGGGCAAGGATTTAGGGACATTGAGGGGGCAGGGATTTGAGGACAAGTGACAGGGGCATGAGGACTAGCAGCTCCACTTCCAGGACTGTTCTCCGGACAATAAAGTCCATTCCTAGTGACGTTTGGGATTCCTGTAAACACAAACCTTTCTGCCCTTCCCGCAGCGTTAAGCCCACAGCTCCGCTCCCGGAGCTCGGGAGAGAAAGGACCCTCGGCAGCGCTGCTTTTACCTCTGGCGACTAAATTTATTTAGCAAGGAAAGTTCCTGGCTGCCTCCAACCAGTTACAGTTAATAAAGTCGAACAGATGTATCCGGTAACGCAGAAAAAAACCCTAGGCAGTTACAACTAAAAATAAAGTGGATTTGTTTAATTTAAAAGCTCAAAAATAACAAGCCATATGTATTTTTTTAAACATGTAGTAAACACAAAAGCAATATAATCTATGATACAATGTACACTGTACACGGGGTGGGGGGGCACATGGTGGGAAAAGGGGCTGAAATTCCAAAGAGAATGCCGCCACGTCACTTGGAAATGGGAAAGCAGGGAGAAAGAAATCAAAGGAGAGAAAATAAACCTGTTTGGTGTTGGCATAGAAACGTTAGAGGAGAGAAAAGGGGCGAGGAGAATTAAATAAAGATGGAAAAGCACTCGCGATCGGCACACGGGGAGTGGGAACGGGAGCATAAGGCAACGATCTCCATAGAAAAAAGGGGACCTTCCAAAGGGAATAGAGATATTTATAGCTATTTATAGACTTTAAATATAAAGTAGGAATGTGCTGTGGAGCCTCTCCTGGCCCAGCCCCTCCTTGCCTGGCTCCTGCATGGCCATCAGACATTGCTACGGGCCTGGGGGATCCGCAGGGAGGCTCGGAGCCTCAGAAAGGGCTGCTTCTGTGGGGTCCCGAGGACTCCTGGCTGCGCTGGGAACACGGGAGAGCTGCGGCGTCGCAGGGTCTGTCCGTCTGCTCCAGGTGGGAGGCACAGGGCAGCCCCCTGGCCCTACAAGTTCTTGGTGACCAGGTGGGTTTTATAGTGCTTTGTCAGGTGGTCGCTGCGCATGAAGCGTTTCTGGCACTGCGCGCACTCGAAGCGCTTGTCACCTGCGGGGAGGGCAGCGGCGGTCAGGGAGGCAGCACCAACCCCACCTGCTTTGTCCCCACGTTCTCCAGTCCCACCCCAGGTTCTCCAGATCCTCTCCAAGTTCACCGCACCCTTTCCAAGTTCTCCAGGGTCCCCCAGGTTCTCTAGGCCCTCCCCATGTTGTCCCAACACCCTCCAGGTTCTCCAGTCCCAATCCAGGTTCTCCAGACCCTCCCCAAGTTCTCCTGACACCCTCCAGGTTCTCCAGTCCCACCCCAGGTTCTCCAGATCCTCTCCAAGTTCACCGCACCCTTTCCAAGTTCTCCAAGGTCCCCCAGGTTCTCTAGGCCCTCCCCACGTTGTCCCAACACCCTCCAGGTTCTCCAAACCCTTCCCCAGGTTCTCCTGACCCTCTCCAAGTTCTCTAGTTCCTCAAGTTCTTCAAACGCTATCCAAGATCTCCAGATCCACCCCAGCTTCTCCAGTCCCTCTAGTAACTCGGTGAAACTGTAAGGACAGCTTGCAGTGGCCCCAAGACCATTCCACCCTAGCTCAGCACCCCCCTCGGCTCTTGCAAGGCTCAGGACCCTCCAGGGGTCAGGATCAGGGGCTGTGCTGTGGTGCTGAGCCACGTTCCGCGGGGCTGCAAACCTGTGTGCGTGCGAGCGTGCCGCTGCAGCTCGTCGCTGCGTGTGAAGCGCTTCCCACAGAAGACCCAGTTGCAGACAAAAGGCCGCTCGCCCGTGTGCAAACGCACGTGAGCGCGCAGCAGCGAGGTCTTCCGGAAGGTTCTCCCGCAATCGGGGATGTGGCAGATGTGCTTCTTCTTCCCTGGATCCCCCAGCCTGGGCGAGGAAAACACCACAGAATCATAGAATCACCAGGTTGGAAAATACCCACCAGATCATCAAGTCCAACCATTCCTATCAATCACTAACCCATGTCCCTCAGCACCTCGTCCACCTTAAACCCCTCCAGGGAAGGTGACTCAACCCCCTCCCTGGGCAGCCTCTGACAGGGACCAATCACCCTTTCCATGAAATATTTTTTCCTAATGTTCAGCCTGAACCTCCCCTGGTGGAGCTTGAGGCCATTCCCTCTCGTCCTGTCCCCTGTCACTTGGGAGAGGAGCCCAGCTCCCTCCTCTCCACAACCTCCTTTCAGGCAGTTGGGAGAGAGCAATGAGGTCTCCCCTCAGCCTCCTCTTCTCCAGGCTAAACACCCTCAGCTCTCTCAGACGCTCCTCTTGTTCTCCAGCCCCCTCACCAGCTTGGTTGCTCTTCTCTGTACTCGCTCCAGAGCCTCAACATCCTTCTTGTGGTGAGGGGCCCAGAACTGAACACAGTGAGAACCACAGAATCAACTCGCCATCGAGCAGGGTTCCCAGATCCCTTCCCCACGGGATGTTCTCCAGCCTCTCGCTCCCCAGGCTGTGACTCTCCAGCCTTGGAGACGGGTGCTGGACCCACAGGGCCCACTCTGTGCTCACCTCTTGTCCCCGTCCTTGCAGTTGGGGCAGGTACAGGCCATGCGCCGCCTCTTTTCCCCTGGTTGCATCTCTCCGGACAGCGCCTGCTCCATCTGGAGCTGGATCTGGGTCGGGCTCAGGCCGCTGATGGTCATGTTGTTGCCGGACACGTTCTGCACCGTCAGCTGCTGCTGGCCTGGGGGGCGAAAAATGAAGGATTCAGGCTCTACCTCTCTGCTCCACAGGGCCAGATACCACTGTTCAACACCTCCATCCATGCACGTGTCCTGCTGAAAGCCTCCGGGAGCAGCAAAACAGAGGGAAAACTCCGGTTGCGGGATGGGATACCCCGCATGCAGCCCTAGTGCCAGTCCCCGCGTGGGGCTGGTAAGTCCCTTTTTTTTTTTTTCTGAATATACTGTGCGGTTTTTCAAAGTTTTCGGTTTGACCCTTCGGGATGGGGAAACGACCAAAGAGGAAACAAAAAAGAAACTTTGAAAAAACGTGCAATATATTGACCAAAAAAAAAAAAAGGGACTTACCGCGGGACCCTAAGGGCCGCTCCACGCAGGGGCGCTCACCGGGGTGGCAGCCCGGGCCTCACACGGCACCCGGGGGGCTGGAAAGAAGAAGAGGGGGGGTCAGCGTCAGCAAGCGGGATCGCTGCTCGTGGGGCAGCGGGGAAAGAGGAGGAGTGGGATTTGATGGTGGAGCGATGAAAGGATGGGATCAGGAGCGCAGACGGAGAGGGAAAACAACAAAGCCACGAGCTGGGGAAGCACTGCGAGGCACGTGGATGCTCAGGAGGCAAATGTGTCCTGGCTGAACCCGGGCTGAGATCCAACGTGGTTCGTTTCACCCAGTGGGTCCCACCAGTCCCTGTCACAGCCAGGGCCCTGCCAGCCCTGCAGTGGTTGCGGGCAGCAGCGCAGACAGCAGCGACATCTGCCTGTGGCATCTCCTGATGCTCACAGATCTACACACAAAGCAGCAATTAAAAAGCCCCTTAAAAACAACCTCGGCGAGGACAGCGGCCGCTGCGGAGCATGAAACCACACCAGCCTGAGTTTTTATGCTGACAACGTTTAGTCAAAGCAAGAAAGAACAGCTTCCGACTGCAAAACTGAGCCGCAACGCCTGCCGATTCTTGCCGAGAGAGAAACCACGGCACGGCAGCAGGTCTTTCTGGATCAGAACGCAGATAAAACATCCCTCAGACACAGCCTCCTCCCCCTCAGCTCGCTGGTGGTGGCCCACACCACCGCGACTCAGCTGGGAAGGTTTGAGCAGGCGGGGAGGACAGAGCGGCTGCCAGGATGTGTCTGTCCCAGTGGTGGGGAGATAAGACAGCGATGCAGGGGCAGACGTGCACGAGAGCTGTCTGCAGTTCCCAAATTGCTCAGGCCACTGGCCAGGGCCATGTCTGGCTGCTCTGAGTTTAAGGAAGACACTTGTCCCATGGAGGCGAGGGGCTAGGGTCACTCTCAGGGAATGGAGATCTCTCACTAGAGCTTGGAGAAGCACAGAGCTCTCGTGTGTATGCACACTTCTGATTTGGCTCCTGGAAACCCAAACCAGCAGCGTTCACACGCAGCAGATTCAAGGTGTCTCTACCCCAGGACCGGGAAGCGCTACCTGTGGTAGGTGCTGCTGGCACAGAGGAAGCCCCAGTGCTCCTCACAGAATCATCAGGTTGGAAAAGACCCATCGGATCACTGAGTCCAACCATTCCCATCAATCACTAACCCATGTCCCTCAGCGTCTCGTCCACCCGTCCCTTAAACCCCTCCAGGGAAGGTGACTCAACCCCCTCCCTGGGCAGCCTCTGACAGTGCCTAGTGACCCTTTCCATGAATAATTTTTTCCTAATGTTCAGCTTAAACCTCCCCTGGTGGAGCTTGAGGCCATTCCCTCTTGTCCGGTCCCCCATCAGTTGGGAGAAGAGCCCAGCTCCCTCCTCTCCACAACTTCCTTTTAGATAGTTGTAGAGAACGAGGTTTCCCTCAGCCTCCTCTTCTACATGCCCCTGCCTGGCTCGGTCCCAGCTCCTCCGAGGACACGGGTCTCATCCCAAGGACCAGGACACTGCTGCAGAGTTCAGGATCGAACAGAGCTGGTCTGGGCCCTCAGGCAGCCTCAGCCCCTGCGCTCCCACACCTCCTGCAGCTTGGCGCAACCGCACAGGGAGCCGTCTCTGCTCACCGCCCTCCCTGAAACAGCTCACCAGGACGGGCTCGGGAACACCCAGCAGAGCCACTTGGGGCCTCCTGGAGATAGAGAAGCTGATGGCGTTTAATGATCAGCAACATTCAGCCTCAGGGTACGAGGGATCTGCTTACAAAGCTGCAACAGCCCAGCTGCAGAGCAGGGGCTTTTTGTTCTACCTACGCTTCTGCCCTGCCTGCTTGTTTGATGTCCTGCCTGTTTGATGTTCTGCCTGCTCGATGTCCTGCCTGCATCCCTCCTTCTGTCCTGCCTGTGTCCTTCTGTCCCCCACAGCCCCATCCCAGAGCGGGGCTCAGCGCACCTCCGGTGTTGGTGATGGTGACGGGCACACCCTGGACTTGGACGCCGTTGATGTTGATGGTCTGCACGGCCTGGGCTGCGGCTGCCAGCTGAGCCGCGTTCAAGCTGATGATGCCTCCGGCGGGAGCGATCTTTGGCAGAGGCCGTTCCTTGCGCGTGGCTGGTTTCTTGTTGCTGCTTCCCGTGACGGAGCTGCGGGACACTGGGCTGCTGCAAGAGGTCCCAGATGGAGTCACTGTCATGGGTGAGGCTTCCTGGAGCAGCACCGTCTGCAGCTCGCCTGATGGTGTTTTGAAGTAGACCTGATGGGAGAAGGAAAGAGGAATGAGAAAAGGAATGAGATCAGGCACCATCCTGGGTAGAGACCTCTCCACCATGAGTTGCTCTCCCCACACAACTCGGGGATCTGGGCTTGGGATTAGCCAAAGAGCAGGAGAAGTTGCCCGCGCATCTAGAGACTCTTTGTGGGCCTCCTGAAGGTCCTGGGCTTGCAGGGCAGCCAGGAGCTGCTTCGGCCCTGCAGCCCGACTTCCAAAAAAGACACAGTCCTGATGTTCTGAGCCCCGTTCCCCCATCACCCTCTGTCTTCCAGGACATCTTCTGGTGGCACAGCAGAAATTCCAAGGACACTGAGCTCCTATAGCTCCAGGGGGTGGCCAGCAACAGAGCCCTAGTAACGCCCTGTGGAGGGAATTCCCTGCCCTTCTTAAGACACCAGAGAATTCACACAAGTGATGCCTAAACAGGACGCCAAGCTGAAGACGCTTGGCATCCCCTTCAGCTTTTTAAAGACTCAGGAAATCATGGAATGGTTAGAAGAGATCTCAAAGCCCATCCAGTCCCACCTCCTGCCATGGGAAGAGACACCTCCCACTGCATCAGGGGCCTCAAAACCCCATCCAACCTGGCCTTGAACCCCTCCAGGGATGGGACATCCTGGGTAAGAGCTGGGAGGAGAAACAGGGCCCTCGCAAGAGAAAGGAGGAGGTACCTGGGTAGGAGTGGGTTCCGTCGTCTGGATCTGGAAGTTCTGGGATGACTTCTGGGGGACAGTGGGGAGTGTGGCGGAGGCGGCCTGGACCACACGCAGGGCCTGCTGTGGGATCTGCACCACCTGTGGCTCCTGCTTGGGCTGCACCACCTGTACCTGCTGCACCACAGCTGGCTGCCCAGAGCCTGGGCTCTGCACGATGAGCAGGTTGCTGCCCGCCTGGATGATGTTCTCTGCCGTGGTCTCTATTAACACCGTCTCTACCTGCTCGGTCACAGCCACAGCAGCCGGCTGGGTGGGCGACATGGTTTTCTTCCGAATCTTTTTGCTGGCCTTCGAGGGACTCTCCGCAAGGATCTGAGCCTGCGTACTCGGCTCCGTGGTGTTCACCAGGTTGTTCACAGGCAGGGTGAGAGTTACGTTGCTGCCACTGGCCAACTTGACCACGTTGCTCGTGCCCTGCGCTGATGAAGCTCCAGACTTCTGCGCCGGAGCTGGTTTGATGGGCACAGGCTTGTGAGAGGAAGATGAAGGAGTGAGGATCGCTTGGTTCGTGCCTGGAATAATCTGGATCTGGTTGGTGAGGTTGGGCTGGACCTGGATGGTCTGTCCGCCCGTGGCCTGGATCTGAGACACAGCCTGGTACTGGATGTTGCCGGAGGAGCGGGTGCCCTTGTTGATAACGGCTGGGTTCTGGATGGCGAAAACCAGCTGCCCACCAGGGTACGAGGTGCCAACCTGAGAACCTTGGATCTGGAAGAGGTTCCCTTTCGATGAGAGGATCCCAAAGCTGTTCTTACCAGAGCCCAGAGGGAGCGGGGCAGGTTTGATTGGGACAAGTTTGCGAGGTGTTGGTTGAGGAGGAGTAGGAGGAGTCACGGCAGCTTCCACGGCAGGGGGACCGATTTTGCTACATGTTGCTGCGAGGAGGGCGAGAGGAGACGGCTGGGAGTCCTGCAGAGCCAGGAGGGAGAGGGGCAAGTTAGACAGGGGCTCGTGCCAAACACCTGGAGATAGAGTCAGCAACGGAAAGGGTACACGCTATCAAAAACAATCCAGTCCATGATAATGAGATCCTTTATTAAGGGAACTGCTTAATTACCCATACCGCATGTGCCTTTAGCTCACCCTGCTCCAGCCATTGGGATGGCAACTGCCTTTAAATTGTGTTCCCGCATTCTTACAGCCCCCACAAAGCTGCAAACATCCTGCAGGTCTGCAGGTACCACACTCATTACGCACACCAAGGAGTGTGTATTTAATTCCACTTTAATTGCAAGACCACCGTGTGGTCCTGAGCACCTGAGAGAAGACCTCATTGCTCTCTACGACTATTTGAAAGGAGGTTGTGGAGAGGAGGGAGCTGGGCTCTTCTCCCAAGTGACAGGGGATAGGACGAGAGGGAATGGCCTCAAGCTCCGCCAGGGGAGGTTTAGGCTGGACATTAGGAAAAAAATTTTCACAGAAAGGGTCATTGGGCATTGGAACCGGCTGCCCAGGGAGGTGGTTGAGGCAGGAGGGGCTGAAGGGTGCAGAGTTTGCTGTCCAGCATTCCAGAACACATCCCTCCGCCCTAGTGGGGAGCCAGGAGCCCCATCTGTGCTCACCTGGGCAGTGGAAGCAGCTGGCTGCAGGTATTCACTGGGGCTGACGGCAGCCGTTGCAGCCATGCTGTCTCTGGATCTGTGAGGAGGAAGCAGAGAAGGAGGAGTAAGACCAGCAGCCAGAGCTCAGCTCGCAGCTCCTCAGCACACCCAGCCCAGTGCCCCAACACCCCAGGGACTCCACTGTCCACTTCCATCACCCAAACCCATCACATCTTACCCACAGGCCCTCAGTGAGGGTTACAAGGGCTGGAGAAATCTCACCACCCTCTCCCTGTGCTTCCCCTTCCTTGGCATCAAAGGGATGTATCAGTGACAGCGGGAAACTCACTGCAGCCCTTGCTCGTCTGCCTGAGGCCCAGCACAGCCTCAAGCCAGAGAGACCATCGCTGGCCTGCGGAGCGCCCCGCTTCAACACGGAGGCAGCCACGGCCATGTAGCAGATGGATTCCCAGTTCACAGCTCAAGTCACCTCCCTGTTGCTTATTTTCCTAACTACAGGAATCCCAAAGGACAAAGGTTTCAGTACAGAATTGTGGTTTTCAATGCTGGAAAAACATTTTTTTCCATCATTCTGATATGTCGTTGGTGCTGAGTGTTTCTAAGTCGTTATGTAATTAAAAGGTCACCGTGGAGATTGCTGGCTGGCAGCGGGACCTCAGGAAGCCATGGGGAAGTGTGCAGGAGAGGAGCAGCGGGCGGCACACGAAGCAAGGAGGCACCTGAGGGAGCCCATGCCACAGAGCCCTCAGCTTCAGTGGGATCTGTGCGTCAGGGAGAGGAGGGGAGTGAAGTTATGGCAGAGGAGCTGGTCGCTGACGGGGCTCGGCAGGCACAGAGGGTGCAGGGAAAGCGGCTGTGGCTCCTCCGACAGCACGGTGAGAGCAGGGGATGAGGCAGAGCCACTCTGAGGGGCAGCTGCGAGGATGGGGCGACTCATGGCAACTATGGCTATGCTGCCTTCCTCTCTCAACACTTTCCTGTGGTGTTTGACATCTCCAGAAGCCAATCCTGCTGCCCTAAACACCGCAGAGAAAGAACACCGAGGCTGTGGCTTCTCTTGCCAACAGGGCAGCTACAACAACTTCTTTTGAAAGGCTTAAGAAGACAGCCAAGCCAGGGAAGGAGAGTCCTAAATCCTCACAGTTTGCTGAACCTTTTGTCCTGGACTACAAAGACATTTCATCCTTGACATTTCCTTTGGCAAATCCCCAGTCAGCCCCATCCAGCAGTTGCTGTACGGCTCAATTGCTTGATAATATTTGCCTGGACAAGGTGCCAGGGAGAACTTGTCTGAGCTCAAGCGCTCTTTGTCACCGCAGCTGACAATGTCCTGGCTTCACACGGGGAATTACGGCCACCTGAGGAGCATGGATGCTTGGGCTTTACCCAGGGTGGCTCTGAAACGCAGCCTTGGCACGGGCAAGCTGATGGAAAGCCAGCACTGTTGGTATTCAGAGAGGTTAGGACAGCGGGAGCAATGATAAAGATAGGAAGCCCCAGATGGCTTCAAATGCATCGCACCAGCCAAAAATGAACCGTTGTCTGAGCAGAGCAAGTGGCTTTTGGCTGCACACAGGGAGTGGGCAAGGACAGCATCCCACGACTGTGGCAGAGTGCTTGTCTCTGGCTCCAAGCAGGAGAAGAGAAGATCTGGCACAGGCAGAGCCACCATTCAAGGGCCTCGTGCTCCTGCCTGGGGAGCTGCGGGAGATCCGGGGCTGGAGATGAGGGACCATACAGATAAGAAAAGCGACGTGTGGGTGTTTGTTTCAAAGGGAGGAAACTCTGTGCACCACAGACCAGCACCTATTGCGATGAAGACAACAGGCTGGGGGTGATGAGGCAGCACCCCACCTTGGAGAGGGCAAACTTGGTCTGCTTGGGGCATCGCTCGCTGCCAGCACTCGGCTGCAGGAGCCCAGCCAGCAGGCACAGCCGTGTCTGGGACATAAAGAGGTGTTTGCTTTGGAATTGCTGGCTGCAGGGACGGTGGGAGGCACACACACTGCTGCTCTCCAGTGCAAGGGCTGCTTGTTGCATCTTCATGTGGCTTAAAGCCAGGAGAAAAGTCCTCAAGGTAACTGGGATGCAGCCAATGCTTACAAAAAACTGGGGTGAGTGCCCTCAGCTCCCCCACCTCCCTTTGGAACCCCTGCTGGACACCTCCTCCCTAGGAACCCAAGCATTTCCCCAAACAGAAAGCCTCTAAGAAATGGAGCGATCGGGCTCTGGGCCAAGTCACCAAGGAGCCCACTTCCCAACAGCAGGCATCTCGCCCCTTGCCAGGCTCCTCGCCTCCTCTCCAGGCTCCTTCCCAGCCTGACTGAGCACATAAATCCCTGGGAAGAGTCAGGTCAGAGTCTCAGGCGCCTGGGACTGCATTGCGTGGAAATGACTGGCCCTGTTCCTCAACAACAAGCTTCCATTCCCTTGGAGCCACTCGCTGTGGCAACCTGACGGAGACAAAAGCCTTGGAAGCTCACACCCAGCAAGCCGGCCTGTGATAAAAGGACGCGTTCTTCCCGGAAAGCCAGGAGCTTGTACGGCTGCCGGAGTCCAGTGGCTGCGCCCTCCCTCTCGGCAGAATTAGGGCACTGCTGAGGATTAACAGCCCTGACTACGAGTAAGAGCAACGCTGAGCTGGCCAGAGCAAGACGAACCAGAAGAGATCCCATTAGCCCGGAAAAATAAATAAGGATAATGACCGAGGAGAAGCCCTGCGTCGCGCTGTGATCCCTCTGTGAGCTTCTCACTCGTACGATTCACGCCCAAGTCCAGCAGCAACAGTTTTGCATCCCAAAGGTGTGAAGCAAGCTGGTACCAAAGAGCCCAGCTTCGCTCTCCACATGTCAGAATCACAGAATCATGGAATGGTTTGGGGTGGAAGGGACCTCAAAGCCCATCCAGTTCCAACCTCCTGCTCTGGGCAGGGACACCTCCCATTGGATCTGGTTGCTCTGAGACTCATCCAGCCTGGCTTTGTACCCCTCCAGGGATGGGGCAGCCACCACTGTTCTGGACAACCTGGGCCAGGGCCTCCCCATTCTCACAAGAAAACATTTCTTCCTGATACCTCACCTTAATCTCTCTCTTTCAGCTGAAAACCATTCCCTCGTCCTACCCCTGCACTCCCTGATAAAGTCCAGAACTGGGAGCAGGACCTTCACTGCCTGTGGGGAAAGTTGTGGGATCTTCCCTGGGGGATGCAGACCCTTCCAAGAGGTGGGAGCTCCTCTCCAGCATCCTCTCCCTCCTGTAAAAGGACGAAGCAACCAAAATCACGCCGATTTCTGGCTACAGCTCCCCCAACAAGCACAATCAGGATCATTCCTGCCCCTAGGCACGTGGACCTTGCGCCCCAACCAATCCAGATGCCCAGGGGTGCTTCCAGGAGCTCTTGGAGCCTCCTGTGAGCTCACAGCATAGGGAAATAAAGACCCCAGGAGCTCTCGGAGCCCACCATGAGCTTATGGCACAGGGAAATGAAGTCCCTAGGAGCTTTTGGATCCTATCATGAGCTCACGGCCCAGTGAAATAAAGTCCCCAGGACTGGAGCGATGGAGCTGTATGAAGAGAAAACTTACCAACCGCGCCGGCGCATGAGGCCCCATGTCCAGCCGGAGGGAACGCCTGCTAGCAGCCAGCTGGACGCTCACACCAGCACGATTGGTAGGTTTGCTCAGAGGCCGCTCCGTCGCTTTGCACAAGAATTTATTTACTTTGGAATCTGTGCCTTTATCTTCAATATTCTACAAGAGATACAAAGGGGAGAGATGTTTTGGGTTTTTTTTTCCCCTTCCTAACCCGTACAAACCTTTATTCTCAGGGAGCTGCAGGATCTATGGCTTCCAGCTCAGTGGAGGAGCTTGGGACAGCGGCAAAAGCAACCAAGAAGGTACCTGCCAGCCCTCGCAGCCAAAACCACCCCCTCTGTCCTGCAGCTCAAGCCACACAGGTGCTTCTGCATGGCTACAAAAGTCCCTTTTAGGGGTCTGGAAAAGTTTCATGTGGTTTAGACCATGATTTCAAGACCTGTCACCACTCAAGACCAAGCTGAATGAGACTCTGAGCAACCAGATCCAGTGGGAGGGTTCCCTGCCCATGACAGGGAGGGTAGAACTGGATGGGCTTTGAGGTCCCTTCCAACCCAAACCATTCCACGATTCCTTGATATCCTCGTCACCTCCTAACAGCCCCCTCGGAGAGGGAAAACACCACTTTACAGACAGGGCTGGAGCCATCAGTCCTGGCATTCCAGTTGCAGGGGAGACTCTGCTCCCCAAAATACCCTTCCCATCTCCCCCACAGATCTTTTTATGGGGGTGTGGAGCAGGGTGAGCGTGATCCTAACTTCCAGCACTAGGTCTAAGCCCACGGACGCACCCGATCTGCGGTTTTAATTAGTGCCTTGACCCTGAAGGTGAATCAGAGTCCCCTGAAACCCATGAAAGACCTCAGCGACTGCAAAAAACCCCCGTTCAGGATTATGAAGTTACACAGAGTCAGAGAGGAATAAAACACGCTGGTGGCAGCGGCTGCGTTTGTTCGTAGAGACTATAAGTGTTCAAAAAGGAGCTCAAACATCCCCAGATTTGCATATTAACAGCAGGAAATCAAGTGGTGTCTTAGAATGGACCGGTTTCTGGTAGGGTTTTTAGCGACCGGTCTGGCTCCTGTGACAGCACTGATGACATCAGGGTTTGCTTTATCCCACCCTGATGCCAAAGGGAAATTCCCTTTGCTTCGGCTGCTTTTAAGGAGCAGGAAGAGGAGAAGCAGGAGGAAGGAAGAAGAGGGAAAATAGAAAGCCAGGAGGAGGCACAGGCAGCCTGCGGACAGACCAAGCGTCTCCTCGCTCTGTGCAAGCACAGAAGGGGAGGTTTTGAGCCGTTTTGGGATGCAGGAAAAGCAGATTGTGCGGCAACAGTGGAAACTTACAGCAGCCCCAGCGCCCTGAGCGCCAGAACCCTGCTCTGCTGGGACAGCAATGCCAACTGTGGCCCTGGCTCCCTACCCTGGGATGGCACCCCCAGCTTGGCACAGCCCCACACTGCCCATTCCCAAGGGAATGGGGGCAAATCCCTCCCTGTGATCCAGGAGCTGGACCGGGATGGGGCTGAGATGCCCTGTCCCCACACAGTGCCCTCTAAACACCACAGAACCCCCTCCCCGCTTACAACCCCAAACACCACAGAGCCCCCCAGCTCCCTGAAACACCACAGAAACCCCATCACACCTACTTCCACTCCCCAAGTCCCACAAAGCCCCCACTAAACACTACAGAATCCCCTCCCCACCTCCTCTGACCCTCTCAGCTTCCCCTCAGCCCCCCCTAAACACCACAGAACCTCCTCTGGACCTCACCCTACACTGCCAGCCCCTCCTAAACAACACGGAACACCCCCAGCCCCACACATCCCCCCTCTAAACATCACGCAACTCCCTCCCCACAGACCCCCAGATTTCCCTAAACATCGTGAAACTCCTTAACCACCCCCCTTCTCTCACACACACCCCCCCCAAACACCACGGAACCCCGTCCCGATAGAGCCCCAAACTCTCCTAAACACCATGAAGCTCCTCCCCACCCACCCTGCTCCTAAGCAGTCTCCCCCAAACACTAAAGAACCGCCTCCCCAGCTCCCCTTACCCCCTTAAACACCATGCAACCACCTCCCCACAGACCCCCAGCCTCCCCTCAACACTATAAAATCCCTCCCCACCCACCCTCCTCATACGCAGGCCCCCCCCAAACACCAAAGAACGCCCTCCCCAGCTCCCTCACCCCCCTAAGCACCACGGAGCCCCTCACCGCCCCCCCCAAACACCATGACCCCCCTCTTCCCAGCTCCTCCCCCCCCCCCCCCCCCCCCGGCGTGGAGGCCCCAGGGGGCGGGTACAGGCCCCAGCTCCGCCCTCGCCCGGCCCGAGGCCCCGGAAGCGCCGCCCGTGCGCAGCCCGGGAAGGGCGGAGCCATGGAGACCGCACGCCCCTTCCGGTACCGGTGCCGGTGCCGCTGCCGCTCCCCCTCCCCGCCCCGAGCACTCACGAACCGGCGGCGGCGGCTGCGACCCCGTCACGGCGCCATCTTCCTCCTCCGGGGCCGCCCGGGCACCGCCCTGCTTGTCCCGCCCCAAGGGCGGCACCTGGGCCAATCGCCGTGCGGCTCGCGGGCTGCCAGCCAATGAGAGGCGGTAGAGTTTTGATTGACAGCCCGGCTGATCAATAGAGCTCGTGACGGAGCAGTGCCTCCGCCAATGGGCGCGGGCCTCCCGGGTGACGGACGGGACCCAATGGGAGGGCAGGATTATGATTGACAGCTAAGACGACCAATGATAATAATCCCCGCCCACCGACCGTCGCTAATTGACTGACAGACCCATGGGGCGGGGGAGCCGGACTTCCTTGTGGGCGGGGCTAAAGCAAATAATGCCTTGTGATTGGTCTTAGCGATTTGATTGAAGTTCCGATTCGCCTATGAAAAGCGCTCCCGGCCGAGCCTCGCTTCTGATTGGCCGTCTGCCTTTAGGGCCGGGGCTAAAGCGTTGAATACCCGGGGGGGTCCCCTCTAGTCCTTTCCCTGCGGGGCCACGGGGGACCTGGTGCTCTTAGGGGTGGGGGAGTCGCCAGTGCTGCCCCCCAACAGGATCCGGGAGGGCCCTTGGGTTCCGTGGTTCAGCCCAGCCTGGGATATTTCCTCCCCCAATATGGGGAAACTGAGGCACGGCGGGGAGGGGGCACCGCAACCCCTCGGGATCGCAGCAGAGGCGTCATGGGGCAGCCCCCACCCCAAACCCGGAGGCACCCAGCTTTATCCTGAACGACCCCCCCAGTCCCCCGGGTGGGGGTACCCGGGAGTTGGGAGGGGGGCCTGGGGGAAGTCAAAAGGGGTTGGGATGCCAGAGGGGGCTGGGTTTAGGGTCCCCCTTGCAAGAGTTGGGGTGCTTGGGGGGGGTTTGGATCCCCCCTCAGCACCTGCGCCCCACACATCCCCAAGCCCCACGCATCCTTGGCTCCAAGAGCACACCCCCCCGCCCCCCCTCGGTTCCCCGACACCGTGAGGGGCTTTAGGGGTCCTGTTGGGGCCCTGCTGGCTCCTGGCGCCTGACGCCGTGATGATCTGGGGGTTCCCTGGTGGCTCCCGACTCCATGAGGGGCTGGAGGGTCCCTGGTTGCTCCTGCCCCCAACCCCAGGGTGAGCTGGGGGGTCCTTGGCTGCTCCCATCCCCCTGACTGTGGGAGGAGTCCCCAACTCCTCCTGTTCCTCCTGATCCTGGGATGGACCGGGGAGGGTCTCTCTTTTATCCCGACCCAATGATGAGCTGGGGGGCCCCTGGTGGCTCCTGTAACCTTGACCCCATGAGGGGGTGGGGGACCCCTGACTCCTACTGCCCTCCCCCTCAATCTAGTGATGGACTGGGGGAGTCTCTCATGCTGGGTTAGAGGTCCCTGATACCCCCCCAATCCCACAAGAGGATGGGGGGGGTCCCTATCACCCCTCGGCCCCAGTCCCTGTGCAGGGCTGGGGGGTCCCCGATGCCCCGTGACCCCATGATGTGCTGGAGGTACCCCGGTAGCTCTGATCCCGATGATGGATCAGGGGTCCTTGATGCCCACATGATCCTGTAAGGGGATGGAGGGTCCCTGGCGCCTCTTGCCCCCCATCCCCATGAAGGGCTGGGGGGTCCCTGGTGCCCCCTGACCCCATGATGGGCTGGGGGATCCCCGATAACTCTGGTCCCTATGCCGGATTGGGAGTCCTTGATGCCGACGTGATCCTGTAAGGGGATGGAGGGTCTCTGGCGCCTCTTGCCCCACATCCCCATGAAGGGCTGGGGGGTCTCTGGTGCCCCCTGACCCCATGATGGGCTGGGGGATCCCCGATAACTCTGGTCCCTATGCCGGATTGGGAGTCCTTGATGCCGACGTGATCCTGTAAGGGGATGGAGGGTCTCTGGCGCCTCTTGCCCCACATCCCCATGAAGGGCTGGGGGGTCTCTGGTGCCCCCTGACCCCATGATGGGCTGGGGGGTCCCCAATAACTCTGGTCCCCATGCCGGATTGGGGGTCCTTGATGCCCACGTGATCCTGTAAGGGGATGGAGGGTCCCTGGCGCCTCTTGCCCCCCATCCCCGTGAAGGGCTGGGGGGTTCCTGGTGCCCCCTGACCCCATGATGGGCTGGGGGATCCCCGATAACTCTGGTCCCCATGCCGGATTGGGGGTCCTTGATGCCGACGTGATCCTGTAAGGGGATGGAGGGTCCCTGGTGCCTCTCGCCCCCCTGCCCCTTGCCAGCCCCCCCAGCCCCGGGGTGCCCAGCTGGCTCCAGCCCCCACGGGACCAGAACCTCCCACTGGAGCCAAATAATTGCTCGGTGCTTTGTTGTGCAGTGTCTATGGCCGCGGGGCCTTCATTTGTGGGAACTTGCTGTGGCGAGTGCCTCCCTTTTAATTACCTCCCCTCCTCATGCTCCTGCTTACTCACCGCCTGGCACCGGCGCCTCGACCCCCGCCCCGGCCCCCCAGCCCTGAGCGGGGGGTCCTGCCAGCGGCTCTAGGGGTGCTGGTGCCGTGCGTGTGGATGGGGAGAGCGTTGGCTCCCTGTCCTGCTGTGGGGCGCGGGCTGGAGAGGCCCCCGATGTGGGGCACAGGTGGATGGGGAGCGAAGGGGGGTGATGGGGAGCGAAGGGGAGTGATGGGGGGCGACGGGGAGCAAGGGGGAGCGAAGGGGAGCAAAAGGGAGTGATGGAGAGAGAAGGGGAGAGATGGGAAGCGATGGGAAGTGTTGGGGAGTGATGAGGAGTGATGGGGAGCTATGGGGAGTGAGGGAGGTCAAAGAGGGGCAAAGGGGAGCGATGGGGGGCAAAGGGGAGTGATGGGGAGCGAAGGAGAGAGAGAAGGGGAGCGAAAGGGTGGAAAGGAGGGTGATGGAGAGAGAAGGGGGTGATGGGGATGGAAGAGGAGCAGTGGAGAGTGATGAGGCGTGAAGGAGAACGATGGGGAGCGAAGGAGAGCAAAGGGGAGTGGTGGGGAGCAAAGGAGAGAGAAGAGGAGCAATGGGGAGCAAAGGAGAGCGATGGAGAGCAAAAAGGAGCAAAGGGGAGCGATGGGGAGTGAAGGAGAGCAAGGGGGAGCGAAGGGGAGCGATGAGGAGCGAAGGAGAAGCGAAGGAGAATGATAGGGAGCGATGGGGAGCGAAGAGGAGCAATGGGGAGTAAAGGAGAGAGAAGGAGAGTGATGGGGAGCAAAGGGGAGTGATGGGGAGCTCTGGGGCTGGGTGCCTGGCAGGGTCCCCAGGACCCAGCTCTGGGCAAGCTCATAAAATTTTCGGGGGGCGTCCTCCATGTGGGCTACGCTGTGGCTGGCCCTGGCCCCCATTTCTCACCCCACAGCGGGACCCCCACAGCCAAGGGAGCACCGGGATCCCCAGGTGGCATCGCAGAGGGGACCCCAGGGTGGGGTCTGACTGCCGTGGAGTGAGTGGTCCCGCAGCCAGGCTGTGGGGGGCTTGGGGTGGGGATGTGTGGGGCAGAGCTGTACAAGAGGGCTGGGGTCACAAGTGCCCCCCAAGCGCACGAGTGGGGTCCCTAGGGGATGTGAAGCTGCCCCTCACCCCAGTCTTGTGGGGACGAGGGGAGCGTGTCCAGCCCCACAGGGGGACCCTGGGCAGGTGGGGTTGGCAGGAGGGAGCGATGCCCAAGGGCCACCGCCTGGCTGGGTGCCCACGAGGCCTCAGCTCTGCTCCCGGCGCTCCCGCCCCGGCTGCCGAGACAAGTCCCAGCCTGCCGCTCCCTGCCTCAGTTTCCCCAGGCGGGCAGTGACGCGGCTTTCGGCTGGGAGCCCGGCACGGACGCGAGCGTGGGCACGATCGCTGTCACCAGCCCTGGGAAAGGGTCATCTGGATGGTTCCGGCTCTGTCACCGCTGTGCAGCAAGCGGGGACAGGGACATGGGCCCAAGGGACAAGGGGCTGTGCAGCAAGAGGGGGACGGGGACATGGGGGCACAGGTCCTTGAGACTGGGACAGGGCACAGCGTGGGATAGGGACAGGGACATACAAGTTGGCACAGCAAGACTGGGATGGGGACATGGGCTGGGATATGGACATAGGGACATGGTGACACGAGTCCATGTGGTGAGACTGGGATAGGGACACGGGCTGGGATATGGACAGAGGAACATGGTGACACAGGTCCATGTGGCAAGACTGGGATGGGGACACAGGCTGGGATAGTCACAAAGGGACATAGGGACATGGTGACACAGGTCCATGAAGTTAGACTGGGATGGAGACACAGGGACATGGTGACACAGGTCCATGTGGTGAGAATGGGATGGGGACATGGGCTGGGATATGGACAAAGGGACATGGGGACACAAGCCCATGCAGCGAGACTGGACTGGGGACATGGTGACACAGGTCCATGTGGCGAGACTGGGATGGGGACACAGGTTGGGATATGGACAAAGGGACATAGGGACATGGTGAGACTGGTCCATGTGATGAGACTGGAATGGGGACACAGGCTGGGATATGGACATAGGGACACGGTGACACAGGTCCCTGAAGTGAGACTGGGATGGGGACATGAGCTGGGATATAGACAAAGGGACACGGGGACATGGTGACACAGGTCCATGCGGTGAGACTGGGATGGGGACACTGGCTGGGAAGGGGACACGTGCACAGAGCGAGGTGGGTGACAGGGACACACGGGTTGGTGCAGCAGGGTTGGGATGTCGTGATGGGGACCCAGGTCCAGCTGCCAGGACCCCTGCAGAGCCAGGTGGCACCGGGAGGACCCAGAGCAAGGACATGCCATCGCCCACGGTCCCCGAGCCTCCTGCCACCTCCGCACGCCCCGTGCCAGCTGGATGCGCCGTGGCGGGCAGAGCGCCCGAGCCCACGCGCAATTACGGCAATTACGGCACCTCCTCAGCCGCCAGCTCGTCCCGTCCCGCGCCTGGCCGAGGTCGTTAACCATTCCTAATGGTTTCTGCACAGAATTAGAAAGTGGATTTGCCAAGGCTCTTCCCAGGGCGCAGCGGGCGAGGGGGGACAGCGCTTTCCCAGTTTCATCCATGTGTCCCTTTCCCAGTGCATCCTAGTGTCCCATTTCTGTTACATCCATGCATCCCATTCTCAGTGCATCCCAGTGTCCCTTTCCCAAAGCATCCATGTGTCCCATCCCCAGTGCATCCCAATGTCCCTTTCCCAGTACATCCACGTGTCCCTTTCCCAGTGCATCCCAATGTCCCTTTCCCAGTACATCCACATGTCCCATCCCCAGTGTATCCCAGTTTCCCTTTCCCAAAGCATCCACGTGTCCCATCCCCAGTACATCCATGTGCCCCATCCCCAGTACATCCCATTGTCCCTTTCCTAGTGCATCCCAGTGTCCCATTCCCAGTATATCCCAGTGTCCCTTTCCCAAAGCATCCCAGTGTCTCATCCCCAGTACATCCATGTGTTCCACCCCCAGTACAACCCAGTGTCCCTTTCCCAGTACATCCCACTGTCCCTTTCCTAGTGCATCCCAGTGTCCCTTTCCCAGTATATCCCAGTGTCCCTTCCCCAAAGCATCCATGTGTCCAAGCCCAGTACATCCCATGTCCCTTTCCCAGTTCATCCCAAAGTCCCTTTCCCACTGCATCCATGTGTCCCATCCCAAGTACATCCTAGTGTCCCTTTCCCAGTTCATCCCAGTGTCCCTTTCCTAGTGCATCCCAGTGTCTCCTTCTGAGTGCATCCATGTGTCCCATCCCCAGCGCATCCCAGTGTCCCTTTCCCAGTCCACCCCAGTGTCCCCCACCCATCCCGCATCTCCGAGCTCTCCGTACCAGGCAGGATTTCCCCACGCGGTGACTGACAGCCGGGCCGGTTGAGCTCAGATCAAGAAACCCGATTACGCGACGCTAATTAAACGCTGTATTTCAACCTACACCAACCCAACAGCTCCATCGCCACGTCGCAAAGGTCGAGTCCCGACACTCATTCCTCTTCCCGGTGAGAAACGCTCCCTCGGGGCACCGTGGGCAGGGGAAACCCGTCGCGATAATCCCAGTAGATATCTCTGATGGGTGGATTCCCTACTTTTAGCTTCTCCTTGGGGACAAACGGACAGCCCCGTGCCAGCCGTCGTGCCCCCGGGGACGCAGCGGTAGCTGCGTCCCCGGGGGCACGACGGCTGGCATGGGGCTGCTCACTCATCCTTGCGATGGCACAGCTTGGGGACAAGATATTGTCCCCCTCTCGGTGATGGGTTGCGCCTTCCCAAGGATTTGGGGGGCCCAGTTGGGGTAGAGGGGTCCCATGCTGGATGCTGGTCCTTGGGTGGTCAAGGGTGCTTGGAGGTGGGGGCAACCTATAGGGCTGTGAGATCCCCATGGGGCTATGAGACCCCCCATGGGGTCTGTGAACATCCTATGGGGCTGGGGGCAACCTATGGGGCTGTGAGATCCCCATGGGGCTATGAGACCCCCCATGGGGCGCTGGGAGCATCCTATGGGGCTGTGAGCACACACCCCCCCACACCCCCACACCCCAATCCCTGATCCAACTGGAATCATTCTCACTGTGCCAACACCAGCAGGCTCAGGGTCACCCCCAGCTCCAGCTGCGCCCCATGGGGCTGTGAGTGCCCAGGGTCCCCCCAAATCCCTGATCCAACTGGAATTATTCCCAGCAGGCTCAGGGTCCCCCCCTGGCTCTGGCTGCGCCTGCAGGGCTTCCAGCATCAGCGTCACCACCTCGGGGCTGTCTGGGCGCTGCACCCCCAGAACCTCACGGGAGGATCCAGGCTCTCCCTGTCTGAGCCCCACGGCTGCTCCTGGGGCTCCCTCCAGGCTGGGGCGACCCAGACGGCGCAGCCCCACGGCTCCCGCTCCCTGGGCAACCCAATCCCACACGCGTGGGCGCACACACGCACGCACACGGGGAGGACCTGGTGCAGCGTGGGGGGCTCACACGCCCCTCCACACGCATGCACACGCGTGGATGTGGCACCCCCAGCATGCACATGCATGCACACCCATGCGCATGCATGAACATGCATGCACGGAGGGACCTGGCACAGTACAGGGGGCTTACACCTCCCTGCACACTCGTGGATGTGGCCCCCCAGCATGCATGCGCTTGTGCACACGCGCGCACACATGCACACGTGACCTGGTGCAGCGTGGGGGGCTCAAACCCCTCTGCACACGTATGCACACGCATGGATGTGGCACCCCCCAGCATGCACATGCATGCACACACATGCACATGCATGAACATGCATGCACAGAGGGAGCCGGTGCAGCGTGGGGGGCTCACAATCCCTGCACACACGTGCACACGTGTGGATGTGCCACCCCTGCACCCCCAGATGTGTGCACACGCAGGCACACGCATGCACACGCATGCACATGGGGACCTGGTGCAGCATGAGGGTCTTATGCCCCCCTGCACACACATGCACATGCATGTACGTGACCCCCCTGCCCCCGTGCACACACGCTGCCAGAGCCCAGCTGCCCCGCTCCCCGCAAACACCAATTTCTTTTATGGCATCGGAGGAAATTGCCGCCCCTTCCCCAGGCCCGTTTGAAGTTCGCTGCCCCGGGGCCAGGAGGGGCCCCTTCCGCCCCCCAACATCCTTCCAAGGCCTGGGGGGGCGTCCCCTCCTCCTTCAGCCCCCGGCGGACCAGGAGGCGCCTCTCCTCCTCTGTCTGTCCACACCTCTGTTCCTCCATCCCTCTGTCCATCCATCCCTCCGTTCCTCCATCTGCCCGTCCATCCATCCATCCATCCATCCATCCATCCATCCATCCATCCATCCATCCATCCATCCATCCATCCATCCATCCATCCCTCTGTCCCTCTGTCCCTTTGTCCCTCTGTCCCTCTGTCCCTCTGTCCATCCATCCCTCTGTTTCTCTGTCCATGCATCCATCCATGCATCCATGCATCCATGCATCCATCCATCCATCCATCCATCCATCCATCCATCCATCCATCCATCCATCCATCCGTCCATCCCTCTGTTCCTCTGTCCATTCATCCTCTGTCCATCCATCCCTCTGTCCCTTTGTCCATCCATCCCCATTGGGATGGGGATGGGGACTAGGACTGGGATTGGGAAGGGATTGGGAAGAGGATGGGGACTGGACTTGGGATGAGGACAGACACCCTACCCTCATATCCCCATCCTGATGTCCCCATCCTCGTGTCCCCATTCTGGGGTCCTCATCCCAGTGTCCCCATGCTGGTGGCCTCATCCCAGAGTCCCTATCCCAGTGTCCACATCCTGGTGTCCCCATCCTATGGTCCCCATCCAGGGGTCCTTATCCCAAAGTCCCCATCTTGATGTCCCCATGTCAATGTCCCCATCCTATGGTCCCCATCCTGTTGTCCTTATCCCAAAGTCCCCATTCTGGTGTCACCTCCTGGTGTCCCCATCTCAGTGTCCACATCTTGATGTCCCCATCCTATGTTCCCCATCTAGGGGTCCTCATCCCAAAGTCCCCATCCTGGTGTCCCCTCCCGGTGTCCCCATCCCAGTGCCCCCATCCCAGTGTCCACATCCTGGTGTCCCCATCCCAGAGCCCCCATCCCGGTGTCCACATCCTGGTGTCTCCATCCCAGTGTCCTCATCCTATGGTCCCCATCCAGGGCTCCTCATCCCAAAGTCCCCATCCTGTGGTCCCCTCCCGGTGTCCCCATCCCATCTCCTGGCCAAGCCGTAAGGCCACTCTCACCCCACACAGAGAGCTCCACGTTGTTTGGTTTGTTTTTTTTTTGCTGCACTGGTGGAGCCATCACTGGGATGACGATGATGAAAACCAGGAGAGTTTTCCCTAAGGCAAAGGAGTTCCCCGCGCCCTCCTCCGCCCTGTCCAGGAGATGTGGGATCCCACGCGCCGCCACGCCGGACGCGCTCGCGGTGCTGCCGGAGAGATCCCGGCTCTGGCGAGACACCAGCACCTTGTGGTCCAAGGGGAACTCATCCCTCTCCAAAGCCCTTTGGAGCGGGATGGGTTCCCCTTGGACCACAAGGGTCTCCAAGTGGCTGTGGCCACCAGTAGCCAACAGGTGCTGGAATGGGGAAACAACTCATCTGGCCTCAGCGTTGCCGTATGGCACTACCAGAGCTTCTCCATCCTGGAAACTCCTTGTGATGGGGAGGTCAGACACCCCTGGAATCTCCTGTCCCAATCCCAGGTGGGTGGTGGTGCCACCATCATCCTGATCCTTGCTCAGTGACCCCCAAAACTCATCCCATCCACCCATCCCGTTTACCCCATGGAAATAGGATGAGATACAACGGGGGGGTGACCATAGGATGGGGACATTGGGATGGGGACACCAGTATGGGGACATCAGGATGTGGACTTTGGGATAAGGGCCCCAGGATGGGGACCATAGGATGGGACATTGGGATGGGGACACCAGGATGGGGACATCAGGTTGTGGACACTGGGATGGGGGCTCTGGGATAAGGATCCCTGGATGGGGACTGTAGGATGGGGACATCAAGATGGGGACACCAGGATGGGAACTTTGGGATAAGGGTCCCAGGATGGGGACCATAGGATGGGACATTGGGATGGGGACACCAGTATGGGGACATCAGGTTGTGGACACTGGGATGGGGACCATAGGATGGGGACATTGGGAGGGGACACCAGGATATGGACACTGGGATAGGGGCTCTGGAATGGAAACACTGGAAGGGGACACCAGGATGGGGACCATAGGATGGGGACATTGGGAGGGGACACCAGGATATGGACACTGGGATAGGGGCTCTGGAATGGAAACACTGGATGGGGACACCAGGATGGGGACTTTGAGATAAGGAACCCTGAATGGGGACCATAGGATGGGGACACCAGGATGTGGACACTGGGATGGCAGGAGGGGGTGTCAGGGTGGGGTTACAACAGGGGTGACAGGAGGGGGTGACAAGAGGGGGTGGCAGAAGGGGTGACAGGTGGGGGTTACAACAGGGGTGACAGAGGGGGTGGCAAGATGAGGTGACAGAGGGGGTGACAGGAGGGTGTTACAATAGGGGTGACAGAGGGGGTGACAGGAGGGGGTGACAGGATGGGGCGTCAGGAGGGGGTTACAGGAGGGGGTTACAATAGGGGTGACAGGGTGGGGTGACAGGATGGGGCGTCAGGATGGGGTTACAACAGGGGTGACAGGATGGGGCATCAGGAGGGGGTTACAGGAGGGGGTGACAGGATGGGGTTACAACAGGGGGTGGCAGAGGGAGTGGCAGCAAGGGGTGGCAAGATGAGGTGACAGAGAGGGTGGCAGGAGGGGGTGACAGGAGGGGGTTACAATAAGGGTGACAGAGGGGATGACAGGAGGGGGTGACAGGAGGGTGTTACAATAGGGGTGACAGAGGGGGTGACAGGAGGGGGTGACAGGAGGGGGTGACAGGAGGGGGTGACAGGATGGGGTTACAATAGGGGTGACAGGAGCGGGTGACAGGATGGGGCGTCAGGAGGGGGTTATAGGAGGGGGTGACAGGATGGGGTTACAACAGGGGGTGGCAGAGGGGGTGGCAGCAAGGGGTGGCAAGATGAGGTGACAGAGGGGGTGGCAGGAGGGGGTGGCAGAGAGGGTAACAAGAGGGGTTTACAACAGGGGTGACAGAGGGGGTGTCAAGATGAGTTGACAGGAGGGGGTGACAGGAGGGGGTGTCAGAGTGGGTGACAGGAGGGGGTGTCGGAGGGGGTGGCAGGGGGTGACAGGGGGTGTCAGATGGGGTGTCAGAGGTGTGACAGCCGATCCTCCCCCCCCCCCCCCCCGCTCTCTCCTCACGGGTTAATGGCACCTGGGCCGGGCGGGGCGGGGCGGGGCGGGGGCAGCGCCGGGGCCGGGCTGGGACCGACCCGGCCATTCCTGCTCGCCCGGCCCGGTGGGTGCCCGGTCCCTCGGGTCCCTCCGAGCCCGAGCCCCAGCCCGGCCCATGCCGAGGGTCCCGCGGGGAGCCCGCAGCCTGCACGCCCGTAGGTACCCCGGGAACCCCCCGAAACCCCCCTCCCTGGGACCCCCGAACGCTGGGGAAAGGGTGCAGGGTGGGATGGGAACCCCCGAAGGGAGACGGGTGCCCCCCAGACCCTCCTTTTCTAGCCCCCCCAGCCTCGCAACCGGAGCTCTATGTCCCCCACACCCCCTTTTCCAGCCCCTCAGCCCCAAAAACCTCTGCCGGGTGCCCCCTAGACCACCTTTTCCAGCCCCGCAACCGGTGCTCTGTGTCCCCCGAACCCCCTTTTCCAGCCCTCCAGCCCCACAACCTGTACCGTGTGCCCTCCAGACCCCCTTTTCCAGCCCCCCCAGCCCCACAATCGGAGCCGCGTCCCCCCTGACCGATGCTGTCTGCTCCGCCAGCCCCATAACCTGTACCGTGTGCCCCCCAGACCCCCTTTTCCAGCCCTCCAGCACTGCAACTGGTGCCGTGTGCCCCCAAACCTCTTTTTCCAGCCCCACAACCGGTGCCGTGTCCCCCCAGACCCTCTTCTCCCCCTCCGTCCCCCTCTCCCGACCGATGCCGTGTTCCCTACCAGCCTGGAAAACGTTGCCATGTGCCCCAGACCCCCCCTCTCCGACCCCCTGACCGATGCCGCGTCCCCTCCAGCACCTCAACTGGTGCCGTTTACCCCTCAGCCCCCATTTTCCAGCCCCCCAGCCCCACAACTGGTGCTGCCTGTGTCCCCCCCGCCCCGTCCAACAGAGCCCCGGGGAGTTTCGCTCCGGCCCCGGGCAGCTTTGCTGTGGGTTGGGCGGTGGGGCGAACGGGCGGCATCGCCCTAAACCTGTGGCATCACCCCCCAAACCCAAAACTTCATCCCCTAAGCCTGGAGCATCACCCCTCAAACCCAAAACTTCATCCCCTAAACCTGTGGCATCACCCCTCAAACCCAAAACTTCATCCCCTAAATCTGCAGCATCACCCCCCAAACCCAAAACTTCATTCTCTAAACCTGGAGCATCACCCCTCAAACCCAAAACTTCATTCTCTAAACCTGGAGCATCACCCCTCAAACCCAAAACTTCATTCTCTAAACCTGGAGCATCACCCCTCAAACCCAAAACTTCATCCCCTAAACCTGGAGCATCACCCCTCAAACCCAAAACTTCATCCCCTAAACCTGGAGCATCACCCCTCAAACCCAAAACTTCATCCCCTAAACCTGGAGCATCACCCCTCAAACCCAAAACTTCATCCCCTAAACCTGGAGCATCACCCCTCAAACCCAAAACTTCATCCCCTAAACCTGTGGCATCACCCCCTAAACCCAAAACTTTGCCCCCTAAATCTGAATTATCACCCCCTAAACCCAAAACTTCACCCCCTGAACCTGAATTATCACCGCCCGAATCCAAAACTTCATCCCCTAAACCTGAAGCATCACCCCCAAACCCCAAATTTCCCCCCCAAAACCTGAATTATCACCCCTCAAACTCAAAATCTAAGCCCCTACACCTGAATTATCAGCCTTCAAACTCAAAACCTCATCCCCTAAATGTGAATTATCACCCCTCAAACTCAAAACCTCATCTCCTAAATGTGAATTATCACCCCTCAAACTCAAAACTTCATCCCCTAAACCTGAATTATCATCCCCCAAATCCAAACCTTCGCCCCCTAAACGTGGAGCATCACTCTCCAAATCCAAGACTTCACCCCTAAACCTGGAGCATCACCCCTCAAGCCCAAAACTTCTCACCCTAAACCTGAATTATCACCCCTCAAACTCAAAAATTTGCCCCCTAAACCTGAATTATCACCCTCCAAACCCAAAATTTCACCCCTAAACCTGAATTATCACCCCCCAAACTCAAAAATTCGCCCCCCAAACTCAAAACTTCACCCCCTAAACTCAAAACTTCACCCCCTAAACCCAAAATATCACCCCCCCAAACTCACAGCATCACCCCCCAAACCCAAAACATCCCTCCCTAAACCCACAACTTCACCCCTAAACTTGCGTTATCACCCCAAACACATGGCATCACCCCTAAACCCGCAGGATCCCCCCCTACCCCGGGGGTCCCATTCCCGAGCTGCCCATCGGGGCTCCCCAAATCCTGCTGGGGCTGCGGGTAGCGCCCGTTCCCAAAGCTGCCGTGGGGCGAGGCACTTGTGGGGCTGGGAGACGGGCAGAGCCGCCTCTGCCCAGCCTGGACCGTGACTCACTGGACGCAGAGCTTGCCCCGTGCCTCAGTTTCCCTGCGGTGAAATAGCCAGCGCGTCGCCAGGGAGGAGGAGGAGAAGTTTGGGGGGACACCTTGGGGATTTTTGTCATCATTCCCAGATGGAAAAAATGCTCCGGGAGGTTCTGTGTGTGTTGGTGGCAGGTGGACAGGGTAGGGCTAGAGTGAGGGGATCCCTCCCATCCCAGAAAAACCCCCATCCCAGATACCAACCCCCCCCCCCATCCCCAGCTCCCTCCCATCCCCAAAACACCTCCCATCCCCAAAAAACCCCCATCCCAAAACACACCCCATCCCAAAACACCCCCTATCCCAGAGCTCGCATGCCCCAAACCTCTATCCCAGCACCCCCTATCCCAGCACCCCCTATCCCAGCACCCCCACCCCCCCAAAACCCCATCCCAGCACCCCCCATCCCAGCACTGGTCGCTGTTCCCTGGTTATGGGATGAGTTTCCAGCAAAGCGGGACAGGATGCGACCCAGCTGGGGGGGGTCTCAGTCCCGGTGGCACCCCCAAACTGGGAGGAATGTCGGGGAGCAGAGTGCACTGGGAATCAGCTCTGCGATGGGGGGGGTCCCCACATAGGGTCCCTTCTCCTCGGGGTTGGGGGGCTGGGGGATATCCCTGCCAGATCTGGGGGGGCTCGTGAGGCACCAGCTGCCACCCCATAGTCCCGCAAAAGGTCAAGACTTTGGGGGTTCACAGTTGTGACCCCAATCTGGCACCTGGAGGGGGGGGTAAGGGGCTGGAGGGGGAGCTCAGGACCCTGCTGGGGTGGGAGCTGGAACCCCAGGAGGCAGAGATGGTCCCCAGCCCCCAAAGTGGCACCAAGTCCCCCACCTCCCCCCCCAGGGTTGGGGTGGGCAGGGCTGACACCCTCCCTGAAAGAGGAGCAGCACCCCAAAACCTGCCCCGACTTTGGGGGGCTCATCCTGGCACTGGTGCAGGACCAAGCTCCCCCCCGGTGTCGGTATCACGGGTGGGGGTGCAACCCTTTGTGGGGGCTTGGCATCCCCGACTCCCACCCTAATCTTTGGGGTCCCCCCATCCTCCCTGGTGTCACCTGGCAGGGAATAGTGGTCCCCGCACACAGCTGGGTGGTCTTCGGTGTCGGGGACCCCCTCCTTGCCCTGGGCGCGCTGTGCTGGGGTTTGGGGGGGGGTCTGAGTCCCTTGGGGCAGGGGAAGCCCCCCACTAAATGCTTCACACCCACCACGGGTGTCTCCCTGGGGTCTGCGCCGTCCCGCGTGGGCTGGGGGTGTTGGGGAGCTGGTAGGAGGGTCTGGGGAGGGTCTGGGGGGGCGAGTGGGAATTTGGGGGGGCGGGAGCCGGTGGCGGCAGGTGGATTTCGACACCGGGGTGCGGCTCGTCCCCAGTGGGGTTTGCGCAGCTCCCGGTGAGTCACGCTGTGCCGGGGAGGCAGCGGCTGCTGGGGGGTCCGGGGGGGCTGGGGGGGCGAAGGCAACTAGAACCTGGGTTCAAAGGGCCGCTGGGGGCTGAGCCCCAGGTGTTTGCTGCCTCCCCGCAGGCTGCTCTGCGCCCCAACCCGCTGCCAGCACATCTCGGGGTGCAAATCCACCCCTTTCGATGCGTTTCAGCCCCCCCGCCCTCAACCCAGCAGCCTGGGGGGGTCCCTGTGCTGCTGGGGACTCGGGAAGGATGGGGAATGACGAGGGATTCCCAGCAGAGCTGAGGGGTGGGAAAACAGGGTGCTTGGGGACCCCTTCGGGACCCCAGCTTGTTGCGGGGCCGTGATGGGACGTTGGAGGTGACAAGACAGATGGTGGCAGCTTCCTTAGGGTTTGGAATCAGCTTTGGGGCTGGCGTGAGGGTCTGGAGGGGGGACCCCTGCCTGATGCCACCGTCCCAGTGTCGTGGGGCTGCGGAGCAGAGAAAGCCTCTTAGTGGGGTGAGGGTGTCCCCAAATCATGGATGTCCCTAAATCATAGGAGTCCCCAAATCATGGATATCCCCAAATCCATGGGTCACAGGGACCCCATGCTGGTGCGGGACTGGAATCGGTGCCAGGGTTCACCCTGGTGCCAAACCTCTCCGTGTGCCAATGCGCACAGGGACAGGGGATTTTGGGGGGTGCCCCCCCTTTTCTCACCTCTCTCCTCTCCCCCCACCCCTCCTTGGCCCCCCAGGTCTGTCTGCACCGCCGCCCCGCAATGCTGACAGCGGTCTGCGGCTCTTTGGGGACCCAACCCTCGGATGCCCCCCGCGCCTCCCCGACCCACCTGGATCTCCAGCCTCTCCAGCCCTTCCAGCCCCACGGCAGCGCCCCGCTGGGGGCCTCCCCGCACCCCGACTTCGCCTCCCCGCTTCCAGCCCCGGAGCTGCCGCTGGCGGGGCCCGACGCCGCCGCCTTCGCCAACCCCGGCACCTTCGAGCCCCATGGCACCGCGAGGTTAGAGCTACCCACCGACGGCGCTTACGCCAAGCTGCTCCCCGCCACGCCGGACATGGCGCATCCTTACGATTCCTGGTTCCGACCCCCCCATCCCGGCCCCCCGAGTGAAGAAGGAGCCATCAACTGGTGGGATCTCCACGCTGGAGCCAGTTGGATGGAGCTACCCCCAGCTCAGGGCGCGGGGCTGCAGGTACCGGGGCACCCGGGGCTGCCGCCGACCTTGGGGGGTTACGGCGGGGGGGAGCCCCAGCTCTGTGCTCCCCCAACCCACCTGCTGCCCGCTCCGAGCCAGCACCTCCTGGGAGCCGAGGGGGCGAAGGCGCTGGAGGGGCCCTCGGAGCCGCGGGGGCCGGAGGCGGAGGGCGGGGGGCGCCCCAAAGGTGCCCGTCGCGCGGTGCCGCGGGGAGGGGGGCAAGCGGCTTGTCGCTGCCCCAACTGCCAGGAGGCGGAGAGGGGGGGTCCGTGCCCGGAGGGGGCAAAACGCAAGCACCTCCACAACTGCCACATCCCGGGCTGCGGGAAGGCGTACGCCAAGACGTCGCACCTGAAAGCTCACCTGCGCTGGCACAGCGGAGACCGACCCTTCGTCTGCAACTGGCTCTTCTGCGGCAAGCGCTTCACCCGCTCCGACGAGCTCCAGCGGCACCTCCAGACCCACACGGGCGCCAAGAAATTCGCCTGCCCCGTCTGCGGCCGCGTCTTCATGCGCAGCGACCACCTGGGCAAGCACATGAAGACACACGACGCCGGCAAGGATGGCAGTGAAGGCGAAGCCAAAAGCGCCGGGGAACCCAGCGCCGCCAAGGGAGGCAAGCGGGAGGCCGAGGGGGGCAACGCTGCCCCCACAAACTGAGCTCCGAGCCCCTCGGGGCGCGGGTGGGGAGCACCCCGGGGTGGGAGCCGCTGGGGGGGACCCTTCGGGCTGGTCTCTGAAGGGTGTAGGGGTGTTTTGGGGGTGCAGGGCTGGCACCTTGTGCTTGAAGTGGGGGGGGACACGAGGCTTGCGGCCGATGTCGGTCTCGGGGAGCGCCCGGAGGTGCCCGGCGGCGGTTTCACTTGTCCCGTTCCCCTTCTCCCGCCCCGGTTTCCCCCTCCCTGTCCTCCCCCGGTTTCCCAAATCCCTTTTTTATTTTTTTTCGGGAGGCTGCTGGCAGGCGTGGGGCTGCTTGGGAGGAACATCAAGGGGAGCCGAAGGAGCGGGCGCTGCCCGGGCACGTCCAGCCCGGAGGGGAGGAAGGAGACGGAGAAACGGAGAGAGGAGAAACCCGGGAGCCTTCACTCTTGTGGCCCCCCATCTCCCTCCCCACGGTCCCCCCAAAACTTTGGCTCAACTCCCTGCTCTCGCGTCACCCGTGAGGTTTCAGCACCCTCGGGGGGCTCTGGGTGCCCGCATGCCACACCCCAACCGGGGATGCTGGGCTGGCACGGGTCCTGCACCCCTAGAGCCTTGAATCGGCTGGGAGGTTGGGGGTCGCCAAACCCTTTTTTTTTTGGCCCAAACGAGGGTCCAAATGGGGGGGAAAAGCGAGATCCTGCTGGGCCCGGGGCGGCGGGGGCTGCAGCGGGCGCGTGGCGTGGCGGCGGGCGGTTGCCCAAGCGCACACCTGCAGCTTTCCCACACCCACCGCCACGGCCCCGGGCGGGGAGCACGCGGGGCGACCGCGGCCCCGGGAGAGCCGGGGCGGCCACATTCCTCCGGCCTTGGCACGGCCACCACGCTGCCCGCGGCGCAACGCAGACACCCCTCCTGGGGGGCACCGGGATGGTGGGGGGACCCCGAACCATGCTGTCCCTCTTTGGGGACCCCGTGATGCTGGGGGGACCCCACTGCCGTCCCTCCTTGGGGACCCCGTGATGGTAGGGAGATCCTGGCCATGCTGTCCTTCCTGGGGACCCCACTGACGTCCCTCCTTGGGGACCCCGTGATGGTAGGGAGACCCTGGCCATGCTGTCCTTCCTGGGGACCCCACTGACGTCCCTCCTTGGGGACCCCATGATGGTAGGGGGACCCTAGCCATGCTGTCCTTCCTGGGGACCCCACTGACGTCCCTCCTTGGGGACCCCATGATGGTAGGGAGACTCTGGCCATGCTGTCCTTCCTGGGAACCCCACTGACGTCCCTCCTTGGGGACCCCATGATGGTAGGGAGACCCTGGCCATGCTGTCCTTCCTGGGGACCCCACTGACATCCTTCCTTGGGGACCCCATGATGGTAGGGAGACCCTGGCCATGCTGTTCTTCCTGGGAACCTCACTGATGTCCCTCCTTGGGGACCCCAGGATGGTGGGGGGACCCCACTGATAGCCCTCCTTGGGGACCTCATGAAGGTGGAGACCCCCTGGCCATGCCATCTCTCTCTGGTGACCCCACTGATGTCCCTTCTCAGGGACCCTGGGATGGTGGAGATCCCCCTGGCCATCCTGTCCCTCTTTAGGGACCCCAGCATGGCAGGGGGACACCTGGCCTTGCTGTCCTTGTCCCCCTTGCTTGTCCTGATGTCCCCCTTGGGGACCCCACTGATGTCCCTCCTTGGAGACCCTGTGATGGTGGGGATCCCCCTGGCCATGCCATCCCTCCCTAGTGACGGCACTGATGTCCCTTCCCAGGGACCCTGGGATGGTGGGGATCCCCCTGGCCATCCTGTCCCTCTTTAGGGACCCCAGCATGGCAGGGGGACCCCCGGCCTTGCTGTCCTTCCTTGGGGACCCCAGGATGGTGGGGGGAACCGACTGGTGTCCCTCCTTGGAGACCCTGTGGTGGTGGGGATCCCCTTGGCCATGCCATCCCTCCTGGGGACCCCACTGACGTTCATCTTGGGGACCCCGGGATGGTGGGGAGACCCCGGCCATGCTGTCCCTCCTGGGGACCCCAGGATGATGGGGGGACCCCACTGATGTCCCTCCTTGGAGACCCCATGAAGGTGGGATCCCCGTGGCCATGCCATCCCTCCTTGGGGACCTCGGGATGGTTATGGGACCCCTGGCCTTGCTGTCCCTCCTTGGAGACTCCGGGATGGTGAGGGGACCCCTGGCCATGCTGGCTCTCTTTGGGGACCCCATGAATGTGGGGATCCCCCTGACCATACTGCCTGTCCCTGGGGACTCCTGGGGACCCCAGTGCCATCTCCTGGGGACCTCATCACTGCAGGGGACCCCCCTCAGCCATGCTGCTTATCCCTGGGGACCCTGCTGCCATCCCTCCCCGGGGACCCCCTGACTGCTGGCACCCCCCTTGGCCATGCTGGGCCCCTTGGGTACCCCCATCTCCAGGGGAGCCCCTGTCCCCCTGGGGACCCCCTGGGACACCCCTACCAGGGACCCCAACTCTTCCCTCCCCTGGGGCTGCCCCCCCATCCCCATTCCCCAGGGGACCCCAGATCTGCCCCCCCCTCCCCCTGAGATGTCAATCCATGAAATTTGGGGTTTGGACCTTTTTAGGGGGTCACAACTCCCCCTCCCCCAAATCCCAGTTTAACCCCTTGGACTCCAAAAGTGATGCTGATCTGGGGGGGCAGTGAGACGGGGCTGGGGGGGTTTGCACCCCCCCCAGTCTGCCCCAGTTCACACCAGTTGGGAATCCGGGGAGGTGGGGGGAGATTTGGGGGGGGGGGGGATGTGTGATCTCCTGGCATCCTGGGGTTTGGGGGGGCCCTAGGTGGGGCTCGGAGCCCCCCGGGGGGTAGGGGTGGAGGTGAAGTCGATGGGGCGCCCCGATGCCTTTTGGTTTGTTTGATTATTAATTATTATTATTAATTATTATTATTATTAATATTATTAATTATTACTATTTTATTAAGATGAAGCCAGGCTTTGCCACTCGGGCAGAGGGAGCGTCTGAGGGGGGCTGGGGACCTCGCACCCCAAAACCCCAGCTGGGAAATTGGTAGCCAAGCCGCGATTTTGGTAGCCGAGCCAGGTTTTGGGTAGCTGAGCCTGGCTTTTCGGTAGCCGAAGCAGGGGTTTAGTAGCTGAGCCTGGATTTTGGTAGCCAAGCCAGTATTCTAGTAGTCAAACTAGTTTGATTTTGGTAGCCAAGTCTGGATTTTGGTAGCCAAAGCTGAGGTTTGGCAGCTGAGCCTGGATTCTGGTAGCCAAACCAGTATTCTAGCAGCCAAACCACTTTTATTTGGGTAGCCAACCCTGGATTTTGGTAGCCAAAGCTGAGGTTTGGTAGCTGAGGCTGGATTCTGGTAGCCAAGCCAGTATTCTAGTAGCCAAACCACTTTTATTTGGGTAGCCAAGCCTGGATTTTTGGTAGCCAAGCCTGTGTTTTGGTAGCCAAAGCTGAAGCTTGATGGCTGAGGCTGGATTCTGGTAGCCAAGCCAGTATTCTAGTAGCCAAACCAGGTTTTTTGGTAGCCAGGCCTGTCTGCAGCAGCAGCCTGGGGCTCTGGCATGTTTCGGGGGCTCCTTGGGGCTCAGCGCCACCGAGCTCGGCCCCCGCGGCCCCCGGGGCTCTGCTCGCCGTGATGGGGCAACCGAGGCGGTAAAACCGGGTGGGGAAGGCGGGTGCCAGGCTCCCAGCGCCGAAACCAGTCCAGCCGGACGCCAACTGGGGCGCCTGCACCCCGACCCGCGCCCCCACCCCAGGGCGAGCCCCGCGGGGGCCAGCGCACCCCGATCCCAGCCCCAGAGTGACGGGGGCCCCCCACCCGGCGAGGGGAGGCGAGGGGGGCTGTGGGGAGGGGGGGTCAGATTGGAATAAACGCCGTGTGTTTTCCATGTGCTGGTGCTCTGGGTGCATCAATGGGGGGGGGGAGGCACCCCGACCCCCACCCTGGCCAAGGGACCTTGGGGACAACACTCTGACCCTGGCCTAGGGGGCCTGGGGACACTCCCCTGATCCCCACCCTGAAAAAAGGACCCTGGGGACACCCCCTTGACCCCCATCTTGGCCAAGGGACCCTGGGGACACCACCCAGACCCTGAAAAAGGGACCCTGGTGATGGAACCCTGACCCCCAACCTGGCCAAGGGACCTTGGGGACACTACCCTGACCCCCACCCTGGGAAAAAGGACCCTGGGGACATCCCCCTGACCCTGGAAAAGGGACCCTGGGGACACCACTCTGACCCCCACCCTGAACTAAGGGACCTTGGTGACACTACCCAGACCCTCAACTAAGGGACCCTTGGGGACACCACCCTGACTCCCACCCTGAACCAAGGGACCTTGGGGACACTATCCAGACCCTGGCCAAGGGACCCTGGTGACACCGCCCTGAACCAAGGGACCCCGGTGATGGCACCATGACCCCCCACCCTGGGAAAAGGACCCTGGGGACACTACCCAGACCCTGGCCTAGGGACCCTGGGGACACCACCCTGACCCCCCACCCTGAAAAAAGGGACCCTGGGGACACCACCCAGACCCTCACCCTGAAAAAGAGACCCTGGGGACACCACCCAGACCCTCACCCTGAAAAAGGGACCCTGGGGACACCACCCAGACCCTCACCCTGGCCTAGGGACCCTCATGACACAACCCTGACCCCACCCTGGCCTAGGGACCCTGGGGACACCCTCCCGATCCCCACCCTGAAAAAGGGACCCTGGGGACACAACCCTGACCCTCACCCTGAAAAAGGGACCCTGGGGACACCACCCAGACCCTCACCCTGGCCTAGGGACCCTTGTGACACAACCCTGACCCCCACCCTGGCCTAGGGACCCTGGGGACACCACCCACCCCTCACCCTGAAAAAGGGACCCTGGGGACACCACCCAGACCCTCACCCTGAAAAAGGGACCCTGGGGACACCACCCAGACCCTCACCCTGAAAAAGGGACCCTGGGGACACCACCCAGACCCTCACCCTGAAAAAGGGACCCTCATGACACAACCCTGACCCCACCCTGGCCTAGGGACCCTGGGGACACCCTCCCGATCCCCACCCTGAAAAAGGGACCCTGGGGACACAACCCTGACCCCCACCCTGGGAAAGGGACCCTGGGGACAGCCCCCTGAACCAAGGGACCCCATAGAGGGGGGTGTCTCTGCCCTCAGAGTCGGGGGGGGGGTGTCTCAGCCCTCGGGGGCCCCCCCCGCCGCCGTGCGCCCTCCGGCCGCTGGGAGGCGCCACCGGGAGCTTCGGGACCGGGAACCGGAGCGGGGGCGGCTGCGGGAGCGGGTCCGTGCGGGGGGACTGGGGCTGGGGGGGACCGGGAACGGGGAACGGAGGGGGCTGAGGGGCTCAGGAACCGGGGATGAGAAGGGGAGGGCCAGGAATGGGGTCCACGGGGCTGGAGGTCCCGGGAACCGGGGCTGAGAAGGGGTGGGGGGTCCCAGCTGTGATAGGTGCCGGAGGTACCGGGGAACGGGTCCTTGGGGCTGGGGGTCCCAGGAACCGGGGCTGAGCAGTTGGGGTTCCTGGGAAATGGGTTCATGGGGCTCGGGGTCCCGGGAACCGGGGCTGAGTGGGAGGGGGTCCTGGGAAATGGATTCATGGGGCTGGGGGTCCCAGGAGCTGGAGCTGAGAAGGTGGGGGTCCCAGGAACCGGGGCTGAGCAGTTGGGGGTCCTGGGAAATGGGTTCATGGGGCTGGGGGTCCCAGGAACCGGAGCTGAGAAGGTGGGGGTCATGGGAACCGGGACTGAGCAGTTGGGGGTCCAGGAATGGGGTCCATGGGGCTGGGGGTCCCCTGGGAAATGGGGCTGAGCAGGTGGAGGTCCCGTCTGCAGTGGGTGCAGGGGGGCCCCAGGGAACGGGTCCATGGAGCTGAGTTTCCAGGAACAGGAGCTGAGCGGGTGGAGGTCCTGAGAAATGGGTCCATGGGGATGGGGGTCCTGGGGAACGAGTCCGTGAGGCAGGGGTCCCAGCAAACGAGGCTGAGAAGGTGAGGGTCCAGGAACGGGGTCTATGGGGCTGGGGGTCCTGGGAACCAGGATGGATGGGGGTCCTGGGATCCAGGTCCATGTGGTGGGAACCGGGACAGGTGGGGTTCAGGGGACCATGTCTATGGGGCTGAGTTTCCAGGAATGGGAGCTGAGCGGGTGGGGGTCCTGGGTTAGGGGTCCAAGGACTAATTCCATAGGGCTGGGGGTCCGGGAACTGGGTCTGTGCAGATGAGGGTCCCATCTGCTATGGGTGCAGGGTGGTCTGGGAGCCGCTGTGGTGCAGGTGGGGGATGCTGAATGCCAAGGCTGAGTGGGCAGGGGTCCTGGGAACCACGTCTGTGGGGCTGGGGGGTCCTGGGTGCTCAGTTTTGCAGGTGGGGGTCCTGTCCTCCATGGATGCAGGGGGTCCGAGTTACTCAGAGAGTACAGGCAGGGGTCCCGGGACAGGAGGTGCCACCGGGGGGATTATTCGTGATGTCCCCCCACATCCAGGGGCCATGTCACCGCCCCCTGAGACCCCCGTGTCCTCAAGGTTGCCAGCCCCACAGGGATGCTGAGGTCCTACCCAGGAGAGGGACAAGGGGGGACATTCCCCTTGGTGCCCTCCGTGCTGGTTTAGGATGGCGGGGTGGGATCCCACACCCTCATCGTGTGACTGCTTTGTGGCACTGCCGCCACACACCGCGACCCCCGCCGTCATCTTTGCCAAGAACGCCGACCGGCCGCGCCATGAGGTCCAGGAGATCGTCTACGTCCCTGCTGCCGTCCACCGGCCTGGGGACAAAGTCCAGGTGAGACCGCAGGGGACGGTTCAGTGAGAAAGACCTGGGGGTGTTGGATGACAGCGACTGAACATGAGCCAGCAGGAGCCCAGATGGCCAAGAAGGCCAATGGCATCTTGGCTTGGATCAGACACGGCGTGGCCAGCAGGTCCAGGGAGGTTCTTCTCCCTCTGCACTCGTCACTGGTGAGACCGCTCCTCGAATCCTGGGGTCAGTTCTGGCCCCCTCACCACAAGAAGGATGTTGAGGCTCTGGAGCGAGTCCAGAGAAGAGCAACAAAGCTGCGGAAGGGGCTGGAGAACAAGAGGAGCATCTGAGAGAGCTGGGGGTGTTCAGCCTGGAGAAGAGGAGGCTGAGGGGAGACCTCATTGCTCTCTGCAACTCCTTGAAAGGAGGTTGTGGAGAGGAGGGAGCTGGGCTCTTCTCCCAAGGGACAGGGGACAGGACGAGAGGGAATGGCCTCAAGCTCCACCAGGGGAGGTTCAGGATGGACATAAGGAAAATCATTTTCACGGAAAGTATTGTTGGGCACTGTCAGAGGCTGCCCAGGGAGGGGGTTGAGTCACCTTCCTTGGAGGGATTTAAGGAACGGGTGGATGAGGTGCCAAGGGACATGGGTTAGTGATTGATAGGAATGGTTGGACTTGATGATCCAGTGGGTCTTTTCCAACCTGGTGATTCTATGATTCTATAAGCGCGCCAGGTCTCATCTCCGCTCTGCGTTCCCCACCCCAGTGCACGTACCTGGAGATCGAGCAGGTGGAGAGGACCCATGCAGTGGTGCTGAGCCGCCCCGCCTGGCTCTGGGGTGCTGAGATGGGCGCTAACGAGCACGGCGTCTGCGTGGGCAACGAGGGCGTCTGGACCCGCGAGCCTTTGGGCGAGGATGAGGCGCTGCTAGGGATGGACCTGGTGAGGTAAGGGCAGCGTCGGGTCCCCCCCAGCATCCCCTACACCGTGCCCCGTGGCTGACCCGTGGTGTGGGCAGGTTGGGTTTGGAGCGCGGCAGCTCTGCCAGGGAGGCTGTGGAGGTGATCACAGCGTTGCTGGAGCGCTACGGGCAAGGTGGGAGCTGCAAGGAGGAGCCGGTGCCCTTTGTCTACCACAACACCTTCCTGCTGGCCGACCGCACCGAGGCCTGGGTGCTGGAGACAGCCGGACGGTACTGGGCAGCCCAGCGGATCCGAGGTGAGCCGGCACTGGTTATACTGGGAAGAGCGAGTCCAGAGAAGAGCAAGGGAGCTGGTGAGGGGGCTGGAGAACAGGCCTTATGAGGAGTGGCTGAGAGAGCTGGGGGTGTTTAGGCTGGAGAAGAGGAGGCTGAGGGGAGACCTCATTGCTCTCTCTAACTCCCTGAGAGGAGGTTGTGGAGAGGAGGGAGCTGGGCTCTTCTCCCAAGGGACAGGGGACAGGATGAGAGGGAATGGCCTCAAGCTCCACCAGGGGAGGTTTAGACTGAACATTAGGAAAAGATTTTCATGGAAAGGGTGATTGCGCACTGTCAGAGGCTGCCCAGGGACGGGGTTGAGTCACCTTCCCTGGAGGGGTTTAAGGGACGGGTGGATGAGGTGCTGAGGGGCATGGTTTAGTGATTGATGGGAATGGTTGGACTCAATGATCCGGTGGGTCTCTTCCAACCTGGTTATTCTATGATTCTAAGATGGGGAGCCCTGTTCCCCCTCGTAGCCTGACTCCCTCCGCCTTTGCAGAGGGCAGCCGCAACATCTCCAACCAGCTCAGCATCGGGACGGAGATCACGGCTGAGCACGCAGGGCTGCGGCAGCGAGCGCGCAGCCAGGGCTGGTGGAGCGGGGACGGCGAGTTCAGCTTCGCTGAGGTCTTCTCCCTGGCACAGCAACCCCCCCGCATGGAGGCTGCCAAGGCTCGTTACCACGCTGGGAAGGAGCTGCTGCAGCAGCACGCAGGTGGGAATGGGGACGAGGGACATGGACGGCCACCCGTGGCTCATCCCGGCATCACCACGCTGCCCAGAGAAGCTGTGGCTGAGCTGCTCGTGGTGACGTGGTTACACCTTGCCTGCCAGGTCACATCACAGCAGAAACGTTCATGGCCATCCTGCGGGACAAGAGCAGCGGGATCTGCGTGGACTCAGAGGGTTTCCGCACGGAGGGCAGCATGGTGTCCATGCTGCCCCAGGACCCTGCCCTGCCCTGCGTCCACTTCTTCACCGCCACCCCAGACCCCTCCAGGTGAGGACACTGAGGACTACTGGATGAGGGAAAGGCTGTGGATGGATCTTCCTGGACTTGAGGAAAGCCTTTGACACCGAGTCACCTTCCCTGGAGGGGTTTAAGGGACGGGTGGACGAGGTGCTGAGGGGCATGGTTTAGTGATTGATGGGAATGGTTGGACTCGATGATCCGGTGAGTCTCTTCCAACCTGGTGATTCTATGATTCTAAGAAACTGTCACCTCTGGACTGGACAGGCGCACACTCTACTGGGTGGAAAACTGGTTGGATAGAGGGCCCGGAGAGTGGTGGGAAATGGAGTTAACTCCAGCTGGAGGCCAGTTAAAAGTGGTGTTACCCAGGGCTCAGTGCTGGGTCCAGCCCTGTTCAGTGTCTTTATTGATGACCTGGATGAAGGCATCGAGTGCACCCTTAGCAAGTTTGCGGATGACACTCAACTGGGTAGAAGTGTGGATCTGCTGGAGGGTAGGGAGGCTCCAAAGGGATCTGAACAGGCTGGACCACTGGGCTGAGACCAACGGCATGAGGTTTAACGAGGCCAAATGCCGGGTCCTGCACTTGGGGCACAACAACCCTGAGCAGCTCCAGACTAGGAGAAGTCTGGCTGGAAACTGCCTGGAGGAGAAGGACCTGGGGGTGTTGGTCGACAGCAACTGAACATGAGCCAGCAGTGGCCCAGGTGGCCAAGAAGGCCAATGGTATCTTGGCTTGGATCAGAAATGGTGTGGCCAGCAGGTCCAGGGAGGTTCTTCACCCTCTATACTCGGCACTGGTGAGACCACTCCTTGAATCCTGGGGTCAGTTCTGGGCCCCTCACCACAAGAAGGATGTCGAGGCTCTGGAGCGTTGGCTGAGCCCCAGTGCTTCTCTCCGGCAGGTCCATCTTCAAGCCCTTTGTCTTTGTGGCTGGCCTCAAGCCTGTGCCACAGGTGAGATCTCCCACCTTTGCTGACGACCCCGCCAAACAGATCCCACGGTTCCAGCACATGGTTGATCGGCGGCACGAGCTCTACCGACGGCATCAGGAAGCATTGGAACTGATGGAGAAGCACCAGGTACTGCAGACCCTTCCCCAGCCCCCCGGGACCCTCACGCTGCCCTTGGTGATGTGGGAGGCTGGTGAATTCCCTGAAAGCACCTGATCTCAGCTTTCCTCCCTCCCCAACCCCACCAGGAGCAGGGACAGAAGCTGCTGGAGACGCTGCGGGAGCTGGAGAAGCAGGGCCTGGAGGGGGTGAACGCGCTGCTGGAGGGGGTGGTGGCCCCTCACCCCGAGGAGCTGGCCGACCTCTTCTTCGACTGCGTGGAGGCAGAGATGAAGTTTTACACATAAACCCCATGCAGGCGGGTGGGATCGCATCCCTCCCGGCATTGCTCCTGGATAGGGGATGAGAAGACCTTCCCGGTGCCCAACCCTGGCTCCTTGCCTCTTCCCAACACGGATCTGCTGCTGGCAGGGCGGTGAGGAGCGGCTGGACCAGCATCTCCAGCCCTGCCTCGGGGCGCGGAGCCTCTAGCCCCCTAACTTGCCCCGGAGGAATCAGAACTTTTGAGAGGTGGCCATGCCCTGAAAGATGGGTGCGGTGGGAAAGGAGAAGGACGTGGAGAAGGATTTGGAATCCTGCCTGCAGCACGAGGTGTCTTTTCCCACCACCGGGCCCCTCTGGGGCTGGCTGCAGGGCTGGGGCTCTGTGGCAGACAGGTGGATTGCTGTAGGAATAAAGAGGCTTTAATCCCAGCCGCGCGGTGCCGTGCTGCTGCGGGGTATTTTGGGTAACAGCCTATTTCTAGCTCCTCTGGCACGAATCTCCTCCTCCAGAGCCTTGGCCCGGGGCTGGCTCTTGCTGAGACCTTGCTGGGGCTCCAAGCAGGCGTGTTGTCCTCTGGGTCCCGGCAGCGGTGGCAGCCGTGTCCCCAGGTTCGTGTGGGTACAGCGCTGAGACCACTGGGGCTGTGGGGCTGCGATACCAGCTGCTCCCTCCCTGCCTGAGCTCAGCGGTACCGGAGAGAACAACAATCCCTGACGCTCCTGCAGCTCTTCCAGCTCCTCCAGTCGGCTGCGGTGTTCCTCCAGGGCTTCCTTCCGCCTCTGCCGCGAGCGCCCTGCCAGCTCCCGGGGCAGATCCACAAAGAAATCTGGGATGAAGGGAGGGAAGGAGAATTACAGGAGAGCCAGCATGGCCACACAAGCTCCCTGTCACCCCTGGGGACAGAAGGATCATCCTGCTTAACCCCCAAGCGTGCATCGTGTCCTGCCTCCATCTGGGCACCTTTGTCTGCGGTGAAAGGGCCACTGGGCTCAGCGAGGGACTCGTCATCTTCCTCCTCACTGCTGGAAGAGCCTTCTTCCTCCTCTTCCTCCTCCTTGCTGCCAGGGATGGGCTGGCCGTCCAGCTGCAGGAGCTGAGGCAGGGCTCCCACCACCAGCTCTCTGCAAGCACCAAAGGAAGATCAAACATTCACCCCCTGCCATGCGGCATCACGGTTGTGCCCTGCTGGGGGGCTCGTGTGCTTTGGGGGGCTGCCTCTCCCCCTCCGCTGCCCCCGTAGGCGCCCCGACCCACCTGTATCCACGTTGCTGGGTGCAATTGTTTCCCGTTAAGTCGAGGAGACGAAGGCTGCGGGGCAGCTCGTCTACAGAGATGGAAAGGAAGGCAGAAAGGTGCTGAGGTGGGGCCTGAGCACCCCCCTCCACCAAAGCCCCATGACCCCATCTCCTGCAACTCTTCACCCATCCCTGAAGTGGCAGCCCTGCTGCGTGAAGAGGTCTCTTGCCTCACAGCTGGGGAAACTGAGGCAGGGAGTGAGGGAACACATATTGGACATGTTCCTGTGTGAGAACAGAGGGTTTTCCTCTTCCCAGGCTCTCACCATTCCCTTTCTCACCCCTGTCTGCCAGCAGAGGGGCTGGTGCCACAACAGCAATGCTGCAGAGGTGGGGAGGGAGTTGTTATCACTCCCTCTTGAGCCAAAAATCACTCCTGGGAGGAGCTGGCTGAAAGATGCATGAAGGGTTGGCAGGGCTGGAGCAGCTTTACCTCAAGATTGGAACCCTCAGGTCTGAGCTGAGCAGCTGAAATGTTCTGCTGAAGCAGGACACAAGGTGGAAGCAAACCCTTGGAGTCTGCTGACAGAAGGACAGCTCAAACCTGGCCACAGAGCTCCTCAGGTGTGACACTGGGACAAGCAGGACAGCCCCAGGGTGGCTCCACTGGGAGCTGAGGGTCAGAGGCTCTGGCAGAGCCTGCACCAAAGGTCTGCTGGCATTTCCCTGATAGCCAAGTCACCTCTCAGGCAGCCCCAGGCCACATCAGGACCCGTTCCTGCCTCTCACCTGGGTCCAGCATCTCTATCCTGTTGTGGGCCAGGTCCAGGACACACAGATGTCGCAGGGGCTGCAGGTTCTCCACTCTGCGGATGCGGTTTCCAGCCAGGGAGAGGAACCTGTGGAGCAGAGGGAGGGCAGTGGTGTGATGGAGGGGATGCTGCAGCCCCCAGGGTCACAGCCAGCGGCACTGGGTGACCAGGGGCTGTGGCTTGGACCCCCCCAGCTCTGCTAAGGGAAGGAATGAGCCCTGCTCTGCTCTGTCCATGGAAAATGATCTTGGAGCAGGAGCTGCCCGTACCGCAGGTTGGGGAAGCAGGCCAGATTCTCAATCTTCTTAATTCGGTTCTGAAAAACAAAAACAAAAACAAAGACACTGTCAAATGAAAAAAAAAAAAAATCAGAGTTTGGGAGCACCCTGGAATCACTCCAACCTCATGCAGGGAATGTGATGTCCCACCGCTGCCACAGAAGCTTTATGGAGAGGGTGTGGGGCTGAGGCAGCAGGGATCAGGAGGATCCTCATGCTCCTCATGTGGGTTTGCAAAACACCAAAAGGCTCAGCCAGTCCCTCACTCGAATGCAGTCGGTGGCATTGCCATGGGAGGGGAGCACTGCCAGCCCCCCTTGGCCATGCAGGGAGGCAAAACGCTGGAGCAAAACTGAAAAAGTCCTCCCTGAGGAGGGCTTCACCTATTTTTTACCCCCCCCTTTTTTTTTTTTACCTTTACCAGGGCTGAGCTCTGCTGTAGCACCTTACCTGCTGCAGGTAGAGGCTTTGAATCCCTGGCAGGGTCTGGAGCATCCCGACAGCGCAGATGTTCTGCCGGTCCAAGCGGAGGGTCGAGGGCGGTGGCAGGTCGATGGATCTGGAGGAAAAGGGATGCTCGGGGGGGTCCGTGTGCCCAGACACCCTCCCTACCAGCCTGGGTGGTGGAGGTGGGCTCTGCGTGGCTCCTCACCGGCTCTCTGGGCGCAGGGGCTCCCCTAGATTCCTGATGGTGGGGAGGTTGTCAGAGAGGGTCACCCCCAGGGATGTTCGCTCGCAGCCTGTGAGAAAACCAAGGTGAGGGGGCTCAGGTGAGTGGGGTCCTTGTATGCCCTGACACTTGAGCAGCCCCTGCAGTGGCTCCCTCACCCCCAGGCAGGTTCTCCGCCTGCCCAGCCATGGCAGGAGGATGGTCCGGGTCCTGGTCCCCATCTTGAGCTCCCTGGTTGGTGCGCAGTGGGCTCTGGGCTGGCCCTGTAGCACTCTGCAGCAAGGACGGGGCTGGAGCGATGGGGGGCAGGAACCTGCGGGCTGGGGGGGGTGGTGGGGACAGCGCTGCTGGGCTGGGGGGTGTCAGCGCTGGGACCCCTGTGTGGGGCTGAGGGGCCCTAGGGTCTGTGGGGACCATGGGGGTGGGATCTCCAGACGGTGAGGGGAGGGCTGGAGGGTGCAGAACCCCCTGGTCTGGAACTGGGGGGGTCACTGGGACCAAGTCCTTGGGGCTGGGATAGGAGGGGTCACTGGGACTAAGTCCTTGGGGCTGGGATAGGAGGGGTCACTGGGACTAAGTCCTTGGGGCTGGAGGGTGCAGAAACCCCTGGGCTGAGATGGGGGGGCTCACTGGGACCAGGTCCCTGGAGATGGAGATCACAAAGACCTCAGGGCTGGGGCAAGGCGGGGGTCACTGGGACCAGGTTCTTGGGGGCTGGGATGGGAGCGAGTCACAGGCACCAAGTACCTGAGTGCTAGGGGGGCACAGAGACCCCTGGGCTGGGGATGGGGGAGCACTGAGGCCCTTAGGCTGGGGGGGTGGGGCCACCGGGACTAGGTCCTTGGGAGGTGGATGTGCAGAGACCCCCAGAATGGGACAAGGGGGGTCACCGGGACCAGCCCCGCCAGGGCAAGGGGTGTCCCTGGGCCTGGGTCCCCAAGGCTGGGTTCAAATGGCGACCCCGGCAGGGCCGCAGGCCGCGGCGTCCCCGTTGCTAGGAGACGGGAGGGACCGGAAGAGGCGAGGCGGGGTCCGCCACCTTCCCAGAGGGCTTTGCGCCGCCGCGTCCAGTTCCTCCGCCTTCCCACAGGGCTTTGCGCCGCGGCCAACATGGCGGCGCTGTGCGGCGGCGGTGGGGCGCCATGGCGGCGCGGTGAGCGCTCCTCACTGGGGCCGGGCGGCTCCACGGGGGCTCGGGACAGGGCCAGGCGGCGGGGTTGGGCGTGTGTGCGGCCCCCGGTCCCGTTCTCGCCCCCTAATCCCCTCTCCGCCTGGGCTCTGCTCCCCTCCAGCTCTCCCACCCCGGGTCCTGCTCCCCCAGTGCCAGCCCTGAGCACCGCCTGTGTCCCCTCTCTCCCCAGGCTGGCTGCCCGCCCTGCAGCTCATCCGCCGCAGCTCCAAGGCCGTCACCCGGCACTGGAAAGCCATGCACTTCCAGCGCCAGAAGCTGATGGCTGTGACCGAGTACCTGTCCCCGCGGCCGGCCATCCCGCCGCACTGCCTGCCCCGCAAAGAGGAAACCCGACAGGAGGTAAATCCCGTGGCTGTTGTGGGGCCTTGGTGTCCGAGGAACTTTTCAAGCCCTGTCTGTGCTTTGCTCTGCGGGTTTAACACAGGCTCTGTGGTCCCCACCGAGCCCCGGTACAGCCCTGCCCTGGGATGAGCCTGTCTGGCCTCTTCCTGAGGTGTTTATGCTGGTTTTCGTGGGATCATAGAATCACCAGGTTGGAAAAGACCCATAGGATCAAGTCCAGCCATTCCCATCAAACACTAAACCATGTCCCTCAGCACCTCATGCACTCGTCCCTTAAACCCCTCCAGGGAAGGTGACTCAACCCCCTCCCTGGGCAGCCTCTGACAGTGCCCAATCACCCTTTCCATGAAAATCTTTTCCTAATGTTCAGTCTAAACCTCCCCTGGTGGAGCTTGAGGCCATTCCCTCTCGTCCTGTCTCGTCACTTGGGAGAAGAGCCCAGCTCCCTCCTCTCCACAACTCTCCTTTCAGGGAGTTGGAGAGAGCAATGAGGTCTCCCCTCAGCCTCCTCTTCTCCAGCCTAAACACCCCCAGCTCTCTCAGCCGCTCCTCTTGTTCTCCAGCCCCCTCAGCAGCTTCGTTGCTCTTCTCTGGACTCGCTCCAGAGCCTCAACATCGTTCTTGTGGTGAGGGGCCCAGAACTGACCCCAGGATTCGAGGAGCGGTTTCATGTTGGGGGTGGCTGGGAGAGGCACCAGCTGGTAGGGAAGTGCCAGAAACCCGGTGTGTCCCCATCCATGGCAGCAGATCCGTTTGCAGGGCTGGAGCTGGAGGAGGCAGCAGCCATTGCCCCTTCCCCTGCATCCGCGTTGCTGCTCGCTCCCTGCAGGACAACGGTTACGCTCGGCTGTTGCGGCGCCAGGTGGAGGAGGCATTCCGGGAGAACCGGATGATTGCCGTATGTCAGTACAACTCCATGCCTGGTGAGGACGTGGTGATGATGAGGCATTACCTCCGCAAGCACAACATTGAGGTCAAGTTCTTCCTAAATGAGGTAGGGGCAGGGTCGGATGGCAGACAAGGGTTGGGATGATGAGGCGAAAAGCAGCCTCCGTGCTCCCTGCTGTGTTTTGAGAGCTCTCTCTCTCCCCTAGATTGTCAGACCGGTGCTGTCGCAATCCAAATACAAGAACCTCCTCCCTCTCTTCGTGGGGCGCAATGTCCTGCTGGTAAGCCGGGAGACAAAGGCGAAGGAGATGCTGCGGGTGTTGAAGGGAGTTCCACAAATCAACCTGCTGGGTGAGCGCCTTCCCTGCATCCCCGCTGGCTTGCACTGGCCTGGGGGCTCTCAGCTGGGGCTGAGGAGAGGGGATCCTTCCAACAGGATCCACGCTGATGGAACCATGTCTGTGGGATCGCTGTCGTGTTTGTTAAAATGAAGGGAAGGCTGGCAAGGGGCAGACATCTGTCCTTGCACATCCATGAGTCTGAGTGCCCTTCCCTGCCTCTTGATGCGTGTGTGGGTGCCCTTCCCTGCCTCTCTTTGTACCATGGGAGTCCTTCCCAGCCTCTCCATGCATGTGGGTGCCCTTCCTGCCTCTCTGTGCGTGCCCGGGGAACCTTCCCACCTTTCCATGTGCACCGGAGTCCTCCCTGCATTTTTCTTGTGTTCCTGTGGGAGGCAAAAGGGCTCTGGCTCTTGCACCTGTGCTGAGCTCTGCTCCTCTGTTTAGGCTGGAGAAGAGGAGGCTGAGGGAAGACCTCATTGCTCTCTCCGACTCCCTGAAAGGAGGTTGTGGAGAGGAGGGAGCTGGGCTCTTCTCCCAAGGGACAGGGGACAGGACAAGAGGGAATGGCCTCAAGCTCCACCAGGGGAGGGTCAGGCTGAACATTAGGAAAAAAATTTTTCACAGAGAGGGTCACTGAGTACTCTCAGAGGCTGCCCAGGGAGGGGGTTGAGTCCCCTTCCCTGGAGGGGTTTAAGCGACGGGTGGACGAGGCGCTGAGGGACACGGGTTAGTGATTGATGGGAATGGTTGTACTCAATGATCTGATGGTTCTTTCCCAACCTGGTGATTCTATGATTCTCTCCCCCAGGTGCCTGCATCGACGACACCATCCTGAGCAGGAAGGGAGTGGAGAACTTTGCCCGGCTGCCGCCGCTGGAGGCCACCCAGGGGCAGACGGTGGGTGCCTTGGCACTCCTGCCCTCCCAGACGTCCTCCTTGCTCCAGCGCGGCTCCGTGTACCTCACGGCTCTCCTGGATCAGCACATCCAACACCTGCAGGCAGCGGAGACAGGGAGCCCGGCTGAGCCTAGCTCTCCCCAAAGCTCAGGCGATCGCTGATGCTGGCTCCCAATTGGACCTGGGAGTCGTCTCTTTCCCAGGCTGCGGTCAGGGGGGATCAGGGATGGAAATTTTATCTCCACGAGAGGAGGCCGTATTTTGACTGAGGTTCCTGAATGTCACCGGTCCTGTCGGACAGCCCTGGCCCTTCCCTTTGCTCCCTGCACCTGTGACACCTGCAAACGTCCTGGCTTTTTTTTTTTGGCACTGTGGGGCTGTGCTTGGAAGTCGCGGGGATTAGCTGGAGTGTGGTGGGAGCCGTGGTGGGACTGGTGGGGAGGGGATCCAATGCTGCGAGCCCCTGCGCCCTCCGGAGCTGGAGAGCAAGGCAGGGTGAGATCAAACATCCATGGAATCACCATTAAAGAGCTGTGCGTGGCGGTGGAGACGCTGGAACCCTCGTCTTGGATTTGGGGGGTTGGCTGGTGGGGGGTTCCTGCCCCTTGGTGCTGTGGGGAGAGGATGAGGTTGTCCAGGAGTTGGAGTAGGGTGAGACTTAGGGGTGAGCAAGGGGCATCCTATGGGTGCTGCCTCTCCTGGGGTTCCCCCTGGATTCCCACGGGTGGGTTCTCACTTTTCTGGAGGGCTGGGGGCTGGAGTGGGGAGCAGGGACAGCCACAATGTCTCTGGTGACCGCTCCTCGAATCCTGTGTTCGATTCTGGGCCCCTCACCACAAGAAGGATGTTGAGGCTCTGGAGCGAGTCCAGAGAAGAGCAACGAAGCTGGTGAGGGGGCTGGAGAAGAAGAGGAGCAGCTGAGAGAGCTGGGGGTGTTTAGTCTGGAGAAGAGGAGGCTGAGGGGAGACCTCATTGCTCTCTCCAACTCCCTGAGAGGAGGTTGTGGAGAGGAGGGAGCTGGGCTCTTCTCCCAAGGGACAGGGGACAGGACGAGAGGGAATGGCCTCAAGCTCCACCAGGGGAGGTTTAGACTGAACATTAGGAAAAGATTTTCATGATCCGATGGCTTTTTTCCAACCTAGTGATCCTGTGATTCTATGAATGAGCCTTTTCCTATAGGATCGAGCCCCCCTTTTCCCCAGGGGATGGAGCGGGGGGTTCCCGGTGGCTCCGGTCCTCCACGGAGCAGGGGGCAGAGCCGAGCGCCTCCCGCCCGGTGCCGCCTCCTCCTCCCGTTCCGCTTCCTGCAGCCGCGGGGCAGGATGCGGTCGGTGTCGGTCCCGGTCCCGGTGCTGCCGCCCGGCCAGGTGAGCACGGGAACGGGACGGGGACGAGGGGGGGATTCCATCCCCGAGACCCTCCCCCCCCCCGCCACCCCTCCGGGACCCCCGGCTGCCCCGAGCATCCTCCGCCCCTCGGAGCAGGGATGCTCCTTCCTTTGGCTGCGACGCCAGCGTTATCCCGGGATAAGCGCGATGCCCGGGGGTTCCCCCCACTCCCCATCTCCCCGTGCCTCAGTTTCCCCCTCCGGTACTTGAGAAGGACGCGGAACAGCCTGCTGGGAGGGTGTGTTGGGGTTTACGGGGGGAACTCCCTGGCTTGAGGGTGTCAGGATGGACCAGGACTGAGTCCGGATTCTGCTGGGATGCGCTGGGAATGATCCCGGTCTCTGTTCCCCGGATCAGGGGGTGTCCGGGTAGTCCAGGACTGATCCCGATCTCTATTCCCAGATCACTGTCTTTGCTTGGGGCTGTCAGAATGTACCAGGACTGATCCCGGTCCCTTTTCTCCAGATCAGGGGATGTCCAGATGGTCCAGGGCTGATCTCGACCTCTATTCCCAGATCACCCTCCTGGCTTGGGGCTGTCAGGAGGTACCAGGACTGATCCTCGTCCTTTTTCTCCAGATCAGGGGATGTTGGGTTGGACCAGGACTCATCCTGGTCTCTGTTCCCTGGATCAGGGGATGTCAGGACTGATCCTGATCCTTTTTCCCCATATCAGGGGGTGTCAGGATGGACCAGGACAGATCCCAGTCCCTTTTCCCCACATCGAGGGATGTTGGGATGGACCAGGGACTCATCCTGGTCTCTGTTTCCTGGATCAGAGGGTGTCAGGATGTACCAGGACTGATCCTCGTCCTTTTTCTCCAGATCAGGGGATGTTGGGTTGGACCAGGACTCATCCTGGTCTCTGTTCCCTGGATCAGGGGATGTCAGGACTGATCCTGGTTCCTTTTCCCCAGATCAGGGGGTGTCAGGATGGACCAGGACTCATGCTGGTCTCTGTTCCCTGGATCAGGGGATGTCAGGACTGATCCCAGCCCCTTTTCCCCAGATCAGTGGGTGTCAGGACTGATCCCGGTCCTTTTTTCCCATATCAGGGGGTGTCGGGATGGACCAGGACAGATCTCATCCCTTTTCCCCTCCCTCCCGTGCCCTCTGTGGGGCCGCCCCGTGGCACGGAGCCCGTGTGGCGCTGGACTCTGGACCCGCCAGGCGGGCGATAGTGATAAGGCTGGGTGCGTCGAGGGCTCCATCCTGCACAGGAGCTGCTGGGTCCCTTCTAGGGGTGGGGTGGCCAGGGTGATACCCCCTTCCCCACACTTCTTGGGGTCCCTGGTGGGGCAGGAGAGCTGCGGGCAGGGTGGTTGATGCCCCCCTGATGCTCCCTCCTCGCAGCATCTCCCACCACCTGGACCGTGACGGCTGAGCTCGGACCCCCAGCGCCCCCAGCACAGGCAGGAGAGGTTGTGGGGGGCTTGGCTTTGGCCCTTCTGACCCCCTCTCTGCTCACCGGCCATGGGCAGCCACGAGAAGGACCCGTCCTCTCCAAAAAGAGCCCCGTCGCGCTCCAGCAGCACCGTGTCTTCCAAGCGCAGCAGCGTTCAGCAGGTTTGGGGGGCTCTGGGCTTGCGGGGGGGCTCGGTGGGACCCCAGTGGTGCCAGCGGGATGGTCTGGGGGGACTGAGGTGCCTCGTGGGGGGCTTCACCCCACTTTGGGAAGGATGATAGAGGGATGCTCTATCCCCTAGGGTGTCCCTGCCTGGGGATGAAGTGGGGAGCATCTCGGGGACCCCCATGCTGACCCCTTTTTCCCTCCAGGGCTCCGAGAGCTGGGAGGTGGTGGAGGAGCCGAGCGCGCGGGGCAGCCCGGGGCAGGAGCCGTCGCGGCACGAGGGCTACCTGCTCAAGAAGAGAAAGTGGCCACTGAAGGGCTGGCACAAGGTAACGGGGCAGAGGGGGCCCTGAGAGGTGGTCCTGGGCTCCATCCCATCCTTGGGGACATTTGGGATCAGTCTCTATTGTAAATCCACACAGATCTGTAAAAAGACTGACCCCCTCAAAGCCAAAGAATATAAACTGAAAGAGCAAATAGTATTTACAGGCGAACATGGGAACAATATGTTATATTCTATGTATTATATTCTATGGTTATTTATAGACAGCTTGGTACAGAGCACACGCATTTGAAGAACCTTCATAAAGTTTCCATTCCCCCAATATACAGTTAGTTCTACGTTAGGAAGTAATTCCTACAACAAATTTGGATGAGGAGTCAAAGGGATAAACCAAGTAAAGTTGTAACAGAAAGTATCATCAAGGAATAATATGCAAGATGTAAAAACATCAGCAACAGTTGATGGGGATGCTTGGACTCGATGAGCCAGTGGGTCCTTTCCAACCTAGTGATTCTATGATTCTACCCCACGATGTCCCTCTCCATCCCCAGAGATACTTTGTGCTGGAAAATGGGATCCTGAAATACGCCACCACGCGCCAGGACGTGAGTGTGGGGCTGGGCTGTATGCACGCAGCCCCCTTGAGACCCCACGACTGCTGTGGGGTTTGAGGGGGGGGTCTTCTCCCCCCTTGACAGGGCTCCCCGGGCTCCCCCAGATCCTCAAGAGCAAACTGCATGGAGCCATCGATGTCCGTCAGTCTGTCATGTCCATCAACAAGAAGGCGCAGCGGGTGGACCTGGACACGGAGGACAACATCTACCACCTCAAGGTGCTGATGCTGGGGGGCTTGGATGGGGCTGGGGGCATTGGGGCATAGATTGAGATGAGATTTTGGGGAGAAATGTTTTCCTGTGAGAGTGGGGAGGCCCTGGAACAGGTTGCCCAGAGCAGGGGTGGCTGCCCCATCCCTGGAGGGGTTCAAGGCCAGGTTGGATGGGGCTTGGAGCCCCTGATCCAGTGGGAGGTGGGTGGAACTGGATGAGCTTTGAGGTGCCTTCCAACCCAACCCATCCCAAGGTTCCATCACCTCACCCTTATCCTGCAGATCAAGTCCCCGGAGCTCTTCTCCAGCTGGGTTCGCAGCCTCTGTTCCCACCACCGTGGCGCGAGGCCGGAGCTCTGTCCTGTGGGGAGGAACCCCCCCAGCACACAGGTGGGTGTGGATCTGCTGGAGGGTCAGGAGGCTCCAAAGGGATCTGAACAGGCTGGATCGCTGGGCTGAGACCAACGGCAGGAGGGTTAACGAGGCCAAATGCCGGGTCCTGCACTTGGGGCACAACAACCCTGAGCAGCTCCAGACTAGGAGAAGCCTGGCTGGAAACTGCCTGGAGGAGAAGGACCTGGGGGTGCTGGTTGGACATGAACCAGCAGTGGCCTAGGTGGCCAAGAACGCCAATGGCATCTTGGCTTGGATCAGAAACAGCGTGGCCAGCAGGTCCAGGGAGGTTCTTCTCCCTCTGGACTCGGCACTGGTGAGACCGCACCTCGAATCCTGGGGTCAGTTCTGGGCCCCTCACCACAAGAAGGATGTTGAGGCTCTGGAGCGAGTCCAGAGAAGAGCAACGAAGCTGGTGAAGGGGCTGGAGAACAAGAGGAGCGTCTGAGAGAGCTGGGGGTGTTTAGGCTGGAGAAGAGGAGGCTGAGGGGAGACCTCATTGCTCTCTCCAACTCCCTGAGAGGAGGTTGTGGAGAGGAGGGAGCTGGGCTCTTCTCCCAAGGGACAGGGGACAGGACGAGAGGGAATGGCCTCAAGCTCCACCAGGGGAGGTTCAGGCTGGACATTAGGAAAAAAATTTTCACGGCAAGGGTGATTGGGCACTGTCAGAGGCTGCCCAGGGAGGGGGTTGAGTCACTTTCCCTGGAGGGGTTTAAGGGACGGGTGGACGAGGTGCTGAGGGACATGGTTTAGTGTTTGATGGGAATGGTTGGACTCGATGATCCGGTGGGTCTTTTCCAACCTGGTGATTCTATGATTCTGTGACACTTCGGAGTGACCCTACGAGGCTGTGCGGGGCTCCTGACAGCCCCTTCTCCACTGCTACAGGGCCCCTGGACACGGATCCTGCCCTCAGGCAGCGCCCCTGCCCTCTCCACCCTGGCGCGGGACGAGGTGGGTGCGTGGCTGGAGGACAGCGAGGGGCTGGAGCGCTGCTCGGCCGGTGAGTGGGGAGCTTGGAGGTCTTGAAGAGGGGGGAGATGCTTGGTGCCCGCTCCCTGATTGCGCTCGCACAGAGCTCTCGGCGTGCCAGGCGAAGCTGCAGGAGCTGACGGCGATGCTGCAGAGCCTGGAAGCGCTTCACCGCATCCCCTCGGCGCCCCTCATCTCCGGTAGCCAGGTAAACGGGGCGAGGTGGTGGGTATCACCCAGTAGGACCCCCTCCTTTCCTGGAGAGGCTTCTTTTCCAGCCCCCTTCTCTTCCTCGCAGCCTTCAGCCGCCCCCGAAAGGCCGAAGAAGGGCAGGAGGAGCACCAAGATGTGGTGCACGCAGAACTTTGCCAAGGATGACACCATGGGCAGGGTGAGCAGTATCTCCTGAGCTCTGCCCCATGGATGGAGCCCCCCCAGGGCCATGCTGACCCCCGTGTTATCCCCCCAACTCAAGGTGGGGCGCCTGCACGGCTCCGTCCCCAACCTCTCACGCCACTTGGAGCAATCGCAGAGCCACCTGCCCTTCAGCCTCCCCCCAGAATATGGGCAGCTGCAGCGGAATTTCTGGGTCCTGGCCCAGAAAGGTGAGTTTTGGGGGGTGATGAGCCCTCTTGGGGACCCACAGCAACAGTTCAGGGGGTGCTGAGCCCCTCTTGGGGTCCCACAGCACCAGGGGGGTTGCAGAGCATCTCCAGGGGTCTCACAGCCCCTCTTGGCGTCCTGCAGCAGCACAGGGAGTGCTGAGCCCTGTTGAGGTCCCACAGCTGCAGAGGGGGTGCTGAGCCCCTCTTGGGGTCCTATAGCAGCAGGGGGGATGCAGAGCATCTCTTGGGGTCCCACAGCAGCAGAAGGGGTGCTGAGCCCTTCTTGGGGTTCCGCAGCAGCAAGGGGGGTGCTGAGTTCTACTGGGGGTCCCACAGCAGTACAGGTGGTGCTGAGCCCCCTCTTGGGGTCCCATGGCAGCAGGGGGATGCTGAGCCCCTCTTGGGGTCCTGTAGCAGCATAGGGGATGCTGAGCCCCTCCAGAGGTCTTGCAGCAGCAGGGGGGTCCTGAGCCATACTGGGGGTTCCACAGCAGCAGCACAGGGGGTGCAGGTGCTGGGCCGCATCCTGACCCCCTGAGTATCTCTCCTGCAGTGCACGGCTCGCTCAGCAGCGTGGTGGCCGCGCTAGTGGCCGAGAGGACCCGTCTGGAGGAGCTGCAGCAGGCACTGGACCGGCGGCGTTCGGCCCCGTGCACCCATGGTGACAGCAGCGCCAGGGTGAGGAAGGTGGTGTTAGGTGCAATGAGTGTGTGGGGTCTCAGCCCCTGGATGGGTGCAAGTGAGTGTGCAGAGTCTCAGCCCCTGGGTGGGTGCAGAGAGTGTGCGGGGTCTCAGCCCCTGGGTGGGTGCAGTGAGTGTGTGAGGTCTCAGCCCCTGGATGGGTGCAGTGAGTGTGTGAGGTCTCAGCCCCTGGGTGGGTGCAGCGAGTGTGCAAGGTCTCAGCCCCTAGGTGGGTGCAGCGAGTGTGTGAGGTCTCAGCCCCTGGGTGGGTGCAGCGAGTGTGTGGGGTCTCAGCCCCTGGGTGGGTGCAGTGAGTGTGCAGAGTCTCAGCCCCTGGATGGGTGCAGTGAGTGTGCAGAGTCTCAGCCCCTGGATGGGTGCAGCGAGTGTGCGAGGTCTCAGCCCCTGGGTGGGTGCAGCGAGTGTGCGAGGTCTCAGCCCCTGGGTGGGTGCAGCGAGTGTGTGAGGTCTCAGCCCCTGGGTGGGTGCAGCGAGTGTGCGAGGTCTCAGCCCCTGGGTGGGTGCAGCGAGTGTGCGAGGTCTCAGCCCCTGGGTGGGTGCAGCGAGTGTGCGAGGTCTCAGCCCCTGGGTGGGTGCAGCGAGTGTGCGGGGTCTCAGCCCCTGGATGGGTGCAGCGAGTGTGTGGGGTCTCAGCCCCTGGGTGGGTGCAGCGAGTGTGCAGGGTCTCAGCCCCTGGATGGGTGCAGCGAGTGTGTGAGGTCTCAGCCCCTGGATGGGTGCAGCGAGTGTGTGGGGTCTCAGCCCCTGGGTGGGTGCAGCGAGTGTGCGAGGTCTCAGCCCCTGGGTGGGTGCAGCGAGTGTGCGAGGTCTCAGCCCCTGGGTGGGTGCAGCGAGTGTGCGAGGTCTCAGCCCCTGGGTGGGTGCAGCGAGTGTGCGAGGTCTCAGCCCCTGGGTGGGTGCAGCGAGTGTGTGAGGTCTCAGCCCCTGGGTGGGTGCAGCGAGTGTGCGAGGTCTCAGCCCCTGGGTGGGTGCAGCGAGTGTGTGAGGTCTCAGCCCCTGGGTGGGTGCAGCGAGTGTTCAGGGTCTCAGCCCCATGCTGGCCAATCGCTCCCATCCCACTCAGGGACTGGGGGGCACTGACTGGCTGGGGGGCTCAGCTCAGTGTCCCCCCCCACCACCAGGCTACCCTGCGCCACATCCACTCCCTCTCAGTCTCCTCGGACACCACGCTGGACTCTTTCTCCTCGCTGCACCCCGATGAGGTCAGGGGGTGCTGAGATGGGGTGGGGGGTTCGGCAGGGGCCCCGGGATGGGGTGTCTGAGGCAGTGTGTCCCCCCTTCTCCCCACAGCCAGACACGCTGCCGGCCAAGGGCCGCGAGCCACAGCTCTCCAACCGCAGCATCGTCTCCCTGGCTGATTCCCACACCGAGTTCTTCGACGCCTGCGAGGTTTTCCTCTCCGCCAGCTCCTCCGAGAACGAGGTGGGGGGGGTCTGGGGGGGGCTGTGCTAGTGGGGTGCTCTGCAGAACCCCCTCCCATATTTCTTTGGGCTCATCTCTCCCTTCTCTTTTCCCATCCTGTCCCCGTTAGCCAGCCCGTGAGCTGCCCCCCCAGCTCCCCATGTCCCACCAGCCCCTGTGTCCCCCAAATCCCCCCCAGCCCCTGGTCCTCCCAAGTCCCCACGACCCCTACAGCCCCTACATCCTCCACGTCCCCCCCAGCCCTTGTGTCCCCCCCAGTCCCCATGACTCCCTAGTCCTCACGTCCCCCCCAGCCCCTGTCCCCCCACCAGTCCCCATGACCCCTTAGTCCTCACGTCCCCCCCAGTCTCTGTTTTCCCCTTCTCCCCCCTCCAGCCCCTGCATCCCCCCAAAACCCTGTGCCCCCTGTAGCCCCCCTACCCCCCCTGTAGGCGCTCGGGGTCTCTGCAGTCTCTCACCGCCCCCGTACCCCCGTCTTGTGCCCCACCAGTACCCACCAACCCCTCCCCATCCTAGTTCCTCCATCCCATCCTCTGGGGGGGGCCCTGCTGGTACTGCCCTGCCACCCCCCCTTTGCTATGGGGTAACCCCCCCCAGGCCCTCTCCCTTCCCTCCCTCCGAGACCCCCGACGGCTCCCCTGCGCCTCCCCAGCCCTCGGGTGATGAATCCTGCATCAGCGAGGTCCCCAGCGCCTGTGAGGATGCAGCCGAGCCAGGGGGGCTAGGGGACCCCCCAACAGGTATGGGGAGGCGGGGGGACACTGATATGGGGTGGCTTGAGGGGGCACTGGGGGGGAATGGGACCAGTTTGGGGTGATGGGGTTGGCAGGAGGCAGCTCAGGGTGGGAGTGGGGAGGGACTGGGACAGGGAGTGGGGACAAGCAGGGATGGGGACAGTTGGGATGGGGACAAGGAGTGGGGACAAGCAGGGATGGGGATAGTTGGGATGGGGACAGGGAGTGGGGACAAGCAGGGATGAGGACAGTTGGGATGGGGACAGTTGGGATGAGGACAGTTGGGATGGGGACAGGGAGTGGGGACAAGCGGGGATGGGGACAGTTGGGATGGGGACAGGGATTGGGGACAAGCAGGGATGGGGACAAGGAGTGGGGACAAGCAAGGATGGGGACAGTTGGGATGGGGACAAGGAATGGGAACAAGCAGAGGGAACAAGCAGGGATAGAGATAGATGAGATGGGGACAAGGAGTGGGGACAAGCAGAGATGGAGACAGATGGGCTGGGGACAAGCAGGGATGTCACCAGTTTGGGGTGATGGGGTTGTCAGGGGCAGCTCAGGGGGGCACTGGGGAGGGACAGGACCGGCGTGGGGTGACTTGCGGGGCGCAGGCAGAGTGGGGTGGGTCACCCCCAGCACCCCTTCCCGCAGGCTCCCAAGCCCCGGTGCCCTCTGAGCCGCCGCCGCCGCTGGAGTTGCCGGGGCCGGTGCCAGGGCGGCGCAGCCGGCTGCCCGCGCCCCCGGCGCTGCCAGGGGACCTGAGCCTGTGGGGGCTCCTGCGCAGCAGCGTGGGCCGCGACCTGGCACGGGTGGCACTGCCCGTGCAGCTCAACGAGCCCCTGGGCGCGCTGCAGCGGCTCTGCGAGGAGCTCGAGTACAGCTGCCTGCTCGACCGCGCCAGCAGGGCCCCCGACCCGCGACAGCGCATGGTGAGGGACAGCGGGGGACATCGGGGGACACTAGGGTATCCGGGGGATACGGGAGGATCGGGGGACATGGGGATGCTGGGGACGTGGTGAGGGTCAGGGGACACGTGGGGGCATAGGGATAGGGGTACATGGGTGGGTTGGGGGACACACAGAAGGTTCGGGGGATACAAAGGGATCAGGGGACACAGGAGGATTGGGGGGACATGGGTGGATTAGGGGACACACAGAGGGATCAGGAGACACACGGGGACACAAGGATTAGGGGGACACGGGGATCGGGGACACGGGGATTGTGGGGACATGAGTGGATTGAGGGGACGCATGGGGACATGGGAATTGAGGACATGGGTGGATTGGGGGGGACACGGGGATATCAGGGGACATGGGTAGATTGGGGGGAGCACGGGGGGATCAGGAGACACAGAAGGATCAGGAGACATTTGGGGACACAGGGACTGAGGGTACATGGGTGGATTTGGGGAGACATGGGGGGATCAGGGGACATATGGGGACACAGGGGTTGGGGGTACATAGGTGGATTGGGGGGACGGGGTTCGGGACACATGGGGACATGGGGACTGGGGGGACATGAGTGGATTAGGGGGACACAGGGGCATCAGGGGACACATGGGGACACAGGGATTGGGAGGAGGATTGGGGGGACATGGGGATTAAGGGTGACACAGCGGGATCAGGGGACACAGGGGACACTGGGATCAGGGGACAGAGGTGGATTGGGGGGACATGGGTGGATTAAGGGGACACAGAGGGATCGGGGACACGTGGGGACACAGGGATTGGGGGGACAAGGATGGATTGGGTTGATATAGGAGGATGGGGGAACATGGCTATTGTGGGGCATTGGGGACACGATGAGGATCAGGGGACATGGAGGCATCAGAGGGGACACAGGGGGGTCAGAGGGATGTGGGGGACACTGAGGGACACAGCAGGATCGGGGGATGGAGAGGGATCAGGGACACACAGGAACTGGGGGACACCAGAAAACACAGAAAATCAGGGGAATGCGGGAGCATCAGGGAGCTCGAGGGGACATGGGGTGAGACACGTGAGGATCAGGGGGACGTGGGGGGACACGGCAGGGACTGGGGGACACGGGAGTGATGGGGAGGGCATAGGTGGATCGAGGGGACTTGGGGAGATTGTGAGGGTGGATTGAGGGGCTCGGGGGACACGGGGAAGCCTGGGGACTGGGGGTCCCGGTGGCCATGGTGGCTGCGGGGTGACGGTGGCCACGGTGGCCGCGGCACAGGTGTACGTAGCCGCCTTCGCCGTGTCCGCCTACGCCTCCACCTTCTACCGGGCGGGCAGCAAACCCTTCAACCCGGTGCTGGGTGAGACCTACGAGTGCGTGAGGCCCGAGAGAGGATTCCGCTTCATCAGCGAGCAGGTGGGACGGGGACAGGGACATGTGGGGACAGGGGTGGGGATGAGGGGAGATGGATGGGGATGGAGGGGATGGGGACAAGGAGTGGAGACCAGCAGGGATGGGGACAAGGAGTGGGGACCAGCAGGGATGGAGACAGTTGGGATGCAGACAAGGAGTGGGAACAAGCAGGGATGGGGACAAGGAGTGGGGACAAGGGGGGATGGAGACAGTTGGGATGCAGACAAGGAGTGGGGACAAGCAGGGATGGGGACAAGGAGTGGGGATAAGCGGGGATGGAGACAAGGAGTGGGGACAACGGGGGTTGGGGACAGATGGGATGGGGACAAGGTGTAGGGACAAGTGGGGATGGAGACATGGGGTGGGGACAAGCAGGGATGGAGACATGGGATGGGGACAAGGAATGGGGACAAGCAGGGATGGAGACATGGGATGGGGATAAGGAGTGGGGACAAGCAGGGATGTAGACATGGGATGGGGACAAGGAGTAGGGACAAGTGGGTATGGAGACATGGGATGGGGACAAGGAGTAGGGACAAGTGGGTATGGAGACATGGGATGGGGACAAGGAATGGGGACAAGCAGGGATGGAGACACGGGATGGTGACGAGGAATGGGGACAAGCAGGGATGGAGAGATGGGATGGTGACGAGGAGTGGGGAGAAGCGGGGATGGAGACATTGGATGGGGACAAGGAGTGGGGACAAGCGGGGATGGAGACATGGGGTGGGGACAAGGAGTGGGGACAAGCAGGGATGGGGTCAGATGGGATGGGGACAAGAATTGGGGACAGATGAGGACAGGGATGGAGCTGGCTGGGGAATGGAGAGGTGGGATGGGGACGAGGATGGATGGGACAGGGATGACAAGTAGGCACGGCGATGGGGATGGGGAGCAGGGACAGATGGGGACAGGGATGGAAGGGATGGGGAATGGGGACAAGGACAAACAAGGTGAGATGGAACTGGGTGGGGAGCAGAAACAGGGATGGCGAGGACATGGAGCAGGGATGGAGCTGGATGGGGAGCAGGACCAGGGATGGATGGTGACAGGGAGCAGGGATGGAGCTGGATGGGGATGGAGTCGCTGGGATGGGATGGCCGTGGGGTACCATGTCCCTCTCCATCCCTCCAGGTCTGCCACCACCCCCCCATCTCCGCCTGCCACGCTGAGTCCGACAACTTCATCTTCTGGCAAGGTGGGCGCCCAGGGAGGCATTTTTTGGGGGGGGGGGGGGACGCGCACGGGGACCCACGGATCTCACCTCCTCCTACCCCCTAGACATGAGGTGGAAGAACAAATTCTGGGGCAAATCTCTGGAGATCGTCCCGGTGGGCACCGTGCACGTCCAGCTGCCCAGGTGAGGCCGTGGGTGGCGGTCCCCGTGTCCCCCACCGTGTCCCCCCCAGCGTCCCCGGCTGATGTTCGGCGCTGCCCGCAGGACCGGGGACCACTTCGAGTGGAACAAGGTCACCACGTGCGTGCACAACGTGCTCAGCGGGCCCCGCTGGGTCGAGCACTACGGCGAGGTGCTGATCCGCAACACGCGCGACGCCTCCTTCCACTGCAAGATAACCTTCTGCAAGGTGACACCCCCTTTCCAGTGCCCCCCACCTTTCCTAATGCCCCCTCTCCATTGCCCCCCTACTTTAAGACCCCCCATTCCTAATGCCCCTCTATTTTAGGACCCCCACCCCATTCCCAATGCCCCTCTCCCTTTCCCAATGCCCCCTCACTTTAGGACCCCCCCATTTCCCAATGTCCCTCTTCACTCAGGACCCCCATTTCCCAATTTCCTCCCACTTTAAGACCCCTCCGTTTAAGACCCCCCTTTCCTAATGCCCCCCTCCCTTTCCCAATGCCCCCCCACTTTGAGACACCCCCATTTCCCAATGTCCCCCTTCACTCAGGACCTCCCTTTCCCAATGTCTCCCTACTTTAAGACACACCCCCCCCTTTCCCAATGCCACCTTCCCTCTTTCCCAGTGCCCCCTTCCCCTTTTCCACTTTAGGACTCCCCTCCCTTTCCCAGTGCCCCCCTCCCTTTCCCAATGTCCCCCCACTCTAGGATCCCCCCCTTTCCCAACGCCTCCCACTTTAGGACACCCTTCCCTTTTCCCAATGCCCTCCTTCACTCAGGAACCCCCTTTCCCAATGTCCCCCCCATTTCCCAATGTCCCCCCACTTTAGACCCCCCCCTTTTAGAACCGCTTCACAAATGACCCCTTTCACTCAGGACCCCCTCTATTCCAATGCCCCCCTCCCTCCACTCAGGATCCCCCCACTTTCCTGATGCCCCCCTCTTCACACAGAGCCCCCCCCATTTCTCCCTGACCCCCCACCTCCTCCTGTTGCAGGCGCGGCCGTGGGGCGCGGGGGGCACGGAGGTGCAGGGCGCGGTGCTGAGCCGCAGCGGGGCAGTGGTGGAGCGCCTGGCGGGCAACTGGCACGAGGGGCTGCGTCGCGGGCCCCCCCCCCGGGCACTGCGTCTGGAGAGCCAGTGAGGACACGGGCACCTTATTCTGGGAGGTGGGGGGGGGCAGATAAGCTATCCAGGGGGGGATACCCCATCTTTTTGGGGGGATACCTTGTCTTTGGAGGGGATACCCCATCTTTAGGGGGGTTACTCCATCGTCGGGAGGGTTACCTCATTGTGGGGGACACACATCCATCCATGGGAGGGGGGACACCTCATCCTGGGGGGGGGATATTCCCTGCCCTGGGGGAATATTACTGCCCTGATGTGGGGTTACCCCATCCTGGGGGGGCAAATAACCCATCCTAGTAGAGGATTCCCTGCCTGGGGGGGCTGTTCCTGCCCTGGGTGTCAAGATACCCCAATCTAGGGGGGTCCCCATCCTGGAGGGGGATTCCCTGCCTTGAGTTTTGGGGTTGCACCCCATCCTGGGAGTTGTTTCCATGCCCTGAGTGGGGGGCAATCCCTTCCCTGGGGTTTGGGGGGGGGATGTCTCAGCATCACTTCACACACACACCCCCCCCCAGACCCCATGCCCCGTGACTACGAGAAGAACTACGGCTTCACGCAGTTTGCGCTGGAGCTGAATGAGCTGACGCCCGAGCTACGACGTGTCCTGCCCTCCACCGACACCCGCCTGCGCCCCGACCAGCGGTGAGCGACCCCCCCTCCCCCCCCCCCAAAATCCCCCGGCACCCCAGGGTGCTGAGGCCGCCCAGCTCGTGACACCCAATTCTCAGGTACCTGGAGGAAGGGAACGTGGCAGCGGCCGAGACGCAGAAGCGACAGATCGAGCAGCTGCAGCGCGACCGACGCCGCGTGATGGAGGAGAACAACATCACCCACCAGGCCCGCTTCTTCAGGTCCTACACGGGGGGGTCCGGGGGGTCCTGTGGGGCTCCTGGGGCTGGGGCAGTGGATGGGGCATAGAGAGATGTAGGGGTCTTGAGGAATGGAGAAGACCCTTGGGGGTCTTGATGGCACAGACATGACCCCCACACCTCATCCCTTGGAGAAGAAGAACATCACCCACCAGGCTTGCTTCTTCAGGTCCTACACGGGGGGCTTGGAGGGCTCTGGGGGGCTTCTGGGGCTGGGACATGGGGGAGATGTGGGGCTCTTGGGGAATGGGGGAAGCTCCTGGGGGTCTTGATGGCACAGACATGACCCCCCACACCCCATCCCATGGAGGAGAACATCACCCACCAGGTTTGTTTCTTCAGGTCCAACATGGGGGCGCTGGGGGGAGCTCTGTGGGGCTCCTGGGTCTGGGATATGGGGCACGGGGGAACGTGGCGGGGGGTCTCAAAGCCACCCAGACTTGACACCCCCCCGTCCTCATCCCCTTCCCATGGAGGAGGAGAACATCGTGCACCAAGGTTGCTTCTTCAGGTCCTACACAGGGATGTTGGGGGTGCGGGTCTTGGGACTGGGGTACAGGGAGGGGGATGTGGGGCTCTTAGGGGATGGGGGCAACCTCTGGGGGTCTTGATGGCACCCAGCCGTGACCCCCCCCCCTCCCCATCCTATGGAGGATCATCCCCCACCAGGCTTGCTTCTTCAGGTCTGGGATGGGGGCAACACGGGGAAGCTTGAGGGATGCAAGAGTTGGGGGAGATGAGGGGATCGGAGGACAGGGGAGAGTTTGGGGGTGTCGGGGAGTTCGAGGACTGATGGGGAGTGGGTGACATGAGGAGTTCAAGAGTTGGGGGGACATGAGGAGTTCAAGAACTGGAGGGGGACAGGAGTTCAAGAACTGGGGGGTCTTGGGGAGTTCAAGGATGGAGGGATTGGAGGACACAGAGGAGTCAGGCACGGGGCAATCCATGGCGCACCCCACGGCTCAGGGGAAGGTGGGGCTCTCAGGGGGAGAGGGGAGCCCCTTGGGGGTGTTCGTGGCCCACCCCCCTCAAGCTGTGACCCCCCCCTTCTGCAGGCGGCTGACAGATGCCAGCGGCAAGGAGTCGTGGGTCACCAACAACACCTACTGGAAGCTGCGCCTGGACCCCGGCTTCGCCCACCTGGACAGCGCGGTGCTCTGGTAGCACCCCCCTCAACCCTGATTGAAGCCCCCCCCTTTCCCTGGGCTGAGCCCCCTCCCCATCTAAGCATCCCCCACAAGCTGAGCCCCCCCAGCTCATCACACCAGTGGGGCTGGTACCCCAGCACTGGGGGGTGCAGTGTCGTGCCCCCCCCAAGCCATTTTATCCATATTTAAGCCCAAATTGTGCTATAAAAGTGTGTGGGGGAAGGCTGGGGGGGGGGGGTGCTGGGGTGCCTGCAGGCGGGAGACCCCCCCCTCACCCCCCAACTTTGCAAGAGGAGCTTCTCTAATAAAGGCTGCAACAAGCTGGGGTATGCGGAGAGGGTTCTTTGCCCCCCCCCACCCAGTGCTCAGCAACCCCTTCCTCGCTGAGGATGCTTGGGTCCCCCCAGCAAAGGGGGGGCCCCCCAATTCCCTTTCCTCCCCCCTCTGCCTCAGTTTCCCCTCCCGCGTGCGCCCAGAGACCACAAAGCCGTGCCCCACAGCGTCCCCTTTATTGCGAGATATGCTGCTGCCCCCCTGCAGCTGGGCATGTGGGGGCTCAATAAATACTTCAGCATGAACCCCCCCCACCCCCCCAAACTAAAAACCACTGACAACAAAACCCCCTGTGCCCCCCCCATCCCCTCCCTGCTCACCCCCGTGGCCCCCACCGGGGCGGCACTGGGGGCTGATTGTCGGCTGCAGACCCCCTGTCAGCTAGATGTTAAACTTGGGGGGCACCCAGGACCCTTTGCACCCCACTTCCATGGTCTTGGGATGCCTGGGGTGGGGGTTTGACCCCCCAAGGTGGCTCAGTTGCCATAGAAGCCATAGTTGGGGGGCACCAAAGCCCCCTTGCACCCCACTTCCATGGCCTTGGGGTGCACAAAGTGGGGGTGTGAGCCCTCCAGGGTGGCTCAGTTGCCATAGAAGCTGTAATTGAGGGGCACCAAAGCCCCTTTGCACCCCAATTCCATGGTCTTGGGGTGCCTGGGGTGGGGGTCCAACCCCCCAAGGTGACACAGTTGCTGTAGAAGCTGTAGTTGGGGGGCATCAAAGCTCCCTTGCACCCCACTTCAATAGCCTTGGGGTGCCCAGGGTGGGGTTGCAAGACCCCCACGGTGGCTCCGTTGCTGTAGAAGCTGTAGTTGGGGGGCACTAAGGTCCCCTTGCGCCCCACTTCCATGGTCTTGGGGTGCCCGGGGTTGGGGTTTGAGCCCCCCAGGGCAGCTCAGTTGCCGTAGAAGCTGTAGTAGCTGCTGTCGGTGCCCGGGTCCTTGTTGTAGAAGTCCCCGTTTTGGGGTGGGGGGGACCCCTCACTGCTGGAGGGGTACGGGGACACCCGCCGCCTCTTGCACTCATAGAGCCCCGAGTCCGAGGAATCTCCCGAGATGGGGGGCTCGGGGTTCCAACCCTCCTTCTCCTCCCGGGGGTCCCGGTACCAGCCCAGCGCCCCGGGGCTACCCTTAGGGCTGAACTGCCCTGGGCTCCAGCCCCCCCCGGCCCCAAAAGCCCCCCCTGGACCCTCGGGGTAATAGGGCAGGGGGGGATGCGGGGCGGGGGGCAAGGGGAAAGGTTTCACCCCGTAGGGTACCAGCTTGCCCCCCCCGTAACCCGCTTCGTAGCCGCCGTATTCCAGGGTCCCCGCGGCGGCCGGCGGCTGCTGGGGGGGGAAAAACCAGCGGGGGGGGTCCTTGGGGGGCAGGGGCAGCGCAGCCCCCCGCTCACCCCCAAAGAAGCGCCCCGGGGGCAGCGGGTACTGCTCAGGTAAAAAGGGTTGGAAGCGGGGGGCTGGCAGGAGCTGCTGGCACCCGGCACCATCCGGAGGAGATGGGGTGAGGCGGTCGCTCTCCGAGGCTGTGTACATCCTTGGGGTGGGGGGGGGGACATGGAGGGGATTAGAGGTTGGGGGGGGACACCCTCCTGCCAGCCAGGGTGTGGGAGACACCGTCTGGAGGATTTGGGGGACACTCACGAGTCAAAGTTGTCCCGGAAGCCTTTGGCGAAGGGGTTGTGGTCAATCTTCAGCTGGGTGATCTGGGGGGGCACAGGGGTTGGGAATGGGGGGCTGCAGTCAGCCTGATCACCCCACCCCAGGGAGGGACCCCCCCATCCCTCAAGCAGCCCCCACCCCACCAGAGCCCCCTGCCTGTCTCAGGATGGGGGGATACTGGGGGGCATTGCAGGATGCTGAGGGGATACTGGGGGGGGGGGGGGCGTCGCTCGGATGCTGAGGAGATGGGGGTGTGATTGCTGGGATGCTGAGGGGACTGGGGGGGCTACTGGGATGCCGAGGGGATTCAGGAGAAAGTACTTGGGTGGGGAATACAGGGGGTTACTGGGGTGCCAATGGCATTTAGGAAAAGGTACGTGAATGAAGTGATGCGAGGAGGTCACCGGGATGCTGAGGGGATGCTGGGGGGGGGCGTTGCTGGGATGCTGAGGGGCTTACTGGGATGCTGAGGGGATGCAGGAGGTCACTGGGATGCTGAGGGGATGCAGGAGGTCACTGGGATGCTGAGGGGATGCAGGAGGGTTTACTGGGATGCTGAGGGGATGCAGGAGGTCACTGGGATGCTGAGGGGATGCAGGAGGTCACTGGGATGCTGAGGGGATGCAGGAGGGTTTACTGGGATGCTGAGAGGATGCAGGGGTTACTGGGATGCTAAGGGGGTGGAGGGGTTTGCTGGGATGCTGAGGGGATGCGGGAGGTTACTGGGATGCTGAGGGGACCTGGGAAGATGCTTTTGGGGTTTCCTTGATGCTGGGGGCCCAGCGAGGAGGTCCTGGCGGGGGCTACCAGGGGCTGCTTTGCGGGGGTACCAGTGTTGTGATACTGGGGACATAACTGGGGTTGTAGCAATGGTTTCCGTGGCCCTGGCGGGGAGGGATGCTGGGGATGTGCTGGAGCTCGTGTGCTGCTGGGAGGATGCTCAGGGGAGGGGAATCGCATTTTGGGGTGCAGAGAGAGGGGTCCCCACTCACGTCGGCGTTCTGGTAGGCCGTGACAGCGATGAACTGGGTCTCGGGGAAGGCGAAGGTGTGGGTGTGCGGCGAGGGGTGCCCGTCCTCGCCCTCGCCCTCCTTCACCTCCGTCACGTGCAGCCGGGGCTGGTACTTGTGCAGCGACTGCAGGACGATCATCTAGGGGGGCAGCGGGCGGTTATGGGGGGTAGGGGACACACACGTGGGGACACGGAGTGGCAGCGAGACCCCCACCTGGCCCGCGTTGTTGGCTGCACCCTTGTTGTTGGTGAGCTTGAGCTTGCCGAAGGAGACCTCCTGGCGCATCCAGTGGGCGCCGGTGTTGGGCGAGTCGGGGTGCAGGTAGAGGCGGTTCCCTAGGGCAGGGGGGAACACACAGGAGGGATGGGATGGGGGTTACCCCTTTTTCTCAGCCCTTGGAGGATGAGGATGGGGATGGAGGCGCCGTACCTGGCATGTTGCCCTCGGCTTTGCCGCACTGCACCCACTTGCCGCCCTGGTAGCGCCAATGGTGCTGGTCCACCAAGACCACGTCCACGCAGACGCTGTAGTGGGCGACGGGGTTGAGCCCCGACAGGTTGAAGCTGAGGAACGGGAACATGCGCCTGCGGAGAGGACAGAGGTGTGGATGCTGTCACCCCCCCAACCCGGGTACCAGGGGTTCGGGGCGGGGGTTACAGCTCTTGCCTCGCCGAGCAGCGATGGGGAAACTGAGGCAGGACAATCGCAGCCTTCCCTTCCCTGTGCCCGGCCGGGTGTCTGCGAGGAGGTGAGTGACCCTGGCAGCTGGGGGCTGCTCTCGGGGGCCAAATATGCCCCCCTACACCTCCTCGGCATCTTCCTCCCCCCTCCCCGAGCACCTTCCGGATCGGAAACCAACACCGCTGCTATTTCGGGCTGGGCGCCAGCCTGCACCAAGGGCAGGAAGGGGACAGGACAGGATGGCCAAGAGAGGGGGGGACAGGATCCCTGTGTCCGCAGCTGCCACCCCCCCTCCTTGGGGCTGCACCCCACTGTCCCCCCCGCGGCTCAGGGAACCCCCAAATCCCATCCCTGGGGTGCGAGATCTCACAGAAGCCCATCTAAGTTCAGTCCCTTTTTCCATCACCAGCTCCAGTAGCCCCAGTAGCCAGCTCGGGGTCACACTGGGACCTCAAGTCGTAGTTGGAGGGGTTATTCAGCCCCCACCCCCAGCAGGTCTCAGCTCTTCAACCTCAGCACTTCTGCACACGTGGAGTTCTGACGTGGCCGGAGCTGGAAACCAGCCCCAGCGCTGGCACCACTAGCCACACTGTCTGGCTGCCCCGTTAATATCACCCACGTTAATGAGCTGGTGGGGAGCAGGATGGAACCCCCAGACCAATGTGGGGGACACGGAGGGACTCAGCTCCTCGCCCTTGACCTGGGTTGCTGCATATGGGGGTGATGGTGGGATTCACCCTGCACCCCCCCTGTTCACGGGGAGAGGGCTGGGGGGCTGCAGCTTTGCACCCCCTCCCTCTCTCCTCCTCCTTTTCCTTGAGCTTTGCTGCTTCCCATCTGCCGGTGCTGGTGCGTGAGGGGGGTCTGGGTTTGCCCCCTCATTTCCTCGAAGCGCTGGCATTTATCATAAAGCAGGTGCTGGGGCTTCTCCGAAAGAGCCTCAGAAAAAAAACCTCCTCCAGCTGAGGGGTCTTGCCAGGGACTGGGGCTGGGGCTTCCACCTCCCCTAGTGCCAGCGGGCAACGCGGGCACCTAGATGGGGTTTGGGCTGCTCCCCAGAGCCAGCAGCGCTGCTCGGAGGCAGGAATCACCCCTAGAAGGGAGGGCAGTGATGGATGGGGGCATGGAGGGGGTTATTTGCCTCCCCCCAAGTGTGGGAAGGGGGTTCCCCAGCTGCCAGGGTTTCATAGAATCATAGAATCACCAGGTTGGAAAAGACCCACTGGATCATCGAGTCCAACCATTCCCATCAATCACTAACCCATGTCCCTCAACACCTCGTCCCTTAAACCCCTCCAGAGAAGGTGACTCAACCCCCTCCCTGGGCAGCCTCTGCCAGGGACCAATGACCCTTTCCATGAAAATTTTTTCCTAATGTCCATCCTGACCCTCCCCTGGCGGAGCTTGAGGCCATTCCCTCTCGTCCTGTCCCCTGTCCCTTGGGAGAAGAGCCCAGCTCCCTCCTCTCCACAACCTCCTTTCAGGGAGTTGGAGAGAGCAATGAGGTCTCCCCTCAGCCTCCTCTTCTCCAGGCTAAACACCCCCAGCTCTCTCAGACGCTCCTCTTGTTCTCCAGCCCCCTCACCAGCTTCGTTGCTCTTCTCTGGACTCGCTCCAGAGCCTCAACAACCTTCTTGTGGTGAGGGGCCCAGAACTGACCCCAGGATTCGAGGTTCGGTCTCACCAGTGCCGAGTACAGGGGGAGAAGAACCTCCCTGGCCCTGCTGGCCACGTCGTTTCTGATCTAAGCCAAGATTTGCCCCCAGCCCCAAGGCAGAGACCCGTGAGCTCGTGACACGGATGGCATCGACAGGGCTGCTGAGCCCAGATGAGCCCCTTGGGCCACTAGCCTGCTCTGTGCAGTAGCCAAAGGGTCCAAAATCGCGGGCGAGGGGCTGGGGGGATTGCGGGGCAGCAGCGTGGCCCCAGCAGGAAGCGATGGCTCAGGCAACGGTGGAAAGAGCGCTCGCAGCCTGAGCCGCTGACTCAAAATTGCCCGAGAGAGAGAGAAGGAGAAAAAGAAAATGAAAAAGAAAAAGAAAGCAGCGCTCACAGTGAGGAGCTGCACACGTGCTCCCCGGGGCTGGCTTGGATGCTGGCCCCGAGCATCCCGGGTACCAGCAAAGCCCTCGCAGACCCCATCCCACCATTCATGTTGAGTCCCCTTCCCTGGAGGGGTTTAAGGGATGGGTGGATGAGGTGCTGAGGGACATGGGTTAGTGATTGATGGGAATGGTTGGACTCGATGATCCGGTGGGTCTTTTCCAACCTGGTGATTCTATGAAAGCAGGCGGCCTCCGGGGCTGCAATCTCCATCGAGCACGAGCGAAACGTGCCAAGGGCGAGGGACGGTGGTTCCTGCCACTGATTCAAAACTGCAGCCACATCAAAGGGTGGCAGCGAGGGGCTGCGCTGCCTCCAGCCCCTGCCGAGCGCTCGCAGGGTGCAGCCTCGCCACCGCGGCTCTGTGGGTGCCAGCGCTGGGCACGGGCAGTGCCCGGTCCTGGGCTTCTGCACCAGCCCCGAGCTGCTGCAAGGAGCAGAGAGGAAGAAAACAGCCTTTTTTTTTTTTTTTTTTTCTGGTGGTTTTGGTTGCACCTTGCTCTTGCTTCGTGGGCTCGACGAGCCTCGAGCTGCTGGCAGAGCTGAGACCGAGTCGCAGCTCGAACGCTGCCACGGTGCAAACCGCAGGGCCCGGCCGGAGCACGGGAGGGTGGGGGGGGGGTTCAGACCCGAAACCATGCACGCCTCGCATTTATTTTTACATCCCGCAGCGCTCGCAGTCCTGGGGCTGCTGCGTGGGCAGGACCTGGCAGCCCTGGCTTCGGGCGGCACCGCGGTGGGGTGCCAGCTCACCCCTCTTCTCCCCACACCTCTCAAAAGCCGGTGGGAACCTCTGGTTTCCCCTCTCTTTGCATCTTTGTTTTTGGAAGGGGTTTTCAGGGTGCCTCGAGGTTTGTCCCTGTGTGAACCCCTCAATTCGAGGAGTTGGAGCGGAGAAACAGGGCGTGTGGCCATGCGGCAGGGGACCCAGGGGGCACATCCAGGGGACGTGGGCGGCAAGAGGATGCTAGGTGACACGGGACCCTGGTGACACTGGGGTCATGCAGACAGCACAGACAAGGAAAGGGGGTCCAGGATAAACCCAGAGGATGGGAAATCTGGGGGCCAGCTGCCTGCAAACCTGCTGGGGGTGTAGAGGTGCCCCCCTTGCCCAGCCCTGCTGCTGCCTTGCTGAGCCACCTCCTTTCCCAGTGCATCCCAGCCCGAGCGGCCACAAGAACCGCGGCCACGGGGGAGATCAGCGTGGCCCCCATCACACGGTGCAGCTGCATGGCACGGCTGCACGGCATGGCATGGTGCTACAGGGTGGTCGTACGGCACTGCGTGGCTGCACGGTGCCGCTTGGCACTGCTTCATGGCTGCATGGCACAGCTGCTCAGCTTGGCACGGTGATACGGCACAGCACGGTGCTGCCAGGCTGCTTGGCACGGTTGCACGGCACGGCACACCGCTATGGCACGGCTGCATGGCACAGCGTGGCTGCACAGCGATGCTCGGCGCCGCTTCATGGATGCACGGCTACTTGGCACAGCTTTGTGGCTGCACGGTGCGGCTGCTCGGCACAGCACGATGCTGCGGCGTGGCTGTATGGCACGGTGTGGCTGCATTGCACGCAGCACGGCTTCGGTGCCCGGCACAGCTACACGGCACGGCTGCACCACTGCCTCCCAAATCGCAGAGTTGCCAGCTGGGCACCGGGTCCCCCCAACCCATCATAGAATCACCAGGTTGGAAGAAACCCACCGGATCATCGAGTCCAACCATTCCCATCAAACACTAAACCATGTCCCTCAGCACCTCATCCACCCCTTCAGGGGAAGGTGACCCAATCCCCTCCCTGGGCAGCCTCTGCCAGTGCCCAATGATCCTTGCCGTGAAAAATTTCTTCCTAATGTCCAGCCTGAACCTCCCCTGGTGGAGCTTGAGGCCATTCCCTCTCGTCCTGTCCCGTGTCACTTGGGAGAAGAGCCCAGCTCCCTCCTCTCCTGCATGGGAAGAGCAGCTGCCAGCCTGGCCAAACCACCCCCGAGTGCCCCCAGAAAGGCAAAGCCAGCCCTTGGGTTCCCCTAAATACTCAGCCACTGCCTTCACCCCTCAAACAACACCAAGTTTCCCTTTTGCTAAATGCACACCCGGCCTTCGTGTCCCCAAATCCGTCTCCCACGTCCTCCTCAAAGGCGATTCCAACCCTCGTGTTTGCCAAGTGCAAACCATCCCCAGCACTGGTGCCAGTCCCAAAGCCGGTTTCAGCCCTTGGGTCACCAAAGGCAAAGACAGACCCTGCTCCCCCTAAACAGCAGCACCAAGTGCTCCCCAAAATGCCAAGGCAGCCCCCTGTTTTCTCCCAGAAGGCGACGCAAAACCCATGGCAGGAATTCCCCGGACCCTTTGCAGCGGGCGTGATGATGAGTCCTTTTGGGGTTTTTCCGCAGAAATCCTGCCCCAGTGGAGCCGGAGAATTGCAGGGGCGAAGGAAGGACCCGCGTGGGACACTAGCGGGAAACCAGTTGGGCTGGGGATGAGTGGGTGCGGGATGGTGTGGGACGACAGCGTGGGACGGCACGTCAGAGGGTGGGAAGGTGTCAGGAGAGGGGGGTAAATCCCAGCACCTAATCGCACCCCAGTTCCATCATTCCATCACCTCCCTTCCAGGGTCACCTCCCCGCTGTGGGGGCTCAGCGGGCTGCACCCCAGAGACACCAACCAGCCTGGAGAGCCACGTAGCCCAGCGAGACGGGTACCCACAGCACCAGTGGCACAGGATGCGTCCCCTGCGCTGCCCCCCAGGTGCCTGTTTTCATAGAATCATAGAATAACCAGGTTGGAAGAGACCCACCAGATCATCGAATCCAACCGTTCCCATCAAACACTAAACCATATCCCTTAGCACCTCGTCCACCCATCCCTTAAACCCCTCCAGGAAAGGTGTTTTGGGCACATAACCCCCCCCAAGCCCCCACTGTGGGGGCTTTCCTGTGTCTCAGCCCCGCTGCAGCCTGGCCCTGCGCTCAGATCTTTGCAAAAGTAGCTCAGGGTCAGGTGAAACGGATGTTTTGCGGCTCCGAGTTCGATGTCTCCCTGGAGCTGGGTTTGCTGCGAGATCCCCCCCGGGGTACAGCTCACCCCGCAAGCCCCTCCGCAGGGTCATCGACGGGGAGGGAGCTGCAAAATAGCCCTAAAACTGCCTGGTTTGGGGCTGGGAGCTGCAAAAAAAGAGCTCAGACACGTGCAGCGGGGCCGAGAGGATGGGATTTCTAAGGGCACCCCGATTTCCAGACCCTCAGCGCTGGCTCGCGAGCAGCCCTGATGCAGCGGGGATGGGCACAGTGGCTGGGAAAAAAAAAAAAAAGAGAGGAGAGAAAGCAACGGGGGGAATTTCAGCAGGTTCCCGTAGGACGCGAGCGATGATGGTTGAGAAATTAAGATTTTGGGGGCCCAGCACCCCTGCCCTCCCCACCACTCGATCCGTGTCGGTGCCCGCTGGCTGCTGCGACGCCCTGAGCCCAGTGGGAGAAGCAGGACTGGGAAGGGCTGTGGCAAACGAAGCGACCCTAACGCGTTTAGACTTCCAACACGTTACGCAGGTTGGTCGCAGCATCGAAGTGACACCGTCTGTCTCAGCCTGGGGAAGGAAAGGGGAGAGCGCGCTCGGAGCATCGCTGCCGGGGTACAAAGAACCCCCCCTTGGGCAAGGGATGGTGGCAGGGGGTGGGGGGGCACTACAGGAGGAGCTAGGGGGGCTCTGCAGATGTTCTGTGTGCACCGTTTGCCCCTTGGCATGGGGTTTGGGGAGCTAGGACATTGCCCCAGAGCCCAATCTGGAGGGCGCTGAGCATCGTTGTTGGGGTGAAGAGTCACCCTTGGCGAAGGGATGATGGCAAGGGGGTGCGGGGGGCACTGAAGGAGGAGCTGGGGGAGCGGCTCTGCAGCCCCTCCGTGTGCAGCGTTTGCCCCTTGGCATGGGATTTGGGGAGCCAGGGCATCACCCCAGAGCCCAACTCAGAAGGTGCTGAGCTCCGTGGCTGGTCCTGCCACACTCACAGCCCCCTCCTCACCCCAGCACGACACCCCCAAAACTGCAGCCCCCCACCTACCCACAAATGACCCAGCATTCCAGGCTCGCCTTGCTCCAAGCCAGGGCGACTCTATCGTCTCCCAGAGCCCCTTTTCGCACCCAGCTCCCCCCAGACACTACAAGAAGGGCTGTTGGTAAAGGTGGGGGGGACTTTAGCTCCCCAAATATCCCACAACCCTGCCCCACAGAGTCGGGGGGGGGAGGTGGGGGTGGTACCCCAGCGGGGGTGTCACCCACCCACCCACAGTGCTCATGGGGTGGCAACAACCTGGTTCTCACTACTTGTTGCTCAGCCTGTGGATCGAAGCTGGATAAACGGCGTCTCCCCCCCCCCCGACACTGGTGGGGACACCCCCAGACCCCCTTCTCCTTCCAACAAGCCTCAACTCCCCTAGAAAATGAGACCTGGAGGGTCTGGTCTGCTTTGCTACACCCCGCTTTTATCCTTGCATCCCAAACCCATGCGGATGGGGACCCTCAGACCCACAAACACCCTCCAGCCCTTTGGGGTGACCGTGAAGGATCCTTCAGCCTCTTGAGGTGACAACGAAGGATCCTCCAGCCCCTCACCTTGCTGGCCACCCCCCAGCCCCACCCCAGCCTGTCCCGCACCCCTCTCAGCCCCTCACTGCTGGCACATCCACCCCCCCAGCCTCCCCGGGGACCCCCACGCTGGAACCGCATCCTCTCCTCTTCTTCGGGGTGACAACCTAGGAGCCTCCAGACCCTTTTGGGGGGACAACATGGGAACATTCAACCCCTCCCTATGCCTTCTACCTCCAATTCACCCCAAAGCCCCCTCTGCTCCTCCAACATCCCCAGTGCCCCCACGCCGGACCCCCACTTTGAGGGGATAAACAGGAGCCTCCAGCCCCTTTTGGGGGGACAACGCGGGAACCTCCAACCCCTTTTAGGGGGACAACACAGGAATCTCCAACCCCTTTTGGGGGGGAACAACTTGGGAGCCTCCAACCCCTTTTAGGGGGGTAAAAGTCAGGAGCCTCCAGCGCCTTTGGGGTGACAACACGGGAACCTCCAGCCCTTTTGGGGGAATAACAGGGGAACCTCCAAACCCTCCATGTGCCACCTACCCACTATCCACCCCAAAGCCCCCGCAGCTCCTCCACTTACTTGTCCCCCCCAGCATCCCCAGTGCCTCCAGACCGGACCCCAAGTTTGGGGGGACAAACAGGAGCCTCCAGCCCCTTTGGGGTGACAACACAGGACCCCCCCATCCCCTCACCCTGCCTCCCACCCCACCTTGCAGCCCCCCTGGTTTATCCCGCATACCCCCAGCATCCCCGGTGCTCCTATCCCCATGCTCTCCGGGGTTCGGGGGTGGGGTGGGGGTCCCACCAAGATGTGTCCCCCCCCCCCAAAAAAAAAAAAAAAAAATCTCACCTGCCCTGCTTGGTGATGATCATCTCGGTCTGATGCTTGTGGAACTTGGCCCAGAGTGGGAAGTTGTTGAGCATCACCTGCACCTTCCCGGCCGCTCGGTACCCGGGGAGGGCGCAAAGGGCTCCGGCTCGGGGGCACAGCGGAGCCGAGCCCCCCCCGAACCCTCCTTCGCCGAACCCCCCCTCGGAGAACCCCTCCCCAGGGGCTGCGGGGGGCGGCGGAGCCCGATAAGGGGGGCAGGGACCCAAGAACCTGTTAGAGAAACCCCCGGGGGCTCCGTAAGGGAGGTGCGGGGGGGGTCCGGATCCCGGGGTGACCCCCCCGTCCCCGAAATAAACTGCGTCGCGGGGTCCCGGGGGTTCCTTGGCACCGCTGAGCATGGGGGCGGCGGGGAGGGGGGCTCCGGGACCCGCTTCCAACGCGCCCATGGACGGGAGGAGGGGGGCACCGGCCCCCGCTTCAGCCGCTCATGGGACAACGATGGGGGGGACTCCGGGGGGGTGGGGGGGTGTCCCGGGAACCGGAGCCGCTCAACGATGCCCCCCTCGCCGGGGTCCCGCCGCCCCCTCCATGCACGGAGTTGGGGGGGGGGGGGTGGGAAAAGCCAAAAGGGGCAAAAAAAAACCCTCAAACACCCCCCCAACCTCCAAAAAAAAAAAAAAAAAAAAAAAAAAAAAAAGGAAAAACACCCGGAAAGAGCCTAAAAAGTGGTGCTGGAAGGCAGGGGGGGTTGGAAATCGCCGCGCTCGCCGCCGCCCGGCGCTCACACGCTCCACCTGCCCATCCCCGTGGCCCCGCGCCTCTTATCCAAAGAAGCGGCTCCGCACACAGAGCTCCGCCCCCCCGAGCAGGAGCGGCCCCCCCCGGGGAGAGGGAGAGGGGAGGGGGCACGGGGGTGGGAGGGGATGGGGACATGGGGGACGTGGGGTGTGGGAAGGGATGGGGGACATGGGGGAGTGGGGGGGTTGGAGGGGATGGGGGACATGGGGGACATGGGGGACATGGGGGATATGGGGGCACTGGGGGTGTGGGAGGGGATGGGACACTGGGGGACATGGGGGGTGGGAAGGGATGGGGGACATGGGGGACATGGGGGACATGGGGGATATGGGGGCACTGGGGGTGTGGGAGGGGATGGGACACTGGGGGACATGGGGGGTGGGAAGGGATGGGGGACATGGGGGACATGGGGGACATGGGGGATATGGGGGCACTGGGGGTCTGGGAGGGGATGGGACACTGAGGGACATGGGGGAGTGGGGGACATGGGGCACTGGGAGGGTTGGAGGGGATGGGGGACATGAGGCACTGGGGGATACGTGGGGCTGGGTGGGGATGGGGGACATGGGGGATGTGGGGGCACTGGGGGTGTGGGAGGGGGACATGGGGGGTGGAAAGGGATGGGGGATATGGAGGAGTGGGGGACATGGGGCACTGGGAGGGTTGGAGGGGATGGGGGACATGAGGGACATGGGGGTCATGGGGGATATGGGGGCACTGGGGGTGTGGGAGGGGATGGGACACTGGGGGACATGGGGGGTGAGAAGGGATGGGGGACATGGGGGATATGGGGGCACTGGGGGTGTGGGAGGGGATGGGGCACTGGGAGGGTTGGAGGGGATGAGGGACATGGGGGACATGGGGGATGTGGGGGCACAGGGGGTGTGGGAGGGGATGGGGCACTGGGGGACATGGGGGGTGGAAAGGGATGGGGGATATGAGGGAGTGGGGGACATGGGGCACTGGGGGGGTTGGAGGGGATGAGGGACATGGGGGACATGGGGCACTGGGGGATACGGGAAATGGGAGGGGATGGGGGACATGAGGGACATGGGGGATATGGGGGCACTGGGGGTGTGGGAGGGGATGGGGCACTGGGTGACATGGGGGATGTGGGGAACTGGGGGAATTGGGGGGGTGGGAGGGAATGGGTGGCACAGGGGGATGGGGGGACACGGGGAGAGCAGGGAAATAGGGGAGGATGGGGAGGTGGGAGAAGGTGGGGGGCACAGGAGGGGATGGGGACACTTGGCAGGGGGGCACAGGGACAGAGCGAGGAGTGACTGGGGTGGGGGGGGCACACTCCTGCTTGTGTCTGGGGGCTCTGGGTAACAACCTGTCCCCCCTCCTCCCAGGATGCTTAATTATCCATTAATTAGCCACTTGCCTGGGGTGGGGACCCTGGGGTTGGGGGTCGCTCGCCCTTGACCCCTTGGGGAGTCCCCATGTCCCCCAGAGCCACTGCAAAGGCGTTTCGGTCCGGGGGGGCCGCTTGGCAGCTCCCCAGCTCGGCACCATCAATATTTTCCATTCCCTGGAAGGGTGGGGGACGGCTGGGTGCGAGATGTCCCCAGGGGGCCCTGCGGAGAAGAGAAGGGGAGAAGGAAGGGGACCTTGGGGGTCTCCACCAAACCCACATCTAAATCCCGTGGGATCCACGGCCCTGGGGTCACAGGAGATCGCGGGGAGCAGTGGGGCAGGGGGGGGACGGGGATGGGGATGGGGATGGAGGTGGAGATGGAGATGGAAATAGGGATGATGTTGGAAATGGAGACAGAAATGGGGATGGAGATGGGGATGGGGATGGAGATGTGGCTGGAGGTGGAGATGGAGATGGAGATGGGGATGGGGATGGAAATAGGGATTGGGATGGAGATGGAAATGGGCGTGGAGATGGGAACAGAGATGGGGATGGAGATGAGGATGAGGACAGGGATGGAGTTGGGGATGGAGAAACGCACGGAGATGGGGACAAGGATGGGGTTAGGGATGGAGAAGGGGACGGGGATGGGGACTGGGGTAGAGATGGATGGGGATGGACATGAAGGATTGGGGCAAGGGAGAGGGACAGGGGTTGGGATGGGGATGAAGATGAAGATAGGTCAGAAACTGGGATTGGGACAAGGATAGGGATGGAGATCCAGCTGCTCCCCCCAGAGAAGGGTCCGGCTGTGGGGCAGGAGGAAATGGGGAGTTAAGGATGCGTGGGGCAGAGGCGGTGGGCCAGCCATGGGGGGGCAGATGGCCAGGACCCCCACATCCCCTCGGGTCCTGGCTCAGGGAGGTGTGGGGTGTGTATTGGCCCACCAGACACAGTTTAGCAGCCATTCCGGGCGGCTTTTCAGCGGTGTCTTTATCCAGAGGGGTCCTGGGTTTCAATCCCTATGCAAAGCCCCCCCCTGCTGACCTTCCCCTCCTGCCTTTCCGGCTCCCTGCTAGCCCCTAATCCCCTGGGGGCCGGGGGGAGAGGGCTGGTGGGGTGGGGGGTGGAGGTTGAGTGGGGGTCCCCCACTCCCCTAGTGCTCACACCCCCCCCCCCGCACACATGCACACGCATGCACGCGTGCACGTAGAGATGCAGGCACCCCCTACACCCACGCAGCTGCCCCCGCCAACACACGTGTGCACATGCACACGCGTGCACACCTCCCCCCCCCGACAACTTTATATGCACACGCACACGCGTGCACACGCAAGCTCTAGGTGTGGGTGCATGCAAACACACGCACACCCCTCCTCTGCACGTGCACAGGGACGCACACGCACCAACACACGCGCACATGCACACGCAACCCCCCCTGCACGTGCACACGTGTGCGGAGGGACACACACGCACCGACGTATGTGCACGTGCACATGCAACCCCCCCCCGCATGTGCACACGCATGCACACACAAGTGCACAAGTGCACAAGCAGCCCCCACACACACACCTGTGCACACACACGTGTGTTTCCATCCTCCCTGAATCCAGAATAAAGCAAGGAATCTGCACCCCCCGTTTCCCACCCATCAATCCAGATCCCCCCCCACCCCATCCCTAAGTTCCCAAGTGAGAAAAAGAAGGAAAGCAAGGAGATTTCCAGATTATTTTTTTTTTTCTCTAGGAGGCAAAAGAAGGTGGGAAGAGGGGGTTAGGGATGTCGGGGTGGGGGGCGCTTTGTAAACCTCGAGGAGGGGGGGTAAAAGGAGCAAGCGCTGAGCCACATGCGCTCCCTGACGTCACGTTGCGCTAATTCATTCCTGTTATTCCATCGCCGCCGAGGATAAATTCACAAGCGCAGCCCCCCCACCGTGCTCAGCATCACCAGCATCCCCGGGGACCCGTCACCGTCACCCCGCATCCCACCCCACGTCTCACCCTGGGGCCTGGTGAAGGAGGAGGGGGAGGGACAGGCAGCAGAGTTTTGTCCCCCGGGGGTGACATCCTTGAGCCTTTGGCCCCAACGCCAACGCCAAGCGACACCGGGGATGCTGGGAGACCCAGCGGGACTCCTGGGGCCACGGTTGTCACACGTGTCCCCGCGCAGGGAACGACTTGCTGGGGGCCAGCGGGGAGATGAGAGCTGGGAGCCGTGTCCTGACCGTCACCTCGAACAGCCCCGTCTGCAGCTACATGGATGCTCCAGGGCTTCCTCGGCCCACGATCCAGGCTCCATCCCCTCCGACATCGCCAAGTGGCCTGAGCTCAGCCCCGCGTGGCCAACGATCATGAGGGTTTGGGCTCCAAGCCCAGCGAAGAACCCCAACACCTTCACCCATAGGGCCCTTCGTGGATGCTAGGAGCTCTGGGACCTCCCTGGGGCTCAGTTCCCCCTCTTTGAGCCCCGTGCCTCAGTTTCCCCTCTGCCTTGCACCCCCGAGCGTCCACGAGAGCCGGTGGCCGAGGGTGGCAGCGTGTCCCCCGTGCCCAGCCCCTCCTGGCCACCCGCTCGGTTTCTGCTGCAGGATGCTCCTCGCGAGCTGGCGCTGAGCTCACCGCCTCGCGGGCTCTGCCAAACCCACCACAGCGCTGAGCAGGATTTCCAGTCTCCCCAGAGCTGAGCCCCTGCTTGAGCCAAGCCCAGAGTCGCCCCGTGCCTCAGTTTCTCCTCCCGCAGCAAACGTGCCCATCCCTGAGGTGTCCAGCGCTGGCACGGGATGGGAGCAGAGCCTTTGCAGGGGGATTATCCTCGACACCCCCTGCTTTGTGTCACCTCTGTGACTCGTCTCCATCCTGCATCCATCCGGCATCCATCCTGCCCGGCTGAGCCCAGGACCTGGCAGAGGCACAAGGCAGGAGCCAGATCCCATCAGGGTGCAAGCCCAAGTCCCATTACCCCCAAGTCCTACTGTCCCCAACCCCACTGTCCCCAAACCCCACTGTCCACCACCCCCCTGTCCCCAACCCCAATGTCCCCAAACCCTTCTGTCCTCAAACCCCACTCTCCTCAACCCCAGTGTCCCCAAACCCACCTATCCTCAACCCCAGTGTCCCCAATCTCACTATCACCAAACCCCAGTGTTCCCACACCTCATTGTCCCCAAACCCCACTATCCCCAACCCCACTGTCCCCAAACCCCAGTGTCCTCAACTCCACTGTCCCCAAACTCCACTGTCCCCAAACCCCACTAGCCCCAAACCCCACTGTCCCCAACTCATGTCCCCAACCCCAGTGTCCCAAATCCCACTATCCCCAAACCCTGCTGTCCCGAATCCCAGTGTCCCCAATCCCACTATCCTCAAACCCCACTGACCCCACACCTCACTGTCCCCAACCCCAGTGTCCCCAAACCCCACTGTCCCCAACCCTGCTATCTCCAAACCTCACTGTCCCCAACCCCAGTGTCCCCAAATCCTGCTGTCCTCAAACCCCACTATCCCCAACTCCATTGTCCCCAAATCCTGCTGTTTCCAACCCCGCTGTCCCCAAACCCCAATGTCCCCAAACCCTGGTGTCCCCAACGTGTGTCCCCAACCCTGCAGCCCCCTGCCACCCCAGCCTCCAGGCAGGTGCCACTGTGGGAATTTGCTTTTCCAGCAGGGATTTGGCCTCGGGGTTGGAGGGGAAACTTGGGGTGCTTTTCTTCGCAAGCGGCATCGTTCCTGTTTTCATTCTGACCCGAGCGTGAAGGCGCTGGGCACCCACGGGGGCTAAATTTGGTCTCCGGGAAAACCAGAAACGCTCCCCCCACCCCGGAGGAATTTGCATCTCGGAGGCAGCGCTGCTGAGAAGCTCGTGGGGGCATGAAGGCAAACCGCAGCGCGGCCAGGCCACGCTGGCCACCTGCCACCCGCCTCGGGTAGCCCAGCACCACCCTCCCTGGGGCCACATCCTGCACCTCCCTGGTCTCCAGCCCTGGGTGCTTTGCAGCTAAATGGTGCAAGGATGCGATGGAGCCTTGGTCCATCCCTGCTAGAGGTCAGAGGGTGCAGGGGAAACTGAGTCACGGGCCGTGATGAGCAGGTGGGGGGGACGCAAAGCCAGTCTCCATCCTCGCCACCCGCTGTCCCAGCGCCGTCACCCTCCTTCTACCTGCCCCAAACTGAACCCAGGAGCGATGCTGCTCCCCTCCTGCACCCCCAGCTCCATCGTCCTACGGTCCCCAACCTCCCTGTCCCCCCCGCACCCAAAAAAACCCCGCAGCCAGGTCCCACGCTGCCCGCAGTGTCCTGTGCGTCAGAGCGGGCAGGGGGAAACTGAGGCACAGGCAGAGACGGTGCCCAGTTGGGGGTGGCTCAGCTCCCACCGCCGTCCCCATCGTCCCCACCCTTTGTCCCCGCACCGTCACCCTCCTTCCTGCCCCAAACCACCAGGCGCTGGCAGGACCCCCTGTTTCGGGGAGAAACCCCAAGGGGGGAGCTCATGGGGTAGGAGGGGAGCAGAGGGAGTTAAAAACGAGCCCACCTCGCTCTGGGGCTGCACTCAGCACCCTCGAAATGCTTCTCTGTCCATTGGGATGAATCCTGACTGGCACTGGAAGGATGCTCAGCATCCACCACACTCCATCCTGGACCAGTGAGTAGGAGGGAGGGGGGAGTTATGGGGTAGGAGGGGAGCAGGGGGGGTGTAAAAAGCAGCCTGTGCCCCCATGGGGCTCCCCACATCAGCCCATGGGGTTGGGATGGATCCTGACTGGCACTGGAAGGATGCTCAGCATCCACCTCGCTTCATCCTGGACCAGTTTAGGGGAGAAACTCCACTGGGAGGGGGGAGTTATGGGGTAGGAGGGGAGCAGAGGGGGTGTAAAAAGCAGCCTGTGCCCCCATGGGGCTCCCCACATCAGCCCATGGTGTGGGACGGATCCTGACTGGCATTGGAAGGATGCTCAGCACCCCCAGCCCTTGCTGGAATGGGAGCCCCCTGGGTGCTGGGGTGGGGGTTGCCCCTTCCCCAGTGTCCCCAGCGCCAGCCGCGGGGTGACATGCTGGTGGCAGCTCCGAGGAGGGGGGCGTGGGGGGCACCGAGCAGGCGGCTCCTTAATCTCGGGGAAGGAAGCGGCTCCGGTTACGGAGCTGCCCTCGGTGTAAACGGAGAGCGACAGGAAGAGAAGTCATTAACATCGCTCCAGCTGCTGCCACCTTAAACCCGGAGGGTGCTCAGCCCCGTCTGTCCCCCCCGACCCCGCCGCCCTCCGGGTGGCCCGGGGTGGGGGGACACCGGGGGTCTGGCCATGGGACCCCCACTTCCCACCTCTGGGGTGATCTGATCACACCCCTCTGCCTCCCATCCCATGGGATAAATCCTGACCCCATCCCATGGGATAAATCCTGCCCTCCACCCCATGGGATAAATCCTGACCCCATCCCATGAGATAAATCCTGATCCAATTCCATGGGATAAACTCTGTCTCCATCCCATGGGATAAATCCTGACCCCATTCCATGGGATAAATCCTGACCCCAGCCCATGGGATAAATCCTGACCCCAGCCCATGGGATAAATCCTGACCCCAGCCCATGGGATAAATCCTGCCCTCCACCCCATGGGATAAATCCTGACCCCATTCCATGGGATAAATCATGCCCTCCACCCCATGGGATAAATCCTGACCTCATTCCATGGGATAAATCCTACCCTCCATCCCATGGGATAAATCCTGACCCCAGCCCATGGGATAAATCCTACCCCCTTCCCATAAGATAAATCCTGAGTGTGGGGGTGCAAGGAGGATGGGGTGTGTGCATGGGTGTGCAAGGGACTGGGAGTGTGTAAGGGTGCTGAGGTGGGACGTAGGTGTGCATGGGGGTCTGAGAGGGCTGGGAGTGCATGTGTGAGTGTGCAAGGGGGTGTAAAGGGGGTTGGAGGCGTGTGTGAGTGTGCAAGGGGGTGGGAGTGTGAGTGTGCAAAGGACCAGGGTGTGAATGTGCAATGGACCAGGGTGTGCGAGGGAGCTGGAGTGTGTGTGGGTACGCAGGGGAGCCTCACGTGTGAGTGTGCAAGGGACTGGGGCACGCACATTTGCACGTGCAAAGGCCTGTGTGCACGGGGGTGCAAGGATGGGCTGGAGGGGTGCGTGCAGGAGATCTTATGTGTGTGCAAAGGACTGGGGGGGCGCACGTTTGTGTGCAAGAACCACAGGTGTGCGAGGGTGCACGTGGGTGTGCAAGGTAGCCTTTGCGTGTGCAAGGGACCTGGATCCACATGAAACCCCCGCCAACACCCATGGATGGAGGAGGGTGGGGGGGGTCCCTGTCCCCCCGCTGTTGCAGGCTCTTGTCTTCCCGGGGTGAGAATCGGGGCTCCTGGGGGGGCCCGGGGGGCTGCAGCCCCTGTCTGTCCAGCTTAGTGTGATGGGGGGGGCTCGGTGTCCCCCCCCCCTCCCCAGCCCCTCGTCTTCGCCAGCGAAGACGCGGGTAACGCTGCTGACAACACGTGGGGCCCACGGGCAACACGCGTGGGAGCCGGCACACGCGTGTGTGTGATCGCTGTGACCCCCCCCAAACCCCTCCACATCACAGGATCCGGCTACGAGAGGGTCCCTTGGGGAGGGGGACATGGGGGTCTTGGGGACACAGGGGGCCAGAACCCCTCTGAGATGCGGGGGATGAGATGGGGATGAGGATCCTGATCCACGAGGGTTCAGTAAGTTTTCTAGGTGCTGCCCCACGGGATGCAATCCTGCCCCATAGGGTCTAATCCTGCTCCACAGGGTTCAATCCTGCCCCATAGAATCTGCTGCTGCTTTCCAGGGATCCAGCCTGTCCTATAGGAAAAAAATCCTGCTCTATAGGGTCCAATCCTGCCCTATAACTTCCCATCCTGTGCTGCAGGGTCATCTCCTGCCCTGCAAGATCTCATCCTGCCCCATAGATTCTGTCCTGTGCTGCAGGGTCATCTTCTGCCCTATAGGGTCCAATCCTGCCCTATAGGGTCCAATCATGCCCTATAGGGTCTCATCCTCCTCCTTCAGGTCCCATCCTGTCCCATAGGGTCCAAATCCTACTTTGCAGGGTCCAATCCTGCCCTATAAGGTCCAATCCTTCCCTATAGGGTCTCATCCTGCTCCTTCAGCTCCCATCCTGTCCCCTAGGGTCCGAATCCTATTCTGCAGGGTCCTGTCCTGTCCCACAGGGATTCATCCTGACCCGTTGGGTCCTATACTGTCTCGTATGGCCCAGCAGGGCCTGCTGCAGCTCTAGAGGGTTGGATCCTGCTCCTGCCGGTGGTAGGGGCGGCAGCCGGAGGCAGGGCACTCGCTGCATGCCAGAGGACGGAGCTGGCAGATAAAAATACCCTTGGGACCCTGCTGACGGAAGCGGAGGTGACGGCACCGGCTGCTCGGGGACTGGGGTGGGGGGGGCTGCGCTTAGGTGTCCTGGGCCCCGCTGGGGACCCTGCACCCAGCACTGGGACCCAGCAAAGTGTAGAGCTGGGCACCCCGGAGGCTGCAGCGGGGGCCAAGGACTCAGGGCTGCTGCGCTCAGGCTTCTCAGCTTAGTCCCTTCCTCAAGGTGCTTGGTGCCTGCATCGCCCTGGGTACTGGCATCATCCTTGGGCACCTGCATCATCCCTGGGTACCTGCATCATTCTGGGTACCCACATCATCCCCGGGTACCTACATCATCCCTGGGTACCCACATCACCCCTGGGTACCTACATTATCCCTGGGTACCTGCATCATTCTGGGTACCTACATCACCCCTGGGTACCTACATCATCCCTGGGTACCCGCATCATCCCCGGGTACCTACATCATCCCTGGGTACCCACATCACCCCTGGGTACCCGCATCACCCCTGGGTACCTGCATCATTCCCGGGTACTTGCATCATCCCTGGGTACCTGCATCATTCTGGGTACCTACATCACCCCTGGGTACCTACATCACCCCTGGATACCCGCATCACTCCTGGGTATCTACATCACCCTGGGTGCCTGCATCACCCCTGGGTGTCTGCATCCAGGATGGGGACCCAGGACCAGCATCAACCTGGGATGAGCACATTGAAGCTGGGTACCTGGTGCCGGCATCACCCCTGGGTGCCCACATCACCCCTGGTATCTGCATCATCCCTTGGTGCTTGCATCCAGGCTGGGAACCCAGTGCCCACATCACCCCTGGGTGCCCACATCAACCTAGGTACCAGCATCATCTCTGGGTGCCTGCATCCAGGCTGGGGACCTGGTGCCAGCATCACCGCTGGGTGCCTACATCATCTTGGATGCTTGAATCAAGGTTGGGTAGCTGGTGCCAGCATCACTCCTGGGTGCCCACATCACCTTGGAAGCTTACATCCTGGCTGGGGACCAGTGCCAGCATCACTCTGGGTGCCCACATCACCTTTGGATGCTCAAATCAAGGTTGGGTAGCTGGTGCCAGCATCACCCCTGGGTCCTTACATCACCTCAGGTACCTGCATCATCTCTGTGTGCTGGCATCCAGGCTGGGGACCAGTGCCAGCATCACCCCAGGTGCCCGCATCACCCCTGGGTGTCTGTGTCCCCAGCACCCACCGTGTGGTGGGCACGGGCAGGGCTAGCGAGGGGCCTTTGGGAGATGCAAAGTGACAAATGACGCCCCGCACGCGCTAATTGATGTGACGCGGGGCTGACACCGCGGTCGCACCCGGGGCCGGGAAGGAAAAAAAAAAATAAATAAAATCCAATCAAATGATAAAAATAGGTCAGGGGGAAGAAGAAGCCGGAGCCGGGTTCATTCCAGCCGCTGGATAAAAAGAGCCGCCCGCGGGTCCAGCCAGCGCAGAGCGAGCCTGAGCTGCGGCGGGGGGAGATGAGATGAGGGAGGGGATAGGATGGGGTGGAAGGGGTCGGGATGTGCGCTCAGCACCTCGCTGGGACCCTAGATCCACAGCCCACCTGCCCAGAGCACCAGGGCTCAGCATCAGGCCAGGACGCTGGCACCAACAGGGTGAGGTTTGTCCCCAAAATGCCACTTTCTGAGCTGCCCCGCATGGAATCATAGAATTACCACATTGGAAAAGACCCACCGGATCATCGAGTTCAACCATAAACTGAAAGGTTTTTGAGGGACCCTGAGGTTCCCATGTTGGGGGGTTATGGAAGGATTAGAGCAGCTTCCAATATGGAAAGGGGCTCCAGGAAAGCTGGGGAGGGGCTCTGGATCAGGGGGTGCAGGGATGGGATGAGGGGGAGCAGTTTTGAGCTGACAAAGGGAAGATTGAGAGGAGATCTTGGGGAAAAATGTTTTCCCGTGAGGGTGAGGAGGCCCTGGACCAGGTTGCCCAGAGCAGTGGGGGCTGCTCCATCCCTGGAGGGGTCCAAGGCCAGGTTGGATGGGGCTTGGAGCCCCTGATCCAGTGGGAGGTGTCCCTGCCCAGGGCAAGGGTGGAACTGGATGGGCTTTGAGGTCCCTTCCAACCCAACCCATTCCAGGATTCTGCGGGAACTCTGGGGCTGTGGCCGGGTGCCCAGGGTGCCTTGGCGCTGGTGGCAGCCGTCCCGGCGGGTCATGAGGAGTTCAGGCTGCCGGGTGTCGATGGCCCCGGGGGTGCCTGCCTGCTGCTGGATTTCGGGCCACCAGCCAGAGCGGGGCTGGCAGCGTGACCAGTGCAGCCTGCGTGTCCCCGCAGAGAGAGCTGAGAAGAGCTGAGACCCCGGGGACACAGCTGCCACAGGGCCACCGCCATGCCAGCCACCACCACGCTGTCCCCGAGAACCATGCAAGGACTGGGGGACGTGGTTTCTGTCCCTCCCTGCATCCCGGAGTATCATCTAACCCCCACATCACACCCCGTGCATCACACCCTCTGCATCCCATCCCTGCATCCTATCCCCACATCCTAACTTTGCATCCCAACCCAGCACCTCAGCCCCGCATCCCAACTCCATATCCCAATCCTGCATCCCAATCCCTCATCTCAACCACAAATCCCAACCCCATTCCATCTCTGCATCACATCCCCGCATCCCAAATGCACATATCAACCCCACATCCCATTCCTGCATCCCAACCCCAAATCCTAACCCCACATCCCATCCCTGCATCCCAACCCCTCATCCCATCCCTAAATCCCACCCCCGCATCCCATCCCCACATCCCATCCCTGCATCCCAAATGCACATCCCAACCCCAAATCCCAACCCCACATCCCATCCCTGCATCCCAACCCCACATCCCATCCCCACATCCCTCCTTGATGAGAACCTCGGTCAAGGGGTGCCAGGGCACAGGAGGATTTTTGGGGTGGGGGGTGTTTCTCTTCCAGCAGACCCCCCCTGTTTGGATGCTCGATCCCGCTGACCCTGAGTTTAACCCCACTTACGGCGCCGGCAGACGCTGCCCCGGACGCAGATGGGTTGTGACAGCCGAGAAGTCCCCCCCGGCGGGCGCTGGCGAGGCGCTGGCCGTGGCACGGGGGGGGCACGAGGCCCATGTCAGGGCGCGTTGGCTCCCGTGGCTCCGTCACCTCCCCGCAGCGAGACGGTGGGTCCCCCTGCGCTCCGGCTGGGGCTGGGACAGCCGCCCGAGGGTCCCCGGTGGCACTTGTCTCTCCGCAGCATCCGTGATGGCGCTGGGCACATGGCAGCCGAGGCTGTTTGTATGTGTGTGTGTGTGTCCCCCTCGTCCTCCCCGTCGCTGTCATTCCAGGCCACAGCTCCCCTCCCGATGGTTGGGAACGAGGAGTGGGGGGGGTCACTGCAGATGGATGTTAAAGAACGGATCCCATCACGGCGATGAGGAGGGACACCGGGGTGGCTTGGCCAGGAGGGGACATGCCAAAACGTGGGCATCAAGGGCTGGAGGACCCTGGGGACCGCAGGAGCCACCACTGCTCCCTTGGAGGTGGCGGGGAGGGCGAGGCACGTGTGAAAACCCTTCTGCCTCTCCAGGAAGAGCAGCTGCGAAAGGTCAGGCAGCTGCTGGCACACGTGTGCGAAGGGGAACGGCAGCCAGAGCCCGAGCTGGCAGCGGCTGAGAAAGCCGGGCACCAGGGGGCCACGCGGGCACGCCGGGGTGACAGTGGGACCAGGTATCCTAGGTGGATGCAGGACCCCAGGGTGACGAAGGGACCAAGAACGCCAAGCGAACGCAGGACCCCAGGGTGATGTGGGCGTCCAGAATGATGCAGGCACCCAGAGGTGACGTGGGCACTCAGAGTGATGCTGGCAGTGGTACCCAGCAGGGATGCAGGCACTCGGGGGGATGCAGGCACCTGGGGTGATGCGGGAACTCAGGGGTGATGTTGGCATTCAGGGTAAAACTGGCATTGAGTAGAGCAATGCCGACATCTCAGGGTGATGGAGGGATCAGGTCTCCAAGGTGGATACAGAACCCCAGGGTGATGGAGGAACCAAGAACCCCAAGCAAACGCAGGACCTTGGGGCAATGTGGGCATCCAGAGTGATGCTGGTGCTGGTACCCAGCCTGGATGCAGGCACCCAGGTGAGATGTGGGCACTCGGGGTGATGCTGACACTGGTACCCAGCCTGGACGCAGGCACCCAGGGGAGATGTGGGCATCCAGAGTGATGCTGACACTGGTACCCAACCTGGATGCAGGCACCCAGGGGAGATGTGGGCACTCGGGGTGATGCTGACACTGGTACCCAGCATGCATGCAGGCACTCAGGGGCATGCAGGCACCTGGGGTGATGCGGGAACCCAGGGGTGATGTTGGCATTCAGGGTACCACTGGCATTGAGCCTCCAGCCTGGATGCAGGCACCCAGGGGTGATGCAGGCACCCTGGGATGATGCAGGTGCCCAGGATGATGCGGGTACCCAGGACAATGCGGGCACCAAGCACCTCTGGGAAGGAGCTGAGTGAAGAAGCCCGAGCGCAGCAACCTTGTGTCCTTGGCCAAAGCTGTGGCCCGAGCACGGATCCCGTGGCCACCACTGCAGCCTCCGGCCGTGCCACCTCATGCATGAGGCTAAAGGGCTTCTCCCTAGGTGTGTGGACGAAGCCCCTTGCCCAGACAGGGTCTCTTCCCCCAGGGTCCCTGTCCCAGGCCTGGCAGCCCCCCTGGTTTCTTCTAAACGCCTCTGGCGAAGCTCCCCGGTGCACGCGGCAGCTCTGGGGCTTGTGGTTAAACCCCAGGGCTCCAGCTTTGACTCACACCGGATCCGCGGCACAGAAGGGGCCTTTTCGGCACCCACGGCTGGAAAGAAACGTTCACCCAGGCAGGAGCTCCGGGCGCTTCCTCGCAGCGCCGTTTCCTATAAACCCCGACGGGAGGGGACCCGGGGCCAAGGTGCCACGGCAAAAGCTGAATTCAGGGGTCGCTTGGAGCCATGAGGGTCCCTCAGCTCAGTTTGGGGGGCATCGCCTTGTGCACATGGCTCATCCCCATGAGCGGACACCAAACAAAGCTGGAAGGAGCGAGAAATGCCGAAGGTGAACCGTCAGCACAGCCCTTACTAGACATCAGAGAATCCCCTTTACGGCACACGGAGCTGGGGGACACTAAGTTTGGTTGTCACTGCTCGAAGCTGGTGCAATCACACAGTAATGGGACAAGAGCATCCCTGATTGCCGCCCCCTAACCCTGCACCCCAGCTGCAGGAGAAAACGAGCCACGAGCCCCAGGAACCGCTTTGATTTTCCCCTAAATGAGTGAAACGCCGAGAAAAGAAAAGAAAAAAAAAAACCAAAACCAGCTGGAAAAAGAAACTTTTCAACCTGCCCAAAATAAGCGGGGTTTTTTTTTACCAGGGAAAAAAATATATAATAAGAAAGTTGTCGCAGAGGAAAGAGCGAGGTGTGACCTGCGGAGACGTGGAGGGGGCACTGTGCTGGGTGGGGAGGTGGCTGCAGGCTCAGGGTAGGTTTTGGGGGACAGTGTCCTGTGCGGGGGATGTGACATGATCCCCGGGGATGCTCTTGAAACCCTCAGGATGGGCTGGAGGAGATGAACCCCGACCCCTGGCACTGCGGGAAGCTCCCACATCCCAGCCGATGCGGGAACAGCGTGTCCCTTGTCACCGCAGCCTGGCTGCAGCGGGGATGCCACAGCTCCAGACGGACCCCTGACCCCCTTGAGCCCCCCAGTGTGTGCCCGCAGGATCCCCCTGCCATGGCCACACCATGTCCTGGTCCTCAAATGCTGCAGGGGACCAAGTCCTGAGCTGTGGGGACAGTGGGACCACAGCCCCCCTTGAGCATCCTTGGGGCAGGGACGCCACAGAGGGTCTCTGGGGTGGGTTTGGAGACCAGGACTGACACGAGGGGTGTCACCCTTGGTGGCATCACAGCACCCGGAGCCCTGCGAGGCGCTCGGGCAGCCCAGGGCGCGGCGTCCCCCGCGGGCATCGCCCGTGCGAAAGCCCTGGAGGGGCGAGGGTGAGACCAAAACCACAGCCCAGCGCTGCGGTTGGCAGCTCCTGCCAAGTGCTGAGAAGGCAGCGGCACTCGGGGAAGTCAGAGGAAACGGGGCCACACACACACAACCCCCCCCTCAGTTCTCGGGCACCCCCACTTATCCTGCCCTGCTGAGAGGGAAACTGAGGCACGGGGCTCCCGTGGGCGCTGGAGGCATCAGTGGGGATGGGTTCCTCTGGCAGGAGAGGTGCCTTGGGGTTCCCCCGTGCTGAGCAGGACAAGACGGGGGGGTCCTAGTGGATAAAGAGGGGGGGCAGGGGGTGGTGTGTGCATCGTGGGGTGGTTTGGGTTGGAAGGGACCACAAAGCCCAGCCAGTTCCAACCCAAACCATGGGCAGGGACACATCCCATGGGATCAGAGGCTCCAAGCTCCATCCAACCTGGCCTTGAACCCCTCCAGGGATGAGGGAATCACCACTCTGAGCAGCCTGGGCATCCCCGCCTCACAGGAGAATATTTCTCCCTAAGAGCTCATCTCATCCCCCCCACCCCAGCCCAGCATCTCCCAAAGAAAAACTCAGGGATCCAGGACCCCAAAGTCCTGGCAGCATCAACACACTCGGGGATGCATCTGCCCCTCAGGGGCACATCGTCCCCTCCAGGAGCTGGAGAGGGGTTGGTGCTTTCTAGGGGGATCTGGGAGGGGGTCCCCATATCCCCAGGGGAGCCCCCCACATCCTGACTCAGCTGCAGCCGCCCCCGGAGGGAAGCGATGCTGAGCTGGTGGCAGGATGAGTAAGGCCAGGCGACGTTTGACATTTATCACGTGATTTCAAAAAAAGAAAGACTCCGTCACCCACTTTTTCCCCCCCACCTTGGCTCCTCTTTCTTTTTCTTGGAAGAGAGAGACCCTCATCCCAGTCCATTTCCAGTGCCAACTGGGGAGTGGGCAGAGAAGGCACCTGGTTGACCTCAAATCCATCCTGGTTGCAAATCAGGCTTCGTCACAGGGTGGATGCAGCCCCCCCCAAAAAAACCTGGCTCTTTTAGGGACCCCCCCCTGCATCCCCACATCCCCACGGGGGTCACCGCATCCTCCCAGCCCAACCCTTTTGCTCCCTGGCTGCTGCTGCCCTTTTGAGGGGCCAAACGCTGCTCAGCCCTTCCTCCCCTGCCAGGATGCAGAGATCAGCTCCGATAACGCCCGCTGCCTTGAGATCTATCTCCTTCACACCATCGCCACGCGAGCTGCTGTGCCGTGGCGGCTGGGAACCCTGCTCGGGGCTGGGAACCCTGCTCGGGGCTGGGATGGAGCCCCCGCAGCCTCCGCTGGGCTGAGAGCGCAGAGAACAGGCACAACTCATCACACGGATGCTCCCCGCCCGAGCCAGGGTTGGGGGAGCAGGGGGTTGGCTGAAAGCAGCGAGGTTAAATGGGGGGGTCTCAGCACTAAGATTGTTCAGCCACATCCCCACAGGGTGCAAAACAAGCTTGGGGGGGGGGGTAGGGTGCACCCCAACGCCTCCCAGCCTACAGGTGAGGGGCTGCAGGTCCTACCATAACGCAGAGGAGGGGGCTTGGAGATGATGCCAGAGCAGTGGGACCAGTGGTGGGAAGGATGAAGCTTCCCCGTTCCCCCCACCAGCCCCGATCACCACGAGGATCCCACCCCTAGACCCCAAACTCTATGGGGTGCCCCCACCCCCCAACTTGGTTTGGAGGGAGACGCAGCAACCCCTGACAAAGCCAATGAGGAGCAGGCATTGAGATGCGAAACCCAGCAGATTTCCTTCATCTCCACCTGTGCCCATCACCCCGGCATCGTGCCTAGGGTCCCCCAACCCTCTGCCCCTCACCTGGCTCCTGGCAGGCTCCGAGCTGCCTCTGCAGTGCCAACCTCGCTGCCTTCGGGGACCCTCCCCATGGCCCCTCACCCAAATCACGCGAAGGGCTGGGGTCCCACCCAGGACTGGGGGGTCCCCGTGCCCCTTTTCTCCTCCCGTTGCCACCCTGGGGACATTGGGCATCACTCGTGGCTCGGGGACATGGCATCATGCCATGAGCGTGGAGCATGAGCATCACCCCTAAAATCTCCCCGTGCCCACTCCAAGGTCCCCAGGATGGGGCACAATGGGGACCCCAAAGTGCTCAGCACTGGCACCAGGGCTGGTGATGCTTTTTTTCTTGTTTTGCTTTTCATTGTCCTATTTCTTGTTGCCTCCCGGGCTGGTAAACCCCCAAAGGTTCAGCCGTGGCAGGAACGGGGACACCCCAAACCCCATCAACCCCCACGGGTGCCGCACTGAGACCTGGTGACACGAGTTGGCTCGGCAGCACCAACACCAGGTGTGTCCCTTGCCTTGTCCCCAGCCTTGGGGTCCCCTCCTTTCCCAGCCCTGGGGTCCCTCCCAGCCCATGGGGTCTCCCTCAGCCCAACCCCTGCTTCCCCAGCCCTGGGGTCCCCCCCAGCCCCCCCAAAGGACCCAAGAAGCGGAGGCAGCCTTGGCTTCCCACGTAGTTCTGGGCACTGGAAGGGTTTTATTGGAGCCGGTGGCATCGCAGCGAGCGTGGGTCCCTCTGCCTGGGGGTCCCAGTGCAGTGGTTTTTTTTGGGGGGGTGGGGGGTGGTATCACCCCCATCCGAGCCCCTAGGGGTGCGTGAGGGGGGGAGCATGCAGCGTGGAGCAGCTCGGAGAGGGGGATCCCCCCTCTCCCAGCAGCTTTGAGGTAGATTGAACGTGGGGGGAACAGGAGTGATTGGGGGGGGGGGGGGGGTCGGGGGGGGGCAGCTGCCTCCAGTCCCGTGGTAAAGCAGAAGGGACCCAGTGGAAGGGGGAAACTGACTGGGGGGGCCATAGAACACCCCCCCCAATAGCCCAGAGCAATGTGGGGGTGTCCATGCTGCGCCACAGGGTTCATTGCTCAGCAGCATCGTTGTGGGGAGGGGGGAAAAATAAGGGGAGGGGGTGCTTTTAATGTAAAAGATGCTTGAACCGGTGGGAGGGGGTAAAGGGGACCGAGAACAAGCAGCTGTGCCCCCCACCCCACAATTCCCTCCCCCAAACCCAACTCTGTCCCAAGGAGCCGAGGAAGAGTCAGCCCTTTCCTTTCTCCTGCATCCAGATCCTGGTCCCTCGGATCCTCCCTGAGATCAAGCGGCAACACCCAAGGGTGCTGGTGACACCCAAGGGCACAGGCGGGTCCCCTCCAGGCGTCCCAGCACCCCGATTCAAGCATCCAAACCCCGTGCGGATGCAGGGATGGGGCGAGGCGGGGGCGCAGGAGCCCACGCTTTGTGGGGGGCCGGGGGGCTTTGGGGTTGGGGGGCTCAGTCTTTCCATAGCTACTGAAGACTTGGAGGTATTTTGGGAGCCGTATCTCGCTCCTCGAGTGTGTTTTCATGCAGCATCCAAAGATGGGGGGGTTGGGGGGGGGACTGTGTGGAGGGGGAGAAAGGCTCAGATCTTGCTGTTCTCCAGGTGGGAGTCGATGTGCTTCACCAGCGCATCGTCCGGGTAGCCGATGGGGAAGGCCAGTTGGCACAGCGGGCAGCTCCGCACCTCCGAGTCCACCGTCTCCAGCAGCAACTGGGGGGCAAACACGGCGCTGAGCACACCACCCACTCCCCTCTTCCTCCTCCTCCTCCTCAAGCCCCTCCCTGGGCAGCCTGTTCCAGTGGCCAATGACCCTTTCCATGAAATATTTTTTCCTAACGTTCAGTCTGAGCCTCCCCTGGTGGAGCTTGAGGCCATTCCCTCTCGTCCTGTCCCCTGTCCCTTGGGAGAAGAGCCCAGCTCCCTCCTCTCCACAACCTCCTCTCAGGGAGTTGGAGAGAGCAATGAGGTCTCCCCTCAGCCTCCTCTTCTCCAGCCTAAACACCTCCAGCTCTCTCAGCCACTCCTCTTCTTCTCCAGCCCCCTCACCAGCTTCGTTGCTCTTCTCTGGACTCGCTCCAGAGCCTCAACATCCTTCTTGTGGTGAGGGGCCCAGAACTGACCCCAGGATTCGAGGAGCGGTCTCACCAGTGCTGAGTCCAGAGGGAGAAGAACCTCCCTAGACCTGCTGGTCACACCATTTCTGATCCAAGCCAAGATGCCATTGGCCTTCTTGGCCACCTGGGCCACTGCTGGCTCGTGGTCAGTTGCTGTCACCCAACACCCCCAGGTCTTTCTCCTCCAGGCAGCTAAGATCTCCCCTCAGCCTCCTCTTCTCCAGGCTAAACAACCCCAATTCCCTCAGATGCTCCTCCTAAGACTTGTCCTCCAGCCCCTTCCCCAGAGATGGGGAAACTGAGGCATGCCACGTGGTGATCGGTTCCCTGGCCTCTCCCACCCCACCGCACCCATCCCGGGGAGCGGGGGTCCCACTTACGTTGATCGAGGGCCAGGATTGGGCGTGCTCGGCGCGGGCGTAGGCAGCGGCCGCCCGCTGCACGGTGTCGGCGTCGGGGAAGCCGGCGCAGAAGGAGGCGCAGCGGATGGCGCCGGCCTCGGGGCTGGGGGGACTGGGCAGCGCCCACTCCTCTTCATCCGACGATTGCTTCTCGAAGCGCACGTGCTCCTCGAAGGGTTGGTGGGCGCTCAGCGGGGCCCCCGACGCCCCCAGGTACACGTCGCCGTACGCCCGCGGCTTGGGGAGCGTCGACGCTTCGGGTTGGAGCCAGAGCGAGCGGCTCTGCTGGTACAGGGCTACGTTTGTCACCTCCGAGTAGCTGCGGCGACCTTGGAAACCGGCTTTGACGTGGCGGCTGGAGGGTTTGGCGTAGCCCAGCTCCATCCTCTCGCCGGGCAGGCGATGCGGTGACGCCGAAGCCGGGGACGGGCAGGGCGGCGGAGCTGGCGAGCGGCGCTGCTGGGCGGGCGACTGGGGGGGCGCGGGCACAGGCGAGCGGCGCTGCTGGGCTGGCGACTGAGTCGGGGGTCCCGGCGAGCGGCGCTGCTGGGCTGGAGATTGGGTCGGGGGTCCCGGCGAGCGCCGCTGCAGCGCCGGTGACTGGCACTGAGGAGCCGGCGAGCGGCCTGGGGGAACGGGTGACGGGCACTGCGGGGCGGGCGAGCGGCGCTGCTGAGCCGGAGAGTGGCACTGGGACAGCGGGGAGTGGCGCTGGCCTGCAGGGGGGAACGGGGTGCGGGGAGAAGGGAAAACAACCCCCGTCAGAGGAGGAAAACTCACGCAGCACCCCGGGGCATCCCAGAGGGATGGGGGCAGGCTGGGGGTACCCCCAGTGGGAGGGTGGGAGGGTTGGATGCTCTTGGGGAGGGTGCTCCATGGATGGATGCTCCATGGTTGGATGCTCTTGGGGAGAGATGCTCCTGATGAGGGATACTTCATGGATGGATGCGCCATGGATGGATGCTCCATGGTTGGAAGCTCTTAGGAAGGGCTTCTCCAGGCAGGGGTGCTGCCAGGGAGGGATACTTCATGGATGGATGCTCACAGGGAGGGTTCCTCCAGGGAGAGATGCTCCCATGGATGGATGCTCTTAGTGTGGGATGCTCTTGATGAGGGATGCTTCATGGATAGATGCTCCATGGATGGACACTCTTGGGGAGGGATGCTCTTGATGAGGGATATTTCATGGATAGATGCTCCATGGATTGATGCTCCATGGATGGACACTCTTGGGAAGGGCTCCTCCAGGGAGAGATGCTCCCATGGATGGATGCTCTTGGTGTGGGATGCTCTTGATGAGGGATGCTTCATGGATAGATGCTCCATGGATGGACACTCTTGGGGAGGGATGCTCTTGATGAGGGATATTTCATGGATAGATGCTCCATGGATCGATGCTCCATGGATGGACACTCTTGGGAAGGGCTCCTCCAGGGAGGGATGCTCCGATGGAGGGATGCTCTTGATGAGGCAAGATGCTCTTGATGAGGGATGCTTCATAGATAGATGCTCCATGGATGGATGCTCTTGGGAAGGGTTCCTCCAGGGAGGGACGCTCTTGGGGTGAGATGCTCTTGATGAGGTGAGATGCTCTTGATTAGGGATACTTCATGGATAGATGCTCCATGGATGGACACTCTTGGGGAGGGATGCTCTTGATGAAGGATATTTCGTGGATAGATGCTCCATGGATCAATGCTCCATGGATGGACACTCTTGGGGAGGGATGCTCTTGATGAGGGATATTTCATGGACAGATGCTCCATGGATGGACACTCTTGGGGAGGGATGCTCTTGATGAGGGATATTTCATGGATAGATGCTCCATGGATCGACACTCTTGGGGAGGGATGCTCTTGATGAGGGATATTTCATGGACAGATGCTCCATGGATCGACACTCTTGGGGAGGGATGCTCTTGATGAGGGATATTTCATGGATAGATGCTCCATGGATCGACACTCTTGGGGAGGGATGCTCTTGATGAGGGATATTTTATGGATAGATGCTCCATGGATCGACACTCTTGGGGAGGGATGCTCTTGATGAGGGATATTTTATGGATAGATGCTCCATGGATGGACACTCTTGGGAAGGGCTCCTCCAGGGAGGGATGCTCCCATGGAGGGATGCTCTCGAGGAGGGATACTTCATGGATAGATGCTCCATGGCGGGTGCTCCAGGGAGGGATGTTCCCACGGATGGGATGGATGGTCTTGGGGAGGGATGCACCCCAAGTTGGATACATGCATGAGCTCAGCACCAACCAGAGAACGAGGGCAACCAGTGCGATCTCCTCACTTCTTGCCTCCCAGCCCTGGTGCCCCCCTCCTCCTTCCCAGCCGTCCCGCTGCTGCGCGCAGCCTGGGATGCTGCGCAAGCGCTCGGAGATGGGGAAACCAAGGCACGCGGCGGGGTTGTGGGGTTCCCTTACCGCCGTTGAGGCTCTTCTCCTGCAGGAGGGCGCGGAGGATCTGGCTCTGCAGGGAACTGAGGTTCCTCAGGCGACACAGCTCCTCCGTCAGCTCCGTGTAGGCCAGCGCCAGGTTCACCCTGAGGTGGGGACGAAGCGTCACCGAGGCCGAGCAGCCCCAGACCCCAACAAGGTGGGGACTCCCTGCCATGGGGTCTACCCAAAACTAACCCCAAATAGGTTTTATAACTCAAAAAAAAAAAAAAAAAAAAGGAAAAGTTGTGGCTGTGCAGCCCCCTCTCCACCCCTCCCTTCTTCTCCAGCTCTTGGAGCCTCCAATAAAGTCATAATTTTTCCGCCCCGAGTTGGGTGTCGCTTTTTTTTTTCGCGGTGAAGCGAGTGCGAGGGCCCCGGGGGCCTCGACGTGTCCGGCACCGCGCGCCGAGAGAGCAACTGAGTCGTTGTGACACCCGGGGACGCGGGAGACGCCACGCGAGACAGCGGAGACAGAGCCAGCTCGTGGGGGAGAGGGGAGAAGAGGAGCGAAAGAGGGAAATAGGGAGGAAAAAGAAGGGAAAAAGAGGGAGAAAAGAGGGGAGAGAGTGGGGAAAGAGAGGGGAAAGAGAGGGGGAAAGGGGAGAAAGGGGAGAAGAATAGGGAAAGAGGAAAATAAAGAGGAAAAAGAAGGAAAAAAGAGGGAGAAAAGAGGGGAAAGAGAGGGGGAAAGAGAGAGGGAAGATGGGAAAAGGGGAGAAGAGGGAAAGGGGAAGTGGTGAGGAGAGACAGGGTAGAAGAAGAGGGAAAGAGGAAAATCGAGAGGAAAAAGAAGGAAAAAAAGAGGGAGAAAAGAGGGGAAAGAGAAGAGAAAGAGGGGGAATAGAAGAGAGAGGGAAGAGGGGAGAAGAGGGGAAAAGGGGAGAAGAGGAAGGAAAGAGGAAAATTTAGAGGAAAAAGAAGGAAAAAAGAGGGGAAAGAGGGGAAATAAAGGGGAAGAGAGAGGGAAGAGAGGAAAGAGGAGGAGAAGGGGGGAGAAGAGGGGAAAGAGAGGGGAAAGGGCAGAAGAGGGAAAGAGGAAAATAAAAGAGGGGGAAAAGAGAAAATGGGAGAAATGGGGAAACAGGGAAAAGAGAGGGAAGGGAGAGAAAGGGGGAGAAAAGAGGAGAGAGAAGGAGAGAGGAAAAAGAGGGCAGAAGAGGAGGGAAAGAAGAAAATAAAAGGGGAAAAGAGGGAGAAGAGGAGGAAAAGACAGGGAAATGAGGGGGAAGAGAAGGGAAAAGAGGAGGAAGAGGAGAAAAGAGAGGAGTAGGGAGGAGAAGAGGGGGAAAAAGGTGGGAAAGAAGGGGAAAAAAACAGGGAAAGAGGGTGGGAAAGGGGAAAAAGAGTGGGGGAAGATGGGGGGAAAGCAGAAAGATACGGGAGAGAAAGAAGAAGATGCACCTCAGGTTGCACCCTGAGTCCCCACGGCCAGGGCACCTCTTGCCCCCCAAGACCTCACCGCTCATGACCCACCACTCCCTCCTCTCCTGCCTCTGTTTCCCCTCTGGGTCCCTTGAGGCTCTTGGGGTGGTTTGGTGCCAGGGGGAGGGTCTGGGTGCCCCCTAAAAAAGCACCTGTAAGGAGGTGGACACACTAGATCCAGCTGGAGGGACAGGAGAAAGTGATACCCAGCACCCCCATAATCCTGGGGGCACCCCAAGGATTCTCCTCTTGGTTTGGCTCCCACAGTTACCTGGTCAAGAGCGAGGAAGAACAGATGGGACCTCAGAAAGGACCAAAAAAAGGACCAAAACCAAGAAAAAGGAACCAAAATTAAAAAAAATGGGGGGTTTCAGGGACCCCCACCACCCTGGCGCACTGAGTAATTCAGCAAACGCCAGCCCCAAAAATCACCCGGAGATGGAAAGCGCCGATAAAGCACCTTTCACAACCGAAAAAAAACCCAAAAACAAGCGGTGGAGAGGAGCAGGTTACAAAAAAAAAAAGAGCCGTATTTACAAAAGAGCAGGGAGGGAAGAGCTGGGTTGGGGGGCAGAGGGAGAGGTGCCTCCAGGGCTGGGGGTGAAGGGTTTGGTGCTGCCTGTGCCTCAGTTTCCCCACCCTGACTTGGAGAAATGGGAGTTGAAAACCGAGGTGGGGTTGTGAAATAAGGCAAGTATTTAGAATTTGATTTATTTGGGGTCCCCCCCGCAGGGCAGGGGTGGATATTGCGAGCAGGGGGATGCAGAGAGGGGGTCCCCATCCCAAAGAGGTAGCACAGGGGGAGGTGGGGGTAGGGGAGAGCTCGTCTTTCCCAGCCACTGCGGGGCTGAGCTTGGTGGAAAATGAAATCAGGGAAGCATCGGAGGAGTTATAGGGATCCCCCCCCCCACCTTGGGATGTGTGAGAGATGGGGATCAGTCACCCGGCTGCAGCCCCCGGGGATGCCAGCGCCGTTGCATCCGAGCCCCACGCGCTGATTTACGCCGGGGAGACAAGAAACAGTGAAAGCATCCGACACCTTGGGGGGGGGAAAAAAGAGGAGGGGGGGGGGGGGGACACCCCTCAAACACCCCAGCACCTTGGCGGAGAGGCCTCACGTGTCACCTTTTATCTGTCCACAGCTCGGCGCAGGCTGGCGGCCTCGCCGCCCGCGGGACCCAGCGTCACATCTTGGGGGGGGGACTGGGGTGCGAGGTCCCGCTGCCACATCCCTGCAGCCCCGCTGAGGCTAAACCCACGAGGACAGCCTTCCTTAACGAACCCTGACGTCCTGCTTCTAGGGAGAAGTCCCAGCGGGGCTGGCACGGAGCGAGGGCAGGATCGGTGCTGCCTCCTCTCTGAATTTTGGGGGTGTCCTGGCCAAACTCCCCTAAATCTGGGGGCTCGCTCCCAGCCCAGCACCAAGTGCATCCCCCGTGGTCCTAGCAGGATGAAGGACATCGTGTCCCCTCCTTGTCCTTGTAGGGTGAGGAGCCAGAGTGAAGCAGAGAAGGGCCCTGAGCAGCCTGGATGTGCTCCTGGTGCTGCTTGGCCTGGCTTCATAGAATCCTAGAATCACCAGGTTGGAAAAGACCCATCGGATCATTGAGTCCAACCATTCCCATCAATCGCTAACCCATGTCCCTCAGCACCTCATCCACCCGTCCCTTAAACACCTCCAGGGAAGGGGACTCAACCCCCTCCCTGGGCAGCCTCTGCCACTGACCAATGACCCTTTCTGTGAAATATTTTTTCCTAATGTCCAGCCTGAACCTTCCATGGCGGAGCTTGAGGCTTCATGGCACAGCTCGGCACTGCACCGACACCACACGGCAGCCACAAGCCGTCAGTGCCCTCTGGAGGCAGCGGGCACCCGCTGTGCCAGCACCACGCAGACTGTACGGTGCCGGACACTGGACTGTGCCCACACCGCAACAGGAGCCCCGTTCCACCCCAAACCGTGGGTGCTTTTGGGGTGCAGGAGCACCACATCGCGGGGACCCCAGGGACCCTGCCCAAAGGGAGCTCCCGTCCCCCTGGACATGAAGCTCGGTGGTGCCCGAGTACATCGTGGGGACCCCAGGGACCCTGCCCAAAGGGAGCTCCTGTCCCCCTGGACATGAAGCCCGGTGGTCCCCGAGCACCACATCACGGGGACCCCGGGGACCCTGCCCAAAGGGAGCTCCCGTCCCCCTGGACACGAAGCTCGGTGGTCCCCGATCACATCGTGGGGACCTCAGGGACCCTGTCCAAAAGGAGCTCCCATCCCCCTGGACACAAAGCCCTGTGGTGCCCGAGCAACACATCATGGGGACCCCAGGGACCCTGCCCAAAGGGAGCTCCCGTCCCCCTGGACACGAAGCCCGGTGGTGCCCGAGCAACACATCGCGGGGATCCCAGGGACCCTGCCCAAAGGGAGCTCCCGTCCCCCTGGACACGATGCCCAGTGGTGCCCGATCACATCGTGGAGACCCCGAGGACCCTGTCCAAAAGGAGCTCCCGTCCCCCTGGACACAAAGCCCTGTGGTGCCCAAGCACCACATCACGGGGACCCCAGGGACCCTGCCCAAAGGGAGCTCCCGTCCCCCTGGACACGAAGCCCGGTGGTGCCCAATCCCTCCCTGCCACGCAGGGAACCGCAGCCCTGTCCCAGTTCACCCCAGCACTTACTGGTCGTCGCCCACCTTCTTCACCCAGGCCATGTCCCGCTCCGACTGCTCCTGGGGGGAGCGGACACCCCGTCAGCCCCCGTTGGGGACAAGTCGGGGTCCCACGCGGGGGCCTCCCCGCCTCGTACCTGCTCCCGCGTGTCCTGCAGGTGCTTCAGCTCAGCTTGCAGCCGCTCGCACTCGGCTTTGAGGTGCTCCTCGCGGTGCTGGGCGCGCTGGGTCTCCTGCCGCGCTGCCTCCAGCTCAGCCTCCAGCCCGCGGCTCTGCCAGCCGCCGGCACGCTCCAGCACTGCGGGTAGGCACCGCTCAGCGCCCGCCACGCAGCCTCCGGGGGGTCCCGCAGGGTGGGGAAGGGGGGCAGCTCACCGTGGCTCAGGCCGGGGTTGGGGTGCAGGGTGAGGAAAGGCACCTCCTGGCCTGGCATGGGGGTCCCCAGCCCAGAGAAGGCGCTGGAATCGCGCTGCCGCAGCTGCTGCTCCAGGCTCCGAATGCGGCTCAGATGCGTCTCCACCAGCGCCCGCTGCCCGCGGATGGGGAGGCGGCTCAGCCCCGCTGGCATCGCACCCCACTCCGAGGTTCCCTCTACTCCCCATCCCAGGGAATCCAGCACTGGGGGCGCCGCGGTGGGCAGAGCATCCAGGGGGATGTGGTGGTGGAAGCCGCAGGTGCCCAGTCAATCCCGAGCACGTGGAGGTGGGATGGGGAACGGGCACTGGTGGCACTGGGGGTGCCCCCTGGCAGGGCATAAAAGCCGAGCCGAGTGCATCTCTACGTCCCCCGTGATGGGGACAAGCAACCACAACCCCCCCAGATCCATGTTCCGATTCCAAGTGGTGACACCAGCAGCCCCACAGGGTAGGGGACCCCAATGTCCCACAGCACCGTTTGCCTCCGGCACCCACCATCTCTCCCAGCTCGGTCTCCAGATCCGCCTTCTCCACACAGAGCTTCTCGTAGGCTTGGATCATCTCTTCCAGCTGTTCCTCTCGTTCTTTGCTCTTCTGGAGCTGCCGGAGAAGCGGGTGGGTGAGTGGGCAAGCTTGGGGACCCCCGTGCGCCCCCAAACCCCACCGACCTCGCTCACCTCGTGCTGGAACTGGTTGAGCTGCTGTTGCAGCGACGCCTTCTCGCTCTTGAGCAGCGACGTCTCCTTGGCCTCGTAGAGCGAGAAGATGTGCTCCTCGCCGAACTCGCCGATCAGCGGGTACTGAGGGGCAGGGGCATCAGTGGGGACCCCCATCCCAGAGTCCCCCATCCCAGAGACCCCCCAGACCCCCTGGATCCCCCTCACCTTGACCTCGTAGAGCTTGAGGCGGCGCTTGAGCGTTGAGTTCTCCCTCTCCAGCCCCGTCAAGCGGTTCTTGATGTCGTCGTACGCAGTGATGAGGGCGAAGTGGGAGGCCGAGCACATCTCGCCCGAGAGGTCCGTGTTGGGGCTGTCGAGCCAGTCGTCGTCCGGCCCCAGCGCCTCCTGCGTCAGGATGCTGATGTCGTCCTCGAACATGGAGTCCATGTCCTGCCTGGGGGACGGACAGACAGACGGACAGTCATTGGTGACCTCATGAAAGGGATGAACGCGTGGTCTGTGTCCTGGCTGAGGATGGATGGATGGATGGATGGATGGATGGATGGATGGATGGATGGATGGATGGATGAACGGTCAAGACAGACACCAGTGACCCCACGGAAGGGATGAATGTGGAATCCACGTCCTGCCTGGGGGACGGACAGACAGACACCAGTGACCTCATGAAAGGGATGAACACACGGTGTGTGTCCTGGCTGGGGGATCATGGATGGACAGACAGACGGACAGACACTGGTGACCTTACAAAAGGGATCAACATGCAGTCCGTGTCCTGGCTGGGGGAACGGATGGATGGACAGACAGACAGACAGACATCCAGAAGTGATCTCATGAAAGGGATCAACACGTGGTCCATGTCCTGCCTAAGGGATGGATGGATGGATGGATGGATGGATGGATGGATGGATGGATGGATGGATGGATGGATGGATGGACGGACGGACAGACAAGACAGACATCAGTGACCCCACGGCAGGGATGAATGTGGAGTCCACATCCTGCCTGGGGGATGGATAGACAGACAGACAGACACTGGTGACCTCATGGCAGGGACGAATGTGGAGTCCACGTACTGCCTTGGGGACAGACGAACAGACAGACAGATAGACAGACACCAGTGACCTCATGTAAGGGATGAACACGCGGTCTGTGTCCTGGCTGGGGAACGGATGGATGGATGGATGGATGGACAGACGGACAGACACCAGTGACCCCACCCCATGGATGAACGTGGAGAGCACAGCCCCGCAGAGCATCCCCGGGGCACACGGTGACTTTCCCCACATCCCCCTGGGACCCAGCGCCAGGAATAGCAGCCAGTGCCGCTTCCCACGCCCCCGCGCAGCCCGTGCCCCACATACTGCCTCACCCCCCCCAGCACCCCAAAACACCCCCGGAAGGCTGATCCTGATGGGGCTGCTCGTTTACACCTCACGGTGCTGCGGGACCTGGCCCCGAGAGAGGAGTTGGTGTGGGAGAGGGGCTCAAAGGGTGGGCAAGGGTCCCAAAAAAGCGGGTCCCAGAAGATTGGGAGGGGGTCCCAAAAGCCTGGGTCCCAAAAGAGCAGGCAAGGGGCTCAAAAGAGGGGGTGAAGGTCCCAAAAGAGGGGGTGAGGGTCCCAAAGGGTGGGTCCTGGTCCCAAAATCATAGAATCAAAGAATCACTAGGTTGGAAAAGACCCACTAGATCATCGAATCCGATCATTCCCATCAAAAAGGGGCTCAAAGGGCTGGGAGAGGGGCTCAGAAGCAGGGCAAGGGGCTCAAAAAATTGGGTCCCAAAAGTTTAGGAGAGAGTCCCAAAAGCCTGGGACCCAAAAGAGCAGGCAAGGGGCTCAAAAGAGGGAGTGAGGGTCCCAAAGGGTGGGTCCCAGCCCCAAAAGTGCAGGTGGGGGTCCCGAAAGTGTGGTGAGGGTCTTAAGTGCAAGGATGAAGGTCCCAAAAGTGAGGGTGAGGGTCCCAAAGGGTGAGTTCTGGTCCCGAAATTGTGGGTGAGGGTCCCAAAGGGTGGGACCCGGTCCCAAAATCATAGAATCATAGAATCATAGAATCACTAGGTTGGAAAGGACCCACCAGATCATCGAGTCCAACCATTCCCATCAAAAAGGGTCTCAAAGGGTGGGTGAGGGTCCCAAAAGGTGGGTCCTGGTCCCAAAAGCGTGGATGGGGGTCCCAAAAGCATGGGTGAGGGTCTCAAAAGAGTGGGTGAGGGTCTCAAAGGATGGGTCCTGGTCTCAAAAGAGGGGGTGAGGGTCTCAAAAGAGTGAGTCCTGGTCCCAGAAGTGTGGGTGAACAGAGTCGTTGGGTTAGTGGATTCCCAGACCCCCCCAGCTCGAACGCTGCCGGGGGTCCCGGGGGCACAACGTGGGGTGGGGGGACCCCTTGGTGCTGAGCAGGGATGGGATCCCTCCCTTTTGGATACTCCAGGCTCCACAGAAGCTCTGTGTACATGCACCCCAAGCCGTGCCTCAGTTTCCCCACCTGCGGGTGGGCCCCGGGCGCGGGGCGAGGCGGCGCGGGCTGGGCAGGGCGGCGGCGCGGGCGCACGCGGTTCAGGCGTCGGTGGTGACGTGGGCAACGCAGCCGGGGCACCGCGGAGGGAGCTCGGCAGCGGGACGGGCGCTGGGAGACGGCAGCGTTGTCATTAGGCTTCAGGGTTAACAGGGGAGGGTCTGGCCGCACCGGCTGCGCTTGGTCCCCAGCGTCGGCTCCTCTTCGAGGCCTAGAAATGGCTTTAAAAAGAGCAAAAACGGGGCTGACGGGACACGATCGGGGGGGGGAATCTGCAGGGCTTGGGGGGGAGATGGGATGGAGATGGAGATGGGATAGAGAGGGGATGCAGATAGGATATGGGGTGGAGATGGGATATGGGATGGTGATGGGATGGAGACGGGTTGGGGTGGGATGGAGATGGGATATGGGATGGAGATGGGATGGAGAAGGGATGGAGATGGGTTAGGATGGGATGGGATATGGGATGGAGATGGGATATGGATGGAGATGGGATGGAGATGGGTTGGGATGGGATGGAGATGGGGATGGAGATGGGGATGGGATGGAGATTGGGATGGAGATTGAATGGAGATGGGGATGGAGACAGGGATGGGGACGAGGGTAGAGATAGGAAGAGAATGGGGACAGGGATGGAGATTAAATGGAAATGGGATGGAGGTGGGGATGGAGATGGGGACGAGGATAGAGATAAGAGGATGGGGACAGGAAGGGAGATGAGGATGGAGATGGGGACTGGGATGGGATAGGAAGGGAATGGGGACAGAGATGGAAATGAGGATGAAGATGGGGACAGGGAGGGAGATGGAGATGGGGTGCAGATGGGTTGGGATGGGATGGAGGTGGGGATGGAGATGGGGACGAGGATAGAGATAGAAAGAGGATGAGTACAGGAATGGAGATAAGGACGGAGATGGGGAGGGGGACTGGGATGGGATGGGAATGGGGACAGGGATGGAGATGAGGATGGAGACGGGAAGGGGGATGGGATGGGATGGAGCCAGGGAAGGGGATGGGGATGGAGACGCGGGGACAGGGATAGGGATGGGGATGAAGAAGCAGGAGTGGCTCGGGGCCGAACCAGGGATGGAGAGAGGGATGCGACGGGGCCGGAGGAGGCCGGGAGCGCCGGGACCGGGGCGGTGGGGGCTGAACGGGGCGGGGGCAGCGCGGATCCAGCCCCCCCCGGCCCCGCACTCACCTGCGCCGGGATGCGCCGGGATGCGCCGGGATGCGCCGGGATGCGCCGCGCTGGGATGCGGTCCCCGTCCCCGCCGCCCCCGCCGCCGCTTCTTCCGCTCCGGAGACACCGGGAAACCACGTGGGCACCGGGACCGGCGGCCCCTCCCCCCGGGCCGAACCCCCCCCCGGCCCCGGGACCACCTCCCTTCACCCCTAGCCCCGACGCTGCCCCCCATCCCCAGCCCATCCATCCCAGTGTCCCGTCCCCCCCATCCCTTCTACCCCCCCCCCCCAACACTGGGACCACCCCACATCCTCGTTTCTCACACCCCCGGCCTCCCTGCCCCCCCCCCCCAATCCATCCCTATCCCCTTCATCCCAGTGTCCCGTCCCCCCATCCCCATCCTTTCCACCCCCCCCAACACTGGGACCACCCCCCCATCCTCATTTCCCACCCCCCCTGGCTTCCACCCCCCCCCCCAATCCATCCCTCTCCCTTCCATCCCAGTTCTCCATCCCCATATCCATCCCTATCACTCCCAACCCAGTGTCCCTTCCACCCCCCTATCCCTGGGTCCACCCCCCCATCGAGGTGTCCCCCCCCATATCCATCCCTGTCTCCTTCCCCATATCCATCCCTCTCCCCTCTATCCCAGTTCCCCATCCCCATATTAATCTCTAACCCTCCCCCATCCCTGCCCCCCCATATCCATCCCTCTCCCCTCCATCCCAGTGTCCCCTCCCCCCCATCCCCATCCCTTCCACTCCCCCCCCAATCCCTGGGACCACCACCCCCTCCTCTCCCCATCCCCTCCCACCCTGACACCTCCCCCCCCCAATTCCTAGACTCCCCCTATCCCTGGACCCTCCTCTCTTCCTCGGGACCCCCCCATCCCCAGGGCTCAGTGGGTCCAGGGATGCTCCAGGGGGGGTGAAACGGGATGAGACTCGTTATCCCAGCCCCCCCAAAGCATCCTTTTTCCTGGTGGGGGTTGGAAAAGATCAAACACAACCAGACCCCCAACCCCAGTGTCGGGGGTTTCTCCCCTGGGGGAGAATTGGGGGAGCAGCAGTGTGGGGGCTGGGATTGCCTCCCCCCTTCCTGCCCCCCCCCCACGCCGGGAACATTTTATTCCCTGAATTGTTCTCTCCCAGCCGCTTCCATTATGGAATTACAGCTTTTTTTTCCTTTTTTTTTTTTTTTCTGTGCAGGGTTATTAATAGCTGCTCTGCTTTTGCCGGTGCCGCTGCTGCTGTGAGAGACCCTGCACCCCCCCCAACCCCAAAACCCCCAAGAGAAAGGGATCAACCTTTGCACCCCCCCAGGATGGGGAACTGACCCCCCTCGTGGGATGAGGGATAGACCCTGGCATCCCCTGGGATGGGGGGACAGAGCCCCACAGCCCACAGGATGGGGGAATCCAACCTTTTAACCCCTGGGATGGGGGGGTCAGAACCCTGCATCCACCCTGGGATGAAGGGACAGACCCCAGCACCCCCAGAATAGGGTTACAAACCCCAGTGCCCCCCACCCCGGATAGGGAACTGCTGCCAGCCTGGCCCCTGGATGGACAGACAGACAGCCCCCCCCCAGCTCTGGCTGCCCCCCATGGCATCGGGGTCCCCTCCTCACCCCCCCAGTGGATCCAGAAGGTGCTGGAGCCCAAGGGATGGGGACCAGGAGGGCTTCGATCCCACATGGGGACAATGTTCTGGGTTCCATCAGCTTCATCCCCACCATCTGCTCCTGGCACGTGGTGCAAAACCAAGTGAAGAGGATTCCTGGCTTCATCCAAACCTGTCTCCCCATCCTCAGAGCCTGAAAGGGAGCGGAGACCCCAGCTGAGGTGCTTCTGGGGCCCCCCCATGCTAGAACCCCCCCTTCCTGGCTCTATGTTTAGCACGGCTGCATCATCGCTGGGATGGAGCCTGGGCTGCGCCGGGAGAGCGCGCGGTGATTCAGCACACGGAGATTTGCCACTGGAGCAGGATTGGGGCCGGCATCGGTGGGTTCTGCTCATGGGATGCTGAGTTATTCCCATGGACCGGTTACAGCTCATGGGATCCTAGGTGATTCCATGCACCAGTTACTGCTCATGGGATGCAGAGTGATTCCCATGGACCAGTTACAGCTCACAGGATGCGGGGTGATTCCCATGGACCAGTTACAGCTCTTGGGATGTAGCATGATTCCCATGGACCAGTTAGGGCTAACAGGATACCAAGTGATTCCCATGGACCAGTTAGGGCTAACGGGATACCAAGTGATTCCCATGGACTGGTTACTTCTCATGGGATGCAGGGTGATTCCGTGGACCGGTTGCAGCTCATGGGATGCCAAGATGCCAAGTGATTCGGTGGCCGGAGCACGAGCTGGGCACCCCAGAGCAGGGAATTTGGAGCTGGAAACACAACGCAACGCCCAGGAGGTTCAGGGAAGCTGATGCCGAGGGGGGCCTGGACTGCTCCAGGCCTTCTGGCCGTTCCCGTTGGAATACGTGCCAGGGAATCATTGCCTTCAGCACACGGTGGGGAGGAATCAGCAGCTCCTGGGGGCTGGGGGGGAGTCCCAGGGCTGGGCTGGAAAGGTGGGAGAGCCCCGTGGATCCGAGGCATCCACGGCGGAGAGGGCAGGAGCTGGGCTGTGCCGCAAACAGACCCTGGAAAACACGAGTGCCAGCTCCGGCTCGCCTGGCAGATGCCGCTCGGGGCTTTGAAGTGCAAATTAAGCTTTTTCCATCAGGTTGGAAGTTAATTTTGACGCAAAGACAACAGCGCGGATGGCAGCAGGCGTTTGCACCAGGGATGAGCATCCCAGTGGGGAGCAGCGGGATGTGACCCAGCATCCACACCCCGCGGGGCACCAAAGTTCGCTGGACACCAAGGAAAAGCCTTGCAGCCACCTCAGGAGCTCTAGCAGCATCGCATGTGGAGTGGAGGAAGGCAGAGGGAGGCCTTGGAGCCATCCAAGCTGCCACATTAAGCCAGATCCAGGGATTTGGGGTCCCTGTGGCACCCCCCACACTCAGTGCAGCACCTGGGACTGCGGGTATGGGCAGAGCAGGATCCATCCCATGGGATGCTCTGCTCTTCCCAAGGCTGCAGCTCTTCCTTTGTGGTTTCCCTGGTTCAGCAGGAGCAGAGAAGCAAAGATGCGGCCAGGGATGCGGGCAGGGCCCCCCCAAGCTCACCCCATCTCTTTGCCTTTTATCTCCCAGCTCTGCTCACAGCAAACGCCAGCACTCACCTCCCTGCCCAGGGGCTCTGCCAGCTCCTCAGCTGCTCCTGCTCCTGCTCAGAGCCACCTTTCTCCATCCCCTGGGATGCTCCAGGGGCTTCTGTGCCTGCCAGGGCTGTCCCTGCGCTCCTTTCCCTGCAGCCCATCTCTGCTTTTGCCCTGCGGCTGGGGCTGCATTTCCAAGCTCTCTCCTGCCTGCCTCGCTCCCAGAGCCCCATCTTAACTCCGTAACTGAATTATTTAACCCTAATGCATTTCGGGAACGCTCGAGGACTCGGCTAATCGGTGCATTTCACGATGCTCACGGCAGGGAATGACGGAGAGCAGGCGAGGAGCAATCCCCGCTGACTCCCAGCTGCATCCGTGATGCTCGGAGGCTGCAAACTCCCTGGCTTCACACAAGGCCTGAGCTGCGACGGGATCATTTGAACCCTAAAACATCACCTTTGTCATCCTCAGGGACAGCATCTCATTTGTTATCCACGTTCAGAAGGAAGAGAGGAGCCCGGCAGATCCCACAGTCCAAGGTTTTACTCACCTGAGCAAAATTATTCCGTGCATTCGTGGTGGAGGCAGCACCGGGCTCCTCAGTTATCGCAAACACTCCTGCCAGCACAAGTCTACAGCCGGCTGGGCTTCTCCCTTCCATCCCATCAGCTCCTGCCACCTCCGGGATGAAGTCAAGCAGTAAATTCATCCAAATGTGAGAACAGAGAACCCTGTTCCCACCAGCAGCCGCTGACACGGTTGTGGGAGCACGACTGTGAGCAGGGGGTACGGAGGCAGCTTTATGGGATCTCACAACCGTGCAAACGCGGAGAGGAAAACCTCAGACCATTTCCCACTTGGCTCACCTAGCCAAGAATGAGAATTGTGGAAGGTTTGGGTTGGAAGGGACCTCAAAGCCCATCCAGTTTCACCCCTCCCATGGGCAGGGACAACTCCCACTGGATCCAGGTGCTCCAAGCTCTATCCAAGGCTCCACATGGTTCGTGTTTGCATCCCACGTGTTCATATCCAGCGCTGTGCTGGTCTCCTACCCTGTGCCAGGCATCCTTGAGTGGGCTGGGGGCATCCTGGGGCTCCCAGGGGTGTCTGAGCACCCGCTCTGCACCCGGAGCAGACCGGGATCAGCACAGCAGGCTCTGAGCTCCCCAAACCCCACAGCTCCAAGCGTGGAGCATCTTTGCTGGAAAACAGAGGCGGCCGCACGCAAGGATGTGTGAATCCATGAAACCTGTGGTGGTGGAACTCCATGTCCATGCTGTTCCTCAGGCTTAACCTAGCGGGACGCGAGCGAACGGCTGTAAAGTCCTTGCACAACCCTGGTGCTGCCTGATCCCGTCCGGGAGCGACAAGAGGAGGAGGATACAGGAGAAAACCGCATCCCGTGACCAGAGAGCACAAAGCCCTGTGAGTCCACGCTCCATGATCACCACTGCCCTTCCATCATCCTGCTGCTCCTGGCTCAGCACATCCAGCTCTCAGCCGCTCGCAGGCTGGATTGTCTCGTATCCGAACTCCCCGATATCCCAGTTGTGCCAGGGGAGCCCCGTGTCCCCATGCAGGGGGGGATGCTCCCTGTCTCGGTGCTTCCCACAAGCCGGCACACGGACCATTCACCACCACAACATGGAAAACCACCCACAGGCAGCAGCTCAGCACCAGGGGGAAGGAAAACAGCAAAAAAATGAAGGTGCCCTCAGCTGGAAAGGTTCATTCCAGGACGGCGACACTGGCTCCTGCCCTGTCCCCTGTGCCACCTCCGCGTTGAGCAAGTGCCAGTGGTGCCAGACAGCGACAGCGACCCGCAGCAGGAAGGTGCCAAGGCCTCAGCGTCACCTCCCAGGCTGGAAAACCGAGCTGTTGGTGGCTTTTTCCCCTCTAAGGCAGCAGGGAAATGGGTTTTACTCCTCCCCGCGTTGGGACGCAGCCATCCCGTGGGAGCCGGGCGCATCAGCCTGCTCCCCTCCAGCCTGCGAGAGAACGAAATCCAGCGTTGGGAGAAGAGCCTGAGCTCTTGCTCCCAGGAATAGGGTGGCACATATGGCTGATGACACACTGCTGTCACCTCCGGCGCTCCCGCAGAGGAAACGGGAGCTCGGTGCTCATTGAGCGCACACCCACGCCGTCTCTCCAAGCCACCGCGGCGGGGGAAGAGAGCTGGCAGGAGGAGAGGCGGCGGGCGCTGGGGAGACGGAGCAGCGAGCGAAGGAAGGCAAACAAAAATAAAGCAGGTTTTCATAGAATCATCAGGTTGGAAGAGACCCACTGGATCATCGAGTCCAACCATTCCCATCAATCACTAAACGATGTCCCTCAGCACCTCGTCCACCCGCCCCTTAAACCTCTCCAGGGAAGGTGACTCAACCCCCTCCCTGGGCAGCCTCTGCCAGGGACCAATGACACTTTCTGTGAAATGCTTTTTCCTAATGTCCATCCTGAACCTCCCCTGGTGGAGCTTGAGGTCATTCCCTCTCGTCCTGTCCCCTGTCTCCTGGGAGAAGAGCCCAGCTCCCTCCTCTCCACAACCTTCTTTCAGGGAGTTGGAGAGAGCAACGAGGTCTCCTCTCAGCCTCCTCTTCTCCAGCCTAAACACCCCCAGCTCTCTCAGCTGCTCCTCTTGTTCTCCAGCCCCCTCACCAGCTTCGTTGCTCTTCTCTGGACTCGCTCCAGAGCCTCAACATCCTTCTTGTGGTGAAGGGCCCAGAACTGAACTCAGGATTCAAGGAGCCGTCTCACCAGTGCCGAGTCCAGTGGGAGAAGAACCTCCCTGGACCTGCCGGTCACACAAACGATTAATTAGAAGGTAAATGAAGAGATCTTACCAATTTGTTGGGAAGAAGGTCCTTCCCGGAGCTGTCAGAACCTTCGCTTGTGGAAGCAGACGAGCACCAAAGTGTCCTTCACTGGGTACAAAAGAGAGATGGACAACGGGAAGTCAATAAAGGAACTTGATTCAAGAGCCCACATTTCAATAATGCAATTTAGGGATTGAACTTTGCCTTCACCCACAATTAGAGGAGAGGAAAGGGGATGACAAAGCAGCACTCACCTCCACTCTTCCCCAGCTCCAGGGATGCTCAACCCCTGCTGGCACCACAACAGTCTCTGCATTATGTTGCTGAAATGGCATTTTGAAGAGAACAATAAATAAAAAAAAAAATCAAGGATTTAGACTGTTCCTTAAACCTGTTGAGGAGCAAAAGCAGTTCTCAAAAAACCAGATCTATAAAAGACATACTCAGCCCTCCCTCCGCAGGCAGCGGTAGCGGGATGAAGGGATAACAAGGCACTAGCGGCTGCTCACGAAGACCCTGCTGTCGCTTCGAGAACTGCAATAAACCCCAAATCCCAAGAAATAGCCCCGAAACAAACAGGACAGACACAAGGTTCATTTGCACTACTGTCTCAGTGTACTTTATTCTCCTGCTGTCTACAGCTGAACAGCCACACAGGACAGAAACAGGTAGCACTGAGGAATGATCAGATTCCTTCCCTCCACGCCCCCTCCCCAACTTCAGGAATGGCTTTTTTTTTTTTTTTTTTTTGGCTTTTTTTTTTTTTATATATATATTTTTCTTTTTTAGGAAATCCCACCCCACCTCGAGAAACAAAATAAAAAGAAAAGGCATTACTAGAAATGCGACCCAGGCCTCTCTCCCTTGGCCGTGCTCTGGAGCTGCTCTCCCAGAGCTCCTTCTCTCTTCCAAACTCCTGGGTTTGTATTATTATTTTTTTTTTATTTATTTCATTTTATTCTATTTTATTTCCGTACACTGGTTCAAAGTCGGCACTTGGACTGCGATCTGAACCCAGCACTGAAAGGCACATAGCTGATACCCTGTACAAGAGCTAGCGTGGACGCTGCAGCGGGGATGGGCAACGGGATCCCTCCCGGCTCCAAAAATCAGAGTGGGAAAAGGAAATCGGGGAAATAAAGCACAAAAAAAAAAGAAATACTGGCTGAAGTTTCTTACTCTCCCCCCACAGCAGCTTTTCGAGATGCCCAAAGCCTGCGGAGTGGATGCCGGTAGCATCGACAGCTGCGTTAATAGAAATGAAATGGAAAATTAAGACTCAAAACCCTGCGCCTCCTCCGGTATTTTAGGCTTTCTCGCTTGCAATCCCGGCTCCGGGACTGTTCCTCAAAAGCAAAGCGAAGGAAACGAGAGGTTCTGATCCTTCAACGTGAAACCGGGAGGGCAGGCGCTGCGGGAAAGCGGCCGCTTCGGTTCCGATTGCCCATCGGAGTCGCTGCTCTAGCGAAAAAAAATAACAAGAATGGGTTCCCCTTGTTACTGGAAAGACCAAGAATACAAAAAGGAAGGGTTGGGGAATGTTTGACACCATTTTATTAATCTTCAACTGCAGTGGAAAAATATAACCTTTTACAAGTGCCGCCTTGTGTTAAGCTCAAGTCAGTATATATATATTTTATATAAATTTCTTTTTTTCCTTTTTTTCTTGTTTTTTGAAGTGCAGCAAGAGACCAAAACCACATTAAACCTGATCCAAATAAAGAGCACAAAAGGCCGAGCAGTTTCCAAATGGCGTTTTTATCAGATTTTTTTTTTTTGTATTTGAACACTTGAGTTTGTTTTTTTTTTTTAATCCTCATTTTTTTTTTTCCTTTTTGCAATCCAAAATATTTACCTGAAGTTTTCTTTTTAGGTTAGTTTTTTCAACTCTTTGGCACAATTTCGGTGGGTGGTGGGGCTGCTACAGTACAAGTTCAGGAGAGATCGTTCCCTTTGCGTTCTCACTGCCAATTCAGAGCACTTAACAGCTGTGTTTCCTTTGAAGCCTGAAATTATCCTGGTTTGACGATTGATTTCTATTCCCTCTAACGCAAGAGTTGTGTTTGTTTCCCCCATTTCTACATTCACAGTTGAACAAATATTAAGGAAGGAAAGGCGCTTCGATGAAACGAGACCATGAAAAGCGTCACTCGACTGGGAGCTCTGAGCATTCGTCAGTGTTTCCCCTAAAAGAAAAAAAAAAACCCTAAAGAGCGACTTTCCTTATATTTTTTTTCCTTTTTTTTGTGTTTTTTTTTTTTTTTTAAACCTCTTTTCTGTTTTACATCTCTTACGCTGCGTCAGTAGGACTGAACTCCTGTTAGTTTATGAAATGCAACAGCTAACCCTTTGTGGTTTTTGTTTTGGGACAAGATAAACTGCAATGACTTGAAGTTGAGAATGTGGATACCGCCTCATTCACACACACTCACTCCTCGACTGAAAATCCTTCACCTCCCTCCTCCTCCTCCTCCTCCTTTCATCCCGTGTCACCGACAGCACCGTGCGGCAAAGGTTACGGCTGGAGATCCGGGCTCCATCCCTTCTCCAGCAGCCCCAGCCAGACCTCAAACCAAGAGCACCACAGTTGAACCCAGTTTCCTCCTCTCCTCCAACCCGGCCGTTCCCAGTTCGGCGCCGGCCACGACCGAGAAGCCAAGTCCTGGTCTGTCGGAAGACGAGACTCGCTCCGTGCTCGGATAAAAATGCTTCATACTCAGACAGAAATGGGTTGTTCTCTCTTCCCGAAGGTGGCCGATGCCAGGTTTCCTCCACGAGTCAGTGCTCAGCTCGCTGACAGCGCTGCTGCTGTTGCTGCGGCGGGATTTTCAATGTGGTGTGTTTCAAGCCTCACTCACTCATCCTCTCATTCCCAAACATTCAGCATCCGTGCACACTCCTCACTTCCGGGTTTTTTCAAAAGATTGGAGATTTTCCAGTGGGGGTCTCGGGTGTCATCCCAATGGTTGCAGATCTGCAAGTAAAACAGGCTCTGTCAGAGCGTAATCCCAGCACCAGCAAACCCCACGTTTGGGAAAGAAAGTGAGCAGGGAAGGGGAAGAATGGGCTTTGAGGAATGAAGATGATCCGAGGACTGGAACATCTCCTGGACAAGGACGGGCTGAGAGAGCTGGGGTTGTTCAGCCTGCAGAAAAGGTTCTAGAGAGACCTCGGACCAGCTTCCAGGACTGGAAGGGGCTCCAGGAAAGCTGGGCTGGGGGGGACGCGTCTTGCTCAGGGAAGGCAGGGAGAGGGGGAATGGTTTTGAGCTGAAAGAGGGGAGATTGAGATGAGATCTTAGGGAGAAACGTTCTCCTGTGAGGGTGGGGAGGCCCTGGCCCAGGCTGCCCAGAGCAGTGGGGGCTGCCCCATCCCTGGAGGGGTTCAAGGCCGGGTTGGATGGGGCTTGGAGCCCCTGATCCAGTGGGAGGTGTCCCTGCCCATGGCAGCAGTGGAACTGGATGGGCTTTGAGATCCCTTTCAACCCAACCCAAACCATTCTGGGATATGAAAAAGAGGTAGAATAAGGATAACCAAGGCACTTCTCCATGTGGGGCAGCAAAGCTACTGCATCCTCGCAAACACAGAATGCCCTCACACCCCTCTCTCCACCCTGCTCCTTCTAAAAGGCACTCCCAGAGCATCTTGAGCTGCTGGGGACCCTTAAGGATCATCAACTCCAATTCCCTGCTCCTCACAGGACTTCCTACAACTAAACCACAAGATTAAGAGCATCATCCAGACACTCCTTGAGCTCCAATAGTTTGGAGGAGCACAGGATCATCCCCCCTGAGCAAAGGCAACACATTTCACAAGGCAAGAGGCCCTCGAGTCTGCATCTGGGCTTGTGAAAGCTGAGCAGTTCACTGTGTGTCTCCATCTGGATTTTTCTGATCATACCAGACCACAGATGGGGCTTGTTTATAGGAAAATAAGTGAGAAACAACCTCCCAGAGAACAAGGCTTTTGTGCAGCTTCTCTTCCAGACTCCGGAGTTTAGCCAATCTCATAATTATGCAACATGAAAGGGAGGTGGGTGTGGGTGTTATCCCTTACCAAGCTTGATTCTTCAGTTTTCTCAGTTCTTTAGTCGCCCAGGTAGCGAGGGTTTTTGTTTTGTTCGTCTTGGATCTTCTTCCTTCAGTTAGCAGTTCATGTATCATGGGTCTAGCTTCTACTAATTTCAGGACGTCTTTTCCAAAGGCTGTACACAAATCCCTGAGGAAGAGAGTAAAGGCTTTGAGGCTGTGCCACAAACAGATGTGCTGCTACCACTCTGATCAGCTCTCGCTCATGAAAAGGAATCTGACTCACAGTTAATGTCCTTTTTAAAATGCTGCATATGGTCACTAATTTAAGCAGGAGGAGAGCTCAATGGGTTTCTGAAACTGTGACTAACCAGAGGCATTCCCTCTCCTGTCCAAAGGCTGAGCTCCCTGATGTTCCCACCACCTCTCTCTAAATGCAACAGCAGAGATTAACACTCTCTGAACAGAGTTTCTCTGTACCCAGGCAATGGGGTGTTTTGGTTTCAAGCCCACGTCATCCTCGAGCAATTCTACATCTGGAATTCCTGTAGTGCACCCCCAGCTTTCACTTCCACCTACAGGTTTTCACCTTGTCAGTGAACAGACCTCACCCGCGAAACCACTTCACACCTCGGGTTAAACACCCCACCTCAGATAGTACTGAGGTTAAATACTTCAGACAGCCAGAAAAACGCAGCTTCTAACATTCAGGCTGTTGTGCGATGATTTCTCTCTCTAACGAGCTGAAACAGGAGCGAGATGCTCACCCTATCAGTCCAGCGGCACAGGCCACCACTCCATCGGTGTGATCCTCGTCTCCAGCAATGTGGTCAATGTAAGACAGGATAAATTCTACTCTGGGCTGCACCAGCATCACATCCGCTGGAAGAAAACAGCTTTGTTATAGCAGGGTGAAACACAGTGTGGGTTCATAGAATCGCTTGGTTGGGGAAGACCTTCGAGACCATCGAGTCCAACCACGTTCCCTTTAAAAGGGATTCCAAGACAGCCCTAAACAGCCAGGATCTGGCTCAGAAATCACTCCCTGAGGTAGAGAAACCATAACGAAGGGCTCTAAACCCACTCCCTGCTCGCAGCAGCAGAGCGTCCACTCCAGGCAGATGGGGATGAACAAGGATTTGTCCATGGATGTGACAACCATGAAACAGCACGTACAGGCCAAGTCCTTCCCACCTCCCTTTGCCATTTCAAGGGCAGAAACACCACAGCAGGTGAGTACTCACGGTGCACGTTTTCTTGGTCTCCTTTCAATCCCTGGATGATGCCAGTGTAGGCTTCCAGGCAGCCCTCCCTCAGCTCATTCAGGTAATCCACCATGTCGTAGTCGGACTGGAAAGGCAACGGGAGAGCCCACTTCAGCAACGTCACTGGTTTTGACTTGAATGAAGGCAGCAGAGTGTGTCCCACTGGCTTACCTTGTCCACCTGCGCTTGGGAAGCCTGTTGGAGGGTGTTCAGGACGACATCCAGGTACTTCTTAAATTCCCCTCCAATGGCAAGGGCAATATCACCGAACACTGAGAGGATCTGAGGCTTCACGGACCTATGGACATTTTCATTCTGGAAGAGATTTCAGCACCGTTACGTTCAGTTTCCCTTCTTTTTAGGGGAGCTAATAAATGATGACGTGCGCTTGAAATGTAAATCTTTACCCCCAATAAATCTGGATTCCAGTCAAATAGTAAGCAAGATAGTTGTCAAACATGAGATCCTCAGAGCATGCCTAACACTTCTGCTTCTCCCACCTCCCACTTCTTCCTCAGTGTGCAAGCCAACTGTTACAAACCAGCTAATGAGGAGGTAAACACTCACCCCCAGGTTCTCCAAGAGCAGCTGCATAACCTCATCGCAAAAAGGCAGGATGTTGGATTGCAGGGCTCTGCACAAGTCACCAACCAGGCCCACTGCAGCCAGACAAACCTGCAAATAGAACAGCAAGCGAGACACCCACCCCGTGAGTCACAACTTCCACACTCCATCCTTAAAAGCTCTGGCTTATCTATCAAGCAGTAGGGAGCGGCGAGAGCCTGCAGCCATTAAACCACTGAGAATATCCACCCTTATATGGCAGCGGATGAGTCCCTGCTTCGTTAACTGCTGATGTCAGAGCTGAATACGCTTTACCAAGTGATCCCAGTGCCGCTGAAGTTGACACTGAGCAAACGCTGCCAGATTTGGCAGCCAGGTGGTCTAATCTAGAATGGTTTGGGGTGGAAGGGACCTTAAAGATAATCTAGTTCCAACTCCCATTCCATGAGCAGGGACGTCGCCCACTAGATCAGGCTGCTCAAGGCCCCATCCAACCTGACAACCCACCCCAGCGAGGTCCAGGACTTGACCTCCTAATGGAAATTCACAGCCAGTGGCAACCTCTTTCCTCACCAAGGCCACCTAATAGGCAGCTACTACAAAATCAGAGGCGCGCAGTCAATGAACGCCTTCCCCTGAATTAAAGGGGAGAGCCTAGACTTGTGCACGCAGCCAGTAATTAGTGACACATCTTGGAGCTCCAGTTTTGTTTCATCACCAGGAGCTGTGCTGTTTTACAGCTGCACATCTGCTGAACTCAGCATCTGTGAGCAGATAGGAATTAGGGGTCGTGAACACAGGGCTGGTTTGACCTCTACCTGGTACTCAGCATAGTTCTTCAGCCCAATGCCGAGGAATGGTTTGAAGGCATCCATGTACTTCAGGAACTCTCCACCTAAGACTGTACATGGAAAAGATTCTACTCAGAAAAAGATCCTAACCTACAATGAGTTCAACAGACCAAACCCACCATTGTGTCCCACCCAAACTCAGCACCTCTGTGTTCCGTGGAAACACAGCAGATCTATTCTTACACCAAACTGCACCAATTCAATTTGGAACCCACTGCTCAGCCTCTTCCAGCCAGGCAGCTCAAGCAGGACATTCCCCACTGCGTTTGTATTTAAGTACTATTTGAACTAACACGTTTCTGCTCTTCTCTGCCAACTCCTACCTCCCCCAAGTCACCTGCATTACTGAGACCATCCATACAGACCTATCTGTCCAGAAGTAGAAGAGGATATAGTGCAGTTTTTCCTCTCTGCTCAGCTTGCTATGGACCCACTGGACCTTCTCATTCACTTCTCAGCTTCCTCAGGCAATCATAGAATCATGGGATGGTTTAGGTTGGAAGGGACCTCAAAGCCCATCCAGTTCCAATCCAAACCACGGGCAGGGACACCTCCTACTGGATCTGGTTGCTCCAAGTCCCACCCAACCTGGCCTTGAATCCCTCCAGGATCTTTGCCACAATGATTTCTTTTCACAAGACCAAGGACTGCACATCTACCACTGACACACCTTCCACAGAACAACCATGAGACACAGTCAGCGTAAATACAGATCATAGTGATGTTAACCCTGTCCTGAGGCAGCACAGAGACCATGTTCCCATTGTGCTGGGCACCATATAAAGCAGCACCTGGCAGAATTTACATTGTAGCTACGTTATTAACAGAAAAAACCATCATTCAATCCCAAAATGCAACCTGGGCAGCATCAGAGCTTCGCAGACAGATGCGGCCAGATGCGTGGTCCAAGCCAGATCTCAAGCAAAGCCAAGAAACTCAATGCTTTTCACCACATAGTCCAAAAGTAAAGGCCATAAACCAGTCCCATGGCAGCTCTGCCTGCCCCTGACACGACTCCGTTTGCCATCACGATGCCCACCTTCCACCAGGGTGCTGACAGCCATCAGGGCATCCTCCTGCACGCCCCCCGAGCCCGCCGTGCTCTGGAACATCCGCAGCAGAGAGGCCATCACCACGTCCGAGATCTGCAACGCGTCCTGGTGCTGGACCTTCCGGAGAACGTTCTAGGTGGGAACAGAGAAAGAGCCTGTGATTGCTTCCATCTACACAAGGCTGAGTCACGTCTTTGCATCTCTCTGAACGCTCCCAACCACACAGCGATGCTGAAAGGGAACTGCTGCAGAAATGTGCTGTGTCAGTGCGAGCACAAAGTCCCATTCATTTCCCAGTGACAGAACCAGCTGAATTTACCTTTCCTGCTGCATAGGCTGTTCTCCAGGCTTTCCATTTGTAAGCTTGGCATTAAACGTGACCGGCCCCAATTTAGGTCTATAAAAAAACCTCCTGTTCCAAGACAGCCATGCAATTGCAATCTCTTCCTGTCCAGCCCAGGCTGTGTGTAAGCTTTGCTTTTAAACCATAGAATTAAACCTCAGAAACACAACACAACGATGTCCTTGCTGCTGTCTGCTGTCAAATCTCTCCCACCCAGGATGAGCAGGAATAAATCAACACACAACAGATGCAAAGGAGGTTTACTGAAGGTGTTTTAGCACTGAGGTGTCTGCAAAGCAAACCCGATCTCTGCAGAGCAGAGCAGGCTGTGAGCACACGTGTGCTCTGCATTATCTGGTGCATCGCAGAGAGCAGAAGGGCCAAGGAATCACCCCAAGCTTAACCCATGCTCTGCACAGCTCTGACCGCCCCCTTGGGCAACGCACACAGCTCTGCTGCATCCTTATCTAAAGGAAACTTGCATTTCCTACATAAAGAGAAAGCAGTTCCTTAATCTGCAGAGGAAAAAAATTATTTCAAGTCAGTTTCAAACTGACTCACTCCAAAGACATTGACTTTGACTGTCAAAATAATTTCTCTTTCCATTTAAACATTAACAATTGTTTTTCCTCAGCTGGGTGTTCATAATCATATTTCCAACAGAAGAGAGAAAGTATGTAATAGTCTATTTGACCACATCACGCTAAAAAGGCTCTCCCTGCTGATCCTTACTTAGTGGTATTTAAGTATCTGCGGCAACTCCTGCAAATATAATCTTGCAATAATGAAGAACACACATTTTCAAGCTAAACCTAGCAGTCTAATTGAACCAGCACTGCACTTCTCACAGGCAGAGGTGCCCTGAAAGGGAATAGTGACTGCACGGTGCCAATGGGAGAGATCCAGGATGGGGCTGGAGTAAAAAAGCTCCCCTAAAAATCAGAGTGAATGTAAGAGGTGACACTCTGAGTTGCTGAGCCAGAGTGATGAAGTTAACAACCTCTCAAGACAACCTGGACACAATATCCAGGAGAGCTCCCCGCCTCACTCAAGAGAATGTGAAGCAAAAACCCACAGAGAGAGGCTTTCTAGGCTCCCTTTCCTGGGCTGGAGGGAAAAGCAGCACCCTGTCACCATTAATAAGTCAGGCATCACACCACCCTTCCTGCAGGGATAACCAAAAAGCAGGAATATCCCACCCCACAGATTCCAGGGGACACTCTGATCAACTCCAGACCGCTGTGAGAGGAAAGCAGTGGCTGTTTCCAGTGAGCTTTCTCGGAGTAAGCAAGGAACTGAAATGCGCTGGTACTGGGGCTGTTCATTACCAGATGTTTAATTTCAAGGACACTCAGTGCATTTTAATTAGTGCCATTTTAAATAAGAACACCAACCACAAGAGGCAGATGAACAAATTAAAGCCGTTATGGAGAGTATTTGTTTGTGCCAAGCCAAGAGATTGTTCAGCCTGTAGCCAGCAGAAGCAGCAATCTGAAAGCAGAGACAATCTTCAGCACGCCACTTACAGAGTTCTTTATTCATATTGCCCTCAATTTTAGAAGTCGTACTCCAAAGAAACCTTCCGAACCTTGTATCGCCTCCCACGTGTCAGCTGGGACATGAAATCCAATTTCCTCATTCAGAGCTCATCAACAGGACCAAGTCTGCACCCTCAGGGGCAGAGGAACGGCTCTAAACCACGTCCTCCCCATAACCACAAACATCAGAGACAGGGGCTCACCTGCAGAGTCGCACAAAGGAGAGACTGGAGATCATTGAACTGGATTCTGTCCGAAGTGCTCTGGATATGAGACTGAAAAAGAACAAAACCCCACGTGTGAGGAGCCTGCAGCGCAGCCCATGCAGACACCACAGATTTCAACAGTGTTGAGGTGCAGAGTTTCAGTTGTAAACGTGTGTGTCTTTTTATTTAAGACAAGAAGTGCTGCTCAGCAGCTTAAGATACCTATCTATACAAAAATAAAAACACATTACCCAATAATCATAGAATCGTGGGATGGGTTGGGTTGGAAGGGACCTCAAAGCCCATCCAGGTCCGCATCCTTTGTGAGGGGCAGGGATACCTCCCACAGGATCCATCCAGCCTGGCCTTGAACCCCTCCCTTTACCATAACAAGGGCTTAGAATTCAGGTTCACCCACCTCCATCTGCAGAACTTGCTGCAGTCGCTCCATGATGACCAGAGTTGTCTTTTGGACAGCAGGGTAACAGTCCTTGGCACTGTTTTTCACTATTTCCATCAGGGATTCGTACGCAGAACTCCTCAGGTTGTTCTGGTGTCCATCAGGCCTGCAACAGGACACATTTACAGCTCATAGCACTCAAGGCTTCCTTAGAAACAAAGTCTTTTTCTTCAGTAAATTGCTAACAGCTACATTTCAGCATTGCGACAAGCAGAGCGCTTGCAGTCCGGTATCTCAAGACTTGAAATCAAATGAAATTTGTGCAGCCACCTCTGGAAGACTGTTTCATTCACTGTTAATGATTTCCAATATCTTCAGTCACTGGCAGCAAATACACATTTTCCAGTGCACCATTGCCCTGTGTGGGAAGAAACAGCCTCCAGAGGTGAGCGGCACATCTTTCTGGCTCCCTGACATCCCTCTCAAACATAGGTGAGGATGTTAAACTGGAATAAAGACAGAAGAGATCTTCGCTAAGGTGACTGATGGTCTGTAGAGCCACAAGCGAGACACGATGCTTCTGGGGGGGTGTAAATGAGATGGAAAGGGTTCAGACTTTGAACCATTCCAATAGGGACACCATTTCAGAAGTCATCGTCGTGCAGCAAAAGGCAATTGAACTGATCTAAGGAATGAACTTGAAGCTGTCAGGATTTATGCAACCGTCAAGGCAGAATATGACTGCAGCAGCACCTTCGTTTCTGCGTCTGCAGAACTGAGCCTTGTATTTTGCCTCATCTATTTATATTCCAGCTTCGTTGGGAAAAGGACAGCATCCAGCCTAACTAGGTCCTCATTGTCTCTTCTGGGAGTACCTGGAGCTAACGTGGAATGAAGCAAAACTACAGCAACAACCATGGCATAAAACAACTACAGTGAAATGAACTGTACAGTACCCACACAGTTCTAATTATGCCTCCCTGCAAGTCTCATTATTCCGTGGCCTTGCAGCCAACCTTGAGGAGTCTTAGGACTCCTGTACAAAGACATGCACATTCTTAAGCTGTGCGCGGAGACTTGGAAGTGAAACATAGAAGGGGAAACTCCAGGTATGGATAAAATACTGAGAAACGATTCTGTGCAAACAGCTTTCATCCTGGGGATCGGCATTCTGTACCCACGCGAGTCCAGAAAATGCTGGTTCTGATAAAACACCATTCGGACCCAAGTTGCGAGAGAAACAACAACCTGAAGGAATAAAAAATCCCCAGCCATCTTTGCAGAGCTCAAGCTGCGCAGTTTAGCCTTACCTATCCGCAGTCTCCAGAAGTTTCTGAACTATGAGCTCAAACGAAGAGGACAAGCAGTAGGTCGCTGGTTCTTCCTGATCATCAGCCAGATCTGCAGCTTCATAGGCAGCTTCAGCCAGACTAGAGAAGGCCTGAAACACAGAACAATCACTGCTATTACTCAACCGAGAGTTTTCCCTCACAGTCCAGAAACAGACATCCCAACAGCCTTGGAATAATATTCTAATCAAATAACCCTAAAAGTCACCAAAAGCATGCAGGGTTAGAAGTTCCCTTCATGAACAGCAGCACTGAGTTTTGCTGCAACAGTGGTGACAACTCCAAAGACTGAAACCCTAATGCAAGACTGAAACTCTACCATGCAAGGTGGCAGCTCTGCCTGCACGCAGATGCCTTCACAGCAACTGGTAGCTGCTGAGAATCAAACTAGACTCTGCTTGAACCTCACAGGGATGAGCAGATTCTCTCCCCTACCCAGCAGCGGTTTAGACAAGGCTGTGGACTGCTCCGACTCCCAATTGCAGAGCAGCTGTAACTGCTCCGAGACACGTGGGTTAGAAGAGCTGAAAGCCTCTTGATTTTCATTTCAATCTAAAAACATATAGTAGTCATCATCTCCAGGAGACAAAAGCCACAGCTATATGGACTTTTGCCAGGATCAGTGGATTGGAGGGAAAGCTTCCATGCTGACTACAAGCCTTCAAACCTCTGAAATACTATAAGAACAGATTCTGTCATTTCTAAAGCTTGTTTTGACATGCAAATACTCATCTCTAGCTCAATTCTTATTGAGCTGCTCTCTTAGAAGGCAGTAAGGGACAAACACTCTTTAGTGAGGGATCAGATACACATTGAGACGATGCCACAACTGAAGTGAACAAACAAACCCCAGGGACACTCTTGTCAGTGGACAAAATATCCTCATGCTTCTGAATTCCATTCTGGAACCACTGCTAGAGCAAACTCACTTAACAGGAAACTAAGTGTCTTGGCTCTCCCATAAGACTGTAGCCAGCAGGTACGGTTCAACTCAATTCTCTCAAGTCTTCCAATTGAACAATTCTATGATTAAGGCCGCAATCCAGCTGGACCCAAGAAAAAAGCTAAATCCCAGAGCCCTCCTACTTGCTGTCAACGACAGTTTCCACAGCATTTTGAAACCAAGGGCAATTTTTTGGCTGGAGAGATGCCTGGCTAAAAAGGACCTGGAGGTGCTGGTTGACAGCAGTTGAACATGAGCCAGCAGTGGCCCAGATGGCCAACAGCACCCTGGCTTGGATCAGCCACTGCATGGCCAGCAGGAGTAAGGAAGCGATCACTCCATCTCCACCTCTGGAGGGGTTAAAATAATGTGTGTTCATGGCACCTGGGGACACGGTTTAGTCAGCATGGCAGGGTTGGGCTGATGGTTGGACTGGATGAGCTCGGAGGGCTTTTCCAACCACAACGATTCTATGATTCTACTCTTGGAGAATATTAGCATTTACCTCCATTTCTTCTTTTATCCTTTGCTACCAGAGCCACCAAACAGACCTGAGGTAACTTAAAAGTTAACAAGTTAACAACAGTTGCATGCACTGGATGATCGATCCAGGAGCCACCTCCAAAATCCATTTCAGCGTGTATCAACACCTATGTGCTCTATACATAGATATAGCGCGTGTATTCACACATACGGCCACGAGCTGCATTCCCCTCGCTGAGAGAACCCCACCGTGTGCCCCCAAGCTCAGAGGCCGCCTCACCCAGCAGACGTTGGAGGCCACGCGGGGCTCGGCGCTCAGCCCCTCCATCAGACACTGCAGCAGCGGCGCGAGGTAAATGTCGTTGATGGCAGCCTCGGGAAGCATCTCGCAGATCCTGCCCACGGTCCAAGCAGTCGTGTCTCGAACCACAACACTGGGGTCCTTCATTAGTTCTATTAGAGTTGGCATTGCCTGGAGACAATTGCAGTCAGGAGGAAGGTGGGATCAGATGCAATAAATGGAAATAGTTTGCCACCGTTCTGATTTGACTACGTTCCCTACAAGTTAGCAATAGATTGGAGAGGACAGTCTGAATCCAGTTAGGCCATTGTCCTCATATTTTAAGATCCATAGTTATTTCCCAGGGGGCAAGACTGATGAGAGTGCTCAAGTACAGATGCAAGTTCTGCATGTCCGTGTGATTCAGAGCTGTGCAACCCAACTACCCACCCCTAGCCTACCAAAGCTCTCCAAAACATCATTAAATGGTGGCATCTCTTTGCTTTTCCTTGGATTAAGAGCAACACACAAAGTAGGCATCTACCTCCAGATATATCAGAAAGGTTTTGCTCTACAAGCCTCCGAAAAAATACAAGGAGCCGTACCTGTATGACTAGTGGTTTGAGCTGGTTGGGCTCTGGTCCTTCCAAAATACACCCAAAAGCCATCACAGCCGCATCTCTGTATCGCCAGTCTGGGTTTTTAATGTGTTCTTTAATAAAGGGCAGCACATGAGGAACAATGTCGTCTTCGCAGCAGGTCGCCAGGAGCATGAGGCAGACACCGGCTGCTTTGCAGGGGTTCCAGTCATCATCGTCATCATTTTCATCCTAGGAGGAGAGCATCCTGGTCAGCTGAGGGAGACGTCCCTTGCCGCTTGCAGGTAGAGCCATCCTGCAGGACCCACTAGAGCATCCCTGACCTACTGCAAGGAACGTCACCTTATTACCAGGTGGTGTGTTTAGTTCAGGTCTGGAAGCACCAGCTGCACCCCTGGCAAAGGAGCAACACGAGTGCCTGGCATCACCGGTACCTTTCCATCCTGGTGACGCACCTAGAACGGCCTCAGACCTCTCCCAAACTGCTCCTCTCTCATCTCAGCTGAGATCCTGGTCCTTTGATCCGCACCATCCCCTCACAGAGGGCCCTGCCACACCAGTTGAATGGCTTCTTTCCCCCCTCAAGCCAGTTACCAGATGCCTTTGAAGCTGGGTACCTGCTATTCTTCTCTCTGCTTTATCTTTTCTCTTTTAACAAGCACTTTAGAGCCTCCTGCAATTTAACTCCCCGCATCCAACCCTGTAGAGCCTCCTGCAATTTAACTCCCCGCATCCAACCGGAGAGCAATACAAAACAAACAGGGAAACAATTCCCCTGGACTCCTTTAGAACACCAAGCATTTCCTCAGTTCATTGCAGTAATGAACCCCATCCTGTATGGTTTAATTAACACTTTTATTTTATAATTAGACCTGCTGTAGCAAGCGATTCCATTAATTTTGATTAGACTGTGAAACACAGCCCCAAGAAGTCCCTGTGAAGTGCTTAATAGCTGCTAAATAAACATGGACTTGACAGTTCAAGAAGTAAAGCTCAAGAATTCCAGCAACTGGATCTCAGATGACGCAGAGACAGAACATGGGCTTTAACGCCACAAACATCCTGTTAGGAATACAGAGAACTATCAAACCTCTACCGAAACCATAAATACAAGCATGTGTTAATAGAATTCAGCTTAAAAACGACACTGTGCGCAGTCTGATGGTCTCAGCCCTAAAAAGGGGTGCATCATTCAGTCAGCGTGGTGCATGATGTCTCATCACAGACCAGGGATTGCATTAAAAACTACCCAAGGGGATCAAGTGTATCAGAAGTCACCTGCGTGAGGGAGAAGCAACGGCCGCAGCCTGCTCCTCCGTGCAACAGCAGCATCGCTGTCCCAGAACTCTGAAGCAGAGTAGAGAGTGTTTTCCGGCATGCAGCAGGGATTTTGCAGCTCACCTGTTTTGTTAAGGTCTGTGTTAGAATTGGGACCAAGTACTGCAGTGCTCCTTTCGCGTAGAATTTGCTGGTGTGCTCCGGAGGCCTGCCTTGCTCTGCTGCCTGGAAAGAAATGCCACAAAATCAGCCTCAGTGGCTACACAGGCATGAGGTCTGAATTATGAACACTAGACGATAGAAATTCTCCTTTGCATCCTTTCCTTTCCTTCCCATAACACGCAGGAACCTCAAGGACAGCCGGCACGGGTGCCAGTTAAACATTCCATAAGCAAGTTCCATTTAACATTCCGTACAGGCACGGAGCTCTCATCGCATGGTACAAACACAAATATTTTCAGTTTGCAGTTATATACCATTAAAAAGTGACCCCAAACAGAAGCAGCAAAAGGTCTTCAGCACAAATTAAACCGATGTGCTGCTGACTGTCCTTTTATCCTTGCCTTTTTGGGCATTCAACATAAATATATATTTAGCTGCTTTTAAAGATGGATATGAATCATCTGGAGCCTTTCAAAGTTTAAGCTGTTATTGATCTCCACAGCTAATTCATGCAAACAGCATCTGCACGCAGAACAACGCCCCAAATTCAGCTTCAGCACCATCGGTTGTAAAGGATAATGATTACTTTTATTTCATCCCGTAATACATTATTTATGAGTTAAGCTATGCAGAGCGTGATCAATCTTTTTTCTCTCTAGGATAGGATTGAGGTGTTCATGCTGGTGAGACCTCAGAAACTTTACACGTCAGCGTAATGGAGCCCCTCCAACACAACACCTACATCTCAGCAATTCAAGGGGCTGCCTTAATGAAGCAAAAGCTCTAAGACCTTCATGTTCTACAGGAAAGCTGGGGAGGGGCTCCTGATCAGGGAGTGCAGGGACAGGATGAAGAGGATTTCAGCTGAAAAAGGGAAGACTGAGATGAGATCTTAGGGAGAAATGTTTTCCTGGGAGGGTGGGGAGGCCCTGGCCCAGGTTGCCCAGAGCAGGGGTGGTTGCCCCATCCCTGGAGGGGTTCAAGGTCAGGTTGGATGGGGCTTGGAGCCCCTGGGAGGTGTCCCTGTCCAGGGCAGGGGGTGGAACTGGATGGGCTTTGAGGTACCTTCTAGCCCAAATCATTCTGTGGTTCTATAACACTACACTGTGCCTGGCACAGACACTTAACACATTCAGGTTAACCTTACAGGAGGAGGTTGAGCTGACTTTGGAATGCTAAAGAGAAATCAGGTAGCTGTCACATACCATTTGCAGAGAACTAGAACTTGTATGTCAGGCTGTGTTCTCATCAAATGTGTCAGAGAATCTTTATCTCAACTGGTTTCAACTCCCAGACAGCCTGGCATTAAAACCATTTTGTTTCTATAAAAAAGGGTTATATTCAAACTACATCGAGAACTTCACATTAGGCTACAGAGACAAGAGAATCACCTGAAGAGTCATTAAAGGGAATTCCAAATGGTGGCCCCTGTGTAACCCTAGATATAAGCTTTGCTTTTGCCCAAAACAGAGGAGAGGTTAACCGTAGTCGAGCCCTGGGTGAGCCGCCAGGCCCCAGGCTGTAGCCGAGAACCAAGCTGGGTGTCGCGGTGTCGCGCTGACGGCTGCAGCACACAAACACCCACAGAAGCAGCGGCTCTGGGGCTTCATACAGCCCCAGGTCTCAGACGCCCATCATGCCACATCAGAGTGATGCAGGATGTCTCACCACCGACCCACGACTGCCGCACAGGGGCTCAGGAGGGCTTCTCCTGCACTGTTCCACCTCAGAGGAGCAGAGGACTTGCCAATGTGGGTCAGAGACACGAGTTCAGCATTTCCAGACTTGATCCCCGGGTATTCCCCACTTCCCAGCAGGCACTCGCGAGCTCACCTCGGACGCCTCGATGGCCAAGTCCATCTCCTCATCGCAGACGTTTGACCAGAACTCAATTCCCTGCAGAGCCACCTCATCGATGTCGCTTTTCATCGCTTCAATCGTTATCTTTGGAAATGGGGAAGGAGGGGAGAGAAGGCATTTGAGCAAGTTATTTCTCCCGAAATACGTGCCCCAGCTTTTGGCCAGCTGGTGCGAGATCTGAGATCGTCTGAAATCAGATGCCACATTAGAGCTTCTGTTCTTGAGGACAATCTCCTCATTTAGGAGGCTATCAGCTATCAGCACAGCAACGGCTGCAGAGCGAGCCAGGAGTCGGTGCCCTCCTGACTTTGGGGTCTCAAGTCTGTAACATCTTGTGCTGGTTTTATGGATTTCACTGGGAAAGAGGGATTCAAAGCATGCAGGCACAGCCAAAAGAACAAAAAATCTGGAAGGTAGGATAGCTTTTCCTCTTGGATGAAGACAAAAGAACCATAGGAAAATCAGACAGCTACATGAGAAAGCAGAGTACTCACAGCAAAAAGTGCAGGCCCCATGTATGTCTCCATGTACTGGTAATACAGGGACATGATCTTCACCAGATTTTGTAAGGCAGCCACTCGTACCTGCCGGAGGGGAAAACGGATCAGAGGTGGGACCTTCCTGAGTGCTCCCAACGCAGCTGCAGATTAACCACCCAGCCTCTCTGCTGACTTCGTTTACCCCACACCCAATAAGGTCTTTCACAAGTGATGTAAATCCTCCTAGCAGTTTGCTACTTCTGACTTCAGGTATAAAACTTCTTTTGTTTGGTGCTTACGCCAATTGTTTAACAGAATGGCATTCATCTCGTCTAACACACGCAGTGAATCAAGTTTTTAATTTCACTTACCCTTGTATCTGGACACTGTGTTGCTTCACAGACTACTTGCATAATAAAGTGCCTTTCAGACTGGAAGAAGAAATAAAGGAACATTAGAATTGCCTTGCAAAAGCATTAAAGTCTTTATACACCTTCCTACAGAGGATGGATTGGGAGTCTGGATCAGTACAATTGCTAACACAGCCCTTCTAAAGATCCAGAAACACCACAGGTTGCTGTTCACTGCAGGATTTTACATCATTTCTTCCTAGAACAGGAATCCCACGCTTTAATGTTAAAAAGTGCTTAACGGGCTGTCCAAAATAGAAAGACACAACAGAACCAGAGCCACTGGCTCTTCTGGTAAAAGAAAGAAAGAAAAAGAAGGAATCTTGCTGTTTTCTGAGCTATTTCAGCCAGCACTTCAAGGAAGCTCACAGCTCCACCAGGACACACATTCCCTGAGGGGATGTACCTGGATTTTCTTGCGTTGCAGTATGAACAGACTCAGGCCCAGGCTGTTTATAGCATTGAAGCCTGACAGAAACACAGTGTGAACAGATCACGAACCTCCGTGCTCAAACCTGAAAGACTCTGGTTGATCCCATCAACGGCCACAGAATAGCTGACAATGGAAAACTTTCATTCAAAGCCCTTCTAAGCTGAAGGCTCTGTTTTAATTCCATCCTCCCCACAGTCTCCCCGTTAAAGACCAAGGGGACAGACTGAATCCAAGCAGGAAAAGAAAAAACAATGGATTTGTCTGCTCTGGAAAGGCTCGTTTTTATGGCCCCTGTTTGGAAAATCATCCTCCCCCAGCAGTTTCTAGAGGCAAAGTTAACTCTGGATCGCTGCCACACAACTCGAAAGAAAGCGCTGATCCAAGCTGGAAGAGCAGTGCTACGGCGCAGGATTTGGTGAGGAAGCAGAGCATCCAATGAGCTAAACTCAGGTTAGTTTAGATTTATGCAAACCAGCCAATGCTGCTGCCTCTCCGCTATCAAATCGCCGATTTCCACAACAGGAACACATGGGATCTACCAAAACGAATCCAAGTCTCAGTTGTAAGGTAATTATGCATCAAAACTCAGCGTGGTGCATGAATTCTCATCACAGACCATGGATTCAGCTCACATACTTTAGACCAGGAACTGCAACAGTTTTCCCCCCCTCACCTCTTTGTCAAAGTTTGCTTTGGTGAATTCCAAAGAGTTCAGGAGTGCGTTCGTAGCTGCTAGTTTCACATTGTTGCTGGGCTCTTCCTTTCTCATTCCCTGGATGATGGCTGTCAGGATCTCATTGGATTTGTCCTGAAGCTGCTCTGGATCCTAGAAGAGGCATTGATAAAGTCAGTTATTTGCCAGCTGAACAGCTTTCTCCACATTTTAAAGCACACACTGGGAGCGGCAGAACACAAACACAAGAAATTCAGACACCTCTGGGTCTTTGAGCTTCTGGGACAGAAGAGAGACTGAACCAAGTGTGTGTATTCCAGATATCCAGGTCATAAATGCTGAATAAACTCTGCTGTCACACATATCAGGTCCATGAACTTCAGGCTACCTGACTGCATGAGATCAGCAAGTTAATACCCACTGACTAGTTCCCCAGTTTCTTTAGGTACTGGGTAGAGGTCAGCGCCAGCAGCTGCGGTCGATGCTTTTCCTGGTGAAGCTGCCCATCTTTTTTCATTACAGGGCAGAGATGGATCGCTGGGGCCAGCAGCCAGGATCGGGAGCTGTTAGCACTCAGGGCTTAAAGAATAAAGATGCGACCACAGACTAGAGAGCAATTTTCCTTTGTAATTTAAGACAAGAGCCACAACTCAATGTATTAATTGTTAGACCAGAATTTATCCAGTAGTAGATTCCCAAGCTACAGCCACAAACTTTGTCACAAAAGGACTGACACAAACTACAACCTTGGGTGACAAAGCACCCCACCAGCAAGGCAGGGCACCTGGAAACCCCCCGGCCAGCAGCACCCCCTGCTCAAAAACCAACACAAGTCTTGCACAGGCCTGTAACCAGCAACACCCAGCCTGCAGGTTTCCTAGTTTATCCCACTGACCCTCCATAAGCAACCAACATCTCCAGTGAAATCCATCCCCTGCTGCTGCTGAGAAGCAACCAACCAGAGGATTCCTTTCTACTTCACTCTACTATGGTTCCACCAGCAACGTGCTCTACGGGTGCTCTCTGAGGTGACTGGCAGCACTAGAAAAGCTCAGTTTGGTTTTTGGTCAGGCAGGGGTCCTGCATCAATTCACATCAGATACTCAATGCAATATATCATGATACTGAGGGCCCTGGGACTGCTTGGCCTGCAGGAGGCTGAGGGGAGACCTCATTGCTCTCTCCAACACCCTGGAAGGAGGTTGTGGAGAGGAGGGAGCTGGGCTCTTCTCCCAAGGGACAGGGCGAGAGGGAATGGCCTCAAGCTCCACCAGGGGAGGTTCAGGATGGACATTAGGAAAAAATTTCTCACAGAAAGGGTCATTAGGCACTGGCAGAGGCTGCCCGGGGAGGGGGTTGAGTCACCATCCCTGGAGGAGTTTAAGGGATGTATGGACAAGGTGCTGAGGGACATGGTTTAGTGATTGATGGGAACGGTTGGACTCGATGATCCGGTGGGTCTTCCCAACCTGGTGATTCTATGATTCTATTTGGAAGCTTCACAGCCTGCCAGATGCAGAGACACAGGAATGGAAGGCTGGAAGAGAAACAGTGCTGGGGAGAGGCTAGGCCAGCACCTAAAAACGCACCCAAGGTAAAATAGGACTTCAAACCACTCACGATGTCTTGGCAGATGTATCCAATGGCCTCCAACGTTGACTCTTTCATGTGCTCTGTACTGTGCTGATTCGTAACGTTTGCTACCAACTGGGGAATGAGTTCGGGCCACTGGTTCATGGGAATCTCCGCGCAGGCGATGCCGGCCACGCACTGGGAAGCTGAGCTGGGCCTGTATGTTTCCGTACCCAACGTCTGCAAAACCTGTGGGATAGAGTAGCAGGCGACGGCTCAATGTCAGGGACTAGAGATGGGCCAACGATGCCTTCACTTGCCATTATCTCCCACATACCCCCTCCACAATAAAGCACTTCGCTCATTCTGCTTCCTCCCACAGCAAACGAGGCCGTAAGCGGAGACAAATCTCGTTAGAAACGAGCCTGGCTATTGCAGGCCCCGTGCAGGAAGCGAGATACAGCTGTGCGATTACCGCTCCCGCATCCTTTAAATCCCGCACACAATGCTGCGCGCCGTGACGCGCAACAATGACTCACTCAACCATTCCTCCCGGCTTTTATTAGACAGCAAAATTGCGACAGCTAAACAAATTTAGTTTCAAAACCCGCTCCCAAAAAACTAGGCTGTTGATGCCAAGATAATCTGGATAAGGCTGAGTAATTTTCTTTCCTTTTAATTGCAATAAATGAGAAGAATTATTTGTTTTATCTGTACTTCAATAACATTGTATTAAATAAATGAAGGGAGAGGCATGCATTTGTTTTAATATTTCCAGTTATACATCCTCATTTTCCATACAACCACTTAAACACTGCATTTCTAATGTTAATGGACAAGCCAGTAATGAACTGGCTCTGCCAGCTTGGGTTCAGAGCAACACAACAGCTCCTGCTTGCAGTTTACATCCCCGTTAGCTATCATCAACATAAATAAAAGACTTAAGGTTGTGCAACCGATGATGATACAACTTCACTCTGCTATGTATGGATTCTGTGGACACAACGGGGCCTATAGGGAAGCTGGGGAGGGGCTCTTGATCAGGGAGTGCAGGGAGAGGATGAGGGGAATGATTTGAAGCTGGAAGAGAGGAGATTTAGAAGAGACAGGGGAAAGAAATGTTTTGCTGTGAGGGTGGGGAGGGCCTGGTCGAGGTTTGTCCAGAGCAGGGGTGGCTGCTCCATCCCTGGAGGTGTTCAAGGCCAGGTTGGATGGGGCTTGGAGCCCCTGATTCAGTGGGAGGTGTCCCTGCCCATAACGCGGTGGAATTGGCTGGGCTTTGAGGTCCCTTCTAGCCCAAACCATTCCATGATTCTACAGAAAACATTACATGAAGTGTGTGGCCAACTTGTCCTACTCTATCATGTTGCACAAATTCAGCAGAAATTTCTTTCCGTTAGCCACAAACCACTTAAGCCACCAGTTCTGCCACTGCAGGTCCTGAACTTTAACTGTCAAATCCCCCATCCGTGTGAAAATGCAAAAATACAATTTCATATTTCAAACAATGGAGACAAGCAAGGATCAACACCATTTCTTGTCTCACTGAAGGCAGCAGCCAGCCAACAGAAGACCCCTCAGGTGGGAAAGGATAGACAAGGCATTCGTTGATGATCCCCACAGCGAGAAAACAACAGGTAGGACCCAAAAGTCACAAAACTTACGTAGTTCTTGACCTCCCTGCGGGCGTTGGCGTCGATGGCGAGCCATCTCTGTTGGTACTGCGCCTTGATGTCGGGGTCCTTGGAGGTGAGGGAGTTCTTGATCTGCAAGCCGGCCGCCACGCGGGCTACTTGGCTGTTGCCGGGGTTTGCCAGCACTCTGGACAGTTCCACCAGGAACGTCGGCTGCGGAGACGGGAACGGAGAGAGAAGCCATCAGCGCCCACCCCGGCCTGGCAAGGAGAGCTCCCTTCAGCCCACAGGAAAAGATCCCCATTCCCTCGAGCGCCTTCCCCACCAGACAGCAAACAGCCACCACCGCGCAACGGAGGCTGCTCTATCCTGAGATTACGGGCGTTAAGCTCCTCATTAGAACTGCTGGGAAGCGACGTAAGCTGGCATTGACTCTGTTGGGGTTTTTTTTTTTTCAGCTGACTTGAGAGCGCATTACCTTCCGTGCTCCTGTCTGCACTAAGCATTCCTTTAAATAAACCGCTCGAGCCCTATGCTGAGATGGGTCTGGGGGGCATCAAACACGGCGAGGAGCAACTCTGCTGTTCATTTCCTCGCTTCAAGGCAAACACCCTAACAATACAGTAGCCTTCAAACACCTCATAGCAACCTTGCAGTATGGAAACGGGGGCGTCAAGAAAACTGGGGAAGGGCTCTTGATCAGGGAGGGCAGGGAGAGGACAAGGGAGAAAGGTTTTGAGCTGCAAGAGGGGAGACTGAGATGAGAAACGTTGTCCTGTGAGGGCAGTGGTGGCTGCCCCATCCCTGGAGGGGTTCAAGGCCAGGTTGGATGGGGCTTGGAGCCCCTGATCCAGTGGGAGGTGTCCCTGCCCATGGCCTATGAGGTCCATTCCAACCCAAATCATTCTGATTCCACAATAATTGAGCAGAGAAATTGTTAAAATGTGAGATCACCCACTCCTCTGGGGCGGCACAAGCCCTTTGTAAGACTACAGGCTCGCTTCTCTGCCACCAAAGGCACACAGACACCTGTTTCTCCCTATAAAGCACGTATGGCTGGATAAAAAACACCAAACATCAGTGCCACTTCCTTTTAGGGAGTGCGAGTGAGAAATGCCTCCACATTTAAACCCTTTCCTGCTTCAAAACTCTGTATTTCAGAGACTCCACTGTGTATAAGACACAGCTGAAGTTTCCACAGCAATGCTTCCTCGTTTCACTTGCTCTAGAAAGGGTTTTCCTTAAGCAAACCTTTCTAGGAAACAGGGGTGAGAGCTGTGCCAGATTCAGAATGGTTCCATGCCAGGCAGAACGCTGCTTTCCTGATAACTTTACCATCCAGCGACACAAAGCCCACTTCTACATCTTCTAAAACAGAACTCAAGGTGCGTACAAAGGCCTTAGGGCCCCCAAAAGCCATTTTCAAACCAACCTAAACATCAAAAGCTCAAGAGAAACACAGAACAAGCCCAGGGTCTTGGACTACACATTCTGAATGGGCAAACGCAGGTCTTCAGAAGGAGTTTTAGCTGGGCTACGCCATACTCATCAATAGTCAAACTGCAGAATCTGGGAGCAAACACGAGGGAGAACTTCAACCAGTATCAGCTACTGGCGATGAGGTTCCAATCCAAAAGACAAAACCTCAATCACACCCCATGAAACCATTTTCCAGTCATTGCAATTGCTCCAGTTTCGTGGACTGAAGAGAGTTAATTCCGAGGAAACATCCAAGAGGTTCACAGAACAAAAAAAATGTGCTGCTGCCGCCTTTGAGAAGAAACCTGTCTTAAAACTCCAAAGTGAAGGAGTGTCCTTTGATTCCAACTCATAACTTAGCAAAAATAATGTCTTTCCAGGGAGATCTAAGGATATTCCCTGCTAAACCTGAGCTGCGTTACATTAACTCTTCCAGGGTTGAGACTCAAAGCAGTGGTGAACGCATTCAACCTCAGTTCTCACACCTACCATGGTGAGGTGCCGAAGAAAATCTTGGAGAGGGGTCTAAAATCGCTACACGAGGAGGAGAGGACTGAGAAGAACAATCCACCCTACACCTGCATCCCCACTAACCCAACTGGAACATCCTATCCAACTCTAGGTGCTGCATCTCTCACTGCACCCCGTATCCCCTACTCCTTCCCATCCCAACCCCTTCCCTCGCCCCAGAGCTCTTCCCACTGGATCAGGGGCTCCAAGCCTCATCCAACTTGGCCTTGAACCCCTCCAGGGATGGGGCAGCCACCCCTGCTCTGGGCAACCTGGGCCAGGGCCTCCTCACTCTCATAGCAAAACATTTCTCCCTAAGATGTCATCTCAGTCTCCCCTCTTGCAGCTGAAAACCTTTCTCCTACATCCTCTCCCTGCACTCCCCAATCCAAAGTCTCTCCCCTGCTTTCCTGGAGCCCCTTTCAGTCCTGGAAGCTGTGCTGAGGTCTCTCGGGAGCCTTCTCTTCTACAGGCTGAACAATCCCAACTCTTTCAGCTTGCAAAAAATCAGAGAATTCCGATTCAAAACGGTCATTGAGGGCCAAGGCTTGGTCAAATGCGGCTCTGAAGGATGCTTCAACACTCCAGAAAATGAAGCACGGTGGAGATCATAGAATCACCAGGCTGGAAAAGACCCACTGGATCATCGAGTTCAACCATGTGGTGAGCTCCATAGTCTATCTCAGCGCATCCCAGCTGCCAGGACGAGGAGCCCTACCAACCACTTCACTTCAACTCAACAAATTCCCCCTGCCACCCCTGTCCCCACGCAGAGAGCAGATGTTCCCCTTCCCATTTTCACCCTTCTCCAAAGGGATCTGAACAGGCTGGACTGCTGGGCTGAGACCAACGGCATGAGGTTTAACAAGGCCAAATGCCGGGTCCTGCACTTGGGGCACAACAACCCTGAGCAGCTACAGACTAGGAGAAGTCTGGCTGGAAACTGCCAGGAGGAGAAGGACCTGGGGGTGTTGGTTGAACAGGAGCCAGCAGTGGCCCAGGTAGCCAAGAAGGCCAATGGCATTTTGGCTTGGATCAGAAATGGTGTGACCAGCAGGTCCAGGGAGGTTCTTCTCCCTCTGGACTCGGCACTGGTGAGACCGCTCCTCAAATCCTGGGGTCAGTTCTGGGCCCCTCACCACAAGAAGGATGTTGAGGCTCTGGAGCGAGTCCAGAGAAGAGCAACGAAGCTGGGGAAGGGGCTGGAGAACAAGAGAAGCGTCTGAGAGAGCTGGGGGTGTTTAGGCTGGAGAAGAGGAGGCTGAGAGGAGACCTCATTGCTCTCTATAACTCCCTGAGAGGAGGTTGTGGAGAGGAGGGAGCTGGGCTCTTCTCCCAAGGGACAGGGGACAGGACGAGAGGGAATGGCCTCAAGCTCCACCAGGGGAGGTTCAGGATGGACATTAGGAAAAAAATTTTCACAGAAAGGGTCACTGGACACTGTCAGAGGCTGCCCAGGGAGGGGTTTGTGTCCCCTTCCCTGGAGGGGTTTAAGGGAGGGTGGACGAGGTGCTGAGGGACACGGGTTAGAGATTGATGGGAACGCTTGGACTCGACGATCCGGTGGGTCTTTTCCAACCTGGTGATTCTATTCTATGGAAACCACGTGCGCGTGGCGGGGCCCGGTGCTGACCCCTCCGCCGCTCCCCCCTCAGCTTGCGGGTCCGTGGAAGCTCGGGGCCGGGCGGATGGCGCTGTGGGGCCGGGCGGAGCCCCGGGCAGCGATGGCCGCGGCCGCACATGGCCCCGGGGCCGCTCCCGCCGCTCGCCCCGCCCCCCGCGCCCGGCGCCGCGTTCCCATTGGCCGCGAGGGGCTCGGGCCGCGCTGCGATTGGCCGCGCCGGGAGCGAGCAGGGGCGGCTGCGCTCTATGGCGGTTAAGCCGGCGGGATACGGATGGGAAGGGGAGGGAGAAGGGGAGAGGGCGGGGCTCAGGGCCCGGCGCCGCGCGCCGATTGGCTGAGCGCAGAGCGCCGCGCCCTCCCATTGGCTGCCGCTCGCCCCCGCCTCGCGCCCATTGGCTGCCGCGCGCGCCAGGGAGCGCTCCATGGCGGTTCGGCCTGGCCGGGCGCGGCGGGGCCGGCAATGGGGGGGGGGGGGGGTCGGGAATGAGTAGAACCCCCGGTACCGTTCGCATCCCCCGCCAGCCCCGCTCTGCGTTTCCGTCCCCAGCGTCCTCACCAGGTTCTCGATGGCCGCCTGCTCCAGGAACTTCTGTGCCGCCTCGAGCTCAGAGCGGTCTGAGATGGAAGGAAATGGAAAAGGGGGGGGGGGGGCAAAAACCGGTGTGAGCGACCGTGCCCCCCTCACCCTGCGGCCCCGGTTGCACCCAGCCCGGTTTCACCCCCCAAACCCCGCGGTTTTAGCTCCTCTGGACCCCGTTTTGAGCCTCACCCCCTCCCCCCAAACCCCGCCGCCGCCCACGCCCTCCCGGGGCCAGAGCCGCCGCTTGAGCCCCCCCACCTCCACCCCTAGGCCTCCCGGTTCCCCCGCCGCCGCCCTACCCGGCGACACCGTCTTCTCGAGGATGGTGATGAGCTCCATGGCGGCGGCGTGGCGGCACCGGGAAGAGGAAAGGAAGGAGCGGGGAAGGGAACGGGGCCGGTAAGGGGAGGGAGGGGAAGGGAAGGAAACCGGGCCCTGACCCGCGGAGGCGGCGGAGGGCGCGGTCCCGGCGCTGGAGGCCTCGGCGGGGCCCGGGGGGGGGAAGGAGAAGGGGGGGCGGCGGTGGCGGCGGCTGCGGGTGCGCGGAGGGAGAAAAGGGGCCGCGCGCGCGAGCGGAGCGATAGGGCGCGCGCGCGCGCACGCACACACACACACACACACAGACGCACGCACGCACTAGCGGCCGGCGGAGGGATACCAGCCGCGGTCCACCGCCCAGCGCCGCCGCGCTCATTGGTTGGCGGGGTCGGGGGAGGCCGGCGACGAGAGTTCCTATTGGTGGAGGAGGATGGGGAGAAGCGATTGGCGGGGTGAGACCGAAGGGGCGGGGCGAAAGGGATAAGGGGGCGTGTTCAGTGGCAGGAAGGGGCGGGGCTTCCGGCGGCGCCGCGGCGCGCGTTTGGGGGGGGGGGGGGGGGCGGCGCGGCCGCGCGCGCACGTGGGGCCTCATCGATATCGATATATCGGTATCGGTATCGCTCCTTCAGCACCGGCACCGCCCCGAGGGCCCTAGTCTGGTACCGACCCGGTCTCCACGGCCCCGGGGCTCCACCTGCTCCCACGGGCACATGGGGCGAGCACCGGGACCGGGAAACCGCTGGCCCCGTGTGGAGCCGTCGGTACCGGCCACACTAGGGACTAGGGCGCCTCCTGCTCGCCGTGGGGTGGGAGGAGGCATAGGGATCATATATACCGGTACCGACCAGACCCCACCGGCAACGGGGGAGCTACCGGTACCGGGGCTCCTCCTGCTCCCCCAGGGAGAGGCAAATAGGGGGGCCAAGCACCGATATCATAGAATCATCGGGTTGGAAGAGACCCACGGGATCATCGAGTCCAACCATTCCCATCAATCACTAACCCACGTCCCTCAGCGCCTCGTCCACCCGTCCCTTAAACCCCTCCAGGGAAGGTGATTCAACCCCCTCCCTGGGCAGCCTCTGACAGGGACCAACGACACTTTCGGTGAAAAATCTTTTCCTAAAGTTCAGCCTGACCCTCCCCTGGTGGAGCTTGAGGCCATTCCCTCTCGTCCTGTCCCCTGTCCCTTGGGAGAAGAGCCCAGCTCCCTCCTCTCCACAACCTCCTCTCAGGGAGTTGGAGAGAGCGATGAGGGAGGGCCCTGGGCAGCCTGTTCCAATAACCCTTTCCATGAGAAATTTTTTCCTAGTGTCCAGCCTAAACCTCCCCTGGTGGAGCTTGAGGCCATTCCCTCTCGTCCTGTCCCCTTTCCCTTGGGAGAAGAGCCCAGGTACCAGCGCTCCTCCTACTCCCCTGGAACGGGGCAGGCAGGGAGGCCGCACGCCGGTACCAGCACTGGAGGAGCCACTGGTGCCGTGGCTGCTCCTGCTCCCCTGGCGAGACACAGACATGGAGGCCACATGCCGGTACCGGGGCTCCTCCCGCTCCCGTAGGGTCCCGTGTGTTGGGTTCCAGCCCAAATGCCGCCACCGCAGCGCGTTTCACGCTGTACCAGGGGCCCGGTTGAGGTCCTGAGGCTGTGGGGAGCAGTGCCGGGGGCCGTGGGGCAGAACCACAGCCCTGGGGATGGATTCTCCATCATCTTTGTGGACCCGGTTTTGACCTCGCAGGGTCCCCAGAGCGAGGACGGAGCTGCGCACCTCAGGGCATGGAAAATTGGAAGCAGATCCATGGAGGGTGGGAGAAAAGAGGAGAAATGGGGTAAACGGACCCCTGGAAAAGGGAAGGGACTGAGAGAGGTGGGGGTGTTCAGCCTGGAGAAGAGGAGGCTGAGGGGAGACCTCATTGCTCTCTCCAACTCCCTGGAAGGAGGTTGTGGAGAGGAGGGAGCTGGGCTCTTCTCCCAAGGGACAGGGGACAGGACGAGAGGGAATGGCCTCAAGCTCCACCAGGGGAGGCTCAGGATGGACATTAGGAAAAAATTTCTCACGGAACGTGTCATTGGGCACTGGCAGAGGCTGCCCAGGGAGGGGGTTGGACGAGGTGCTAAGGGATATGGTTTAGTGATTGATGGGAATGGTTGGACTCGATGATCCGATGGGTCTTTTCGAACCTGATGATTCTATGAATCAAGGAATTTTGTACAATTCGGTCTTACTAGCAACGAAAGCCCCGAAACCCTGTGTAAAATCAGGATAAGTGGAGCTGTAGAGCCAGCTCCCCCAGTTGTGCTTGGGCTGGAGCTGTGAACTTGAGCTGGAAGAGCTGTTTTTCTCCTGATTGCCATAAATGGGATACTCAGCAGCGCTTCGGAGGCTTGGATCGTCTCCTGCTTCCATAAACCAAGTGCAGAAACAGGGTGGGAGCTGCTGAAAAGCTGTTGAGCTTTGGAACAACTCGAGCCAGTCGGGGTACTTGAGGTTATTTCAGCACGAGAAATGGGGAGAACAAGAACTAGGTAGCCAGGTTTCTCTCTTGGGGCTATCAAGGGTGCTCTGACTGGATGATCTGAGAGGTCTTTTCCAACCTTTCTAACACAGTGATTCAGGTTTCTTTGGAAATCCTCCATAATTTCCAAGGGATGGGGACAATTAGTGCACTGGGAGATCAGTGAAGACCTCTAAGAAACTATAAATGAATCAGAGTTCAGATGATGTGTTTGGGAAGCGAACTCGGGAATCCAGGATAAGTTGATTTACGGGATTGAGCGCAGAAAGGAGACGACGCATCCCCAGATTTTGGCCCTTCCTCCGCGGGGAGCAGACGCCAAACGCTGCTCATGCTCAGCATTTCCCGAGCTCTGAACTGCAGCATCGCTGTGGGATCTGCACGTTCTCTCCTGCCTGGCCAGAGCATCGAATCACAAACCAATTTGGGCTGGAAGGGCCTCAGAAGTCCATCCATGGAAGAAGAAGATCCCGTACCAAACAGACAGCTCCCAAACTTCCTTTCATGAAGAATTAAATCTCTCTCTGCCGGCAGAGGGATGAGGACCAGCCAGTCTGTGGGGACTATTCAGCTTGCTCACTTGACCACGAACTCGTTATTTTTGTCCCTCTCCTTCAACCGCTTGCATGTCATTTGCATTGTTTAAAGTCAAAACACGATTCCCTCCGCTTGCAGCTACAGAACTTCTCATTTCATCCATCGCCGCTCCGGCTAGAATCACAACTTTGCATGTTATTTTGTCGACGTGCAAGAAGCAGAAGAGAAAGCAGCTTACGCTTCTAAAACGGCATTGGCTCGGCCGTGCTGATGGCAGGAAAACCACCCGCCAGGTCGCCCGAGGTGGCTCAGGATGAGAGAATCCAAGCTCCAGTCTTGTTTCTGACCACGCCAGCCCTGGGGATACCAACCTTCCAGTTTATGGTGGGTGTCCCCCCATCAGAGGGAGGTTCTTCTCCCGCTGGACTCGGCACTGGTGAGACCGCTCCTCGAATCCTGGGGTCGGTTCTGGGCCCCTCACCACAAGAAGGATGTTGAGGCTCTGGAGCGAGTCCAGAGAAGAGCAACGAAGCTGGGGAAGGGGCTGGAGAACAAGAGGAGCAGCTGAGAGAGCTGGGGGTGTTTAGCCTGGAGAAGTGGAGGCTGAGGGGAGACCTCATTGCTCTCTCCAACTCCCTGAGAGGAGGTTGTGGAGAGGAGGGAGCTGGGCTCTTCTCCCAAGGGACAGGGCGAGAGGGAATGGCCTCAAGCTCCACCAGGGGAGGTTCAGACTGAATATTAAGAAAAAATATTTCATGGAAAGGGTCATTGGGCACTGGCAGAGGCTGCCCAGGGAGGGAGTTGAGTCCCCTTCCCTGGAGGGGTTTAAGGGAGGGTGGACGAGGTGCTGAGGGACATGGGTTAGTGATTGATGGGAATGGTTGGACTCAATGATCCGACGGGTCTCTTCCAACCTGGTGATTCTGATTCCTGGCTCATCATGGCTGGCATCAGCATTGGCCCAACACGATTCCCTCTTGCCAAGCCCCTCAACTCATAGAAATTGGCTTATTCACCATTTTTTCTTCCCCTTCCCTGCCAGGTTCTCTCCTTGCTTGTCCTCCGCTACCACCCACCTCTTTCCCAATTACACCAGAGCTCCCAGTGCTCCGTGCTCACCTGCTGCCCCGAGCCAGCTCCGACACGGAGTCTGGGACCTAGTTTCCCCTCAGGGCTGTTGGAGACCATCGGCACGAGGCCTCGGCTGCTCCCTCGGAGGGTTTAGTTCCTTTGAAAGCTTTCAGGCTTCAAAAAGAACACAGGCTCAGGAGGTGGATTTCACATTGACATTTTTATTAACGCCAACTTGTTTTAAATCTTTTTTTTTGTGTCTTTTAAACAATAGCACAAAAATGTTTCAGGGAAGCAGTCTGGACAGCGAGTCTGATGACCTTCCGAAATACAGTTAAGCCACACCACATACGAATTCCTGCTAAAGAAAAAAAAAAAGTATATGGAAGTCCAACCTTTGTGTTAGAGGGAGCTGTGCCTGGTTAGTCGACCCCACTGCACTGGGAAGCGAATGATGCCACGCGGCTTGGACGTCATCATCACGCCAGTCATCACTAATTTAAGGCTTCTGAATCAAATTACCATCAACAACACCGAAAAGAACGAAAAGCAAATGTCGGGGCAGCCAGAAGGAGACTGAACGAGCTGGATTTTTGAGACAAGGAATGACACCTCGACCAGGAGAGCCCCGGCAGCAGGACTGCGGCCGCCGCCTCCCCCTTCGCCTGCGTTTTGAGGGTGTGATTTAATAAGAAAAGAAATGAAACGCCATGATTCTCTCTCTTCTTTAATGTGGCTGTGAAAGATGTTTCCTTACAATTCCGTTATCTCTAAGAAGGACATCAGCAAGTGGAACCGAGGAGGGAAGAACCGAAGAGCAACAGAACATTTTTCCTTTTTGCCGAGAGGTAACACAATAGGGAGGGAACCTACGATCCTTGGGTTGAGGAGGGGGGGGCTGCGGGGACATCTCCTCCCCAGAACCTCGCGCTTCAGCTGCTGCACAGACTCTACGTTACCTGCCTTTCCCAGTGACCTCTTCCATCAACCCATTCCTGCCCCAACCTCTCCACAGAATTCCACCGACCTAAAATCCACCGAGTTCCTTTTTTTTTTTTTTTTTTTTGTTCCCCAGGGGAGAGGGTGTAAAAAACAGAACATCTGTCGATAAGAGTGTCAGGAGGGGGTGTTAAATACTGTAACCACTGACAAGGCTCGAGGAAGTTTCACAGTTTTGTTATGCTCTATTTTATTACTATCGTATTTACAGATTTTTCTCTCTCTCTCTCTCTCTCTTTTTTTTTTTTTTTGCTGAATTGCTGATAATTTGAACAGAATCTCAATCTGGAGTGTGAGCAGGAACCAGTTAACTACATTCATTGTCCAATCCCCGTCGTCGGTTTGAGAAAAAGACTCCAAATTCTTGGCATATGAATCAGCTCTTGGGTAGCTTCTCCCTCTCCCCGGTGAGACGGCAGCGGGACCGCGGTGGTGGCGGCGGCGGCCCCGGTGGATTCACACCATGGCCGGCTGGTTCTTGCGCTGCTGGAGGTACCGGTGGATGTTCTCGGTGTCCCGCTTCAGCCACGCCGCGTTCAGCAGGATGTTCTCGCAGCACTGCTGGACAGTGCGTTCTGCCGACGGAGCGGGGTGGCTCTCGAAGAAGGCCTGGGACAAGAACCACAAAACCATCCGTGAGGGTACGAACGCGCAGAGAGCAGGCTGGATTCATAATTCATAGAATCAATCATAGAATCACCAGGTTGGAAGAGACCCACGGGATCATCGAGTCCAACCATTCCCAACAGTCACTAACCCATGTCCCTCAGCGCCTCGTCCACCCGTCCCTTAAACCCCTCCAGGGAAGGGGACTCAACCCCCTCCCTGGGCAGCCTCTGACAGGGACCAATGACCCTTTCCGTCAAATTTTTTTTCCTAATGTCCAGCCTGAACCTCCCCTGGTGGAGCTTGAGGCCATTCCCTCTCGTCCTGTCCCCTGTCACTTGGGAGAAGAGCCCAGCTCCCTCCTCTCCACAACCTCCTTTCAGGGAGTTGGAGAGAGCAATGAGGTCTCCCCTCAGCCTCCTCTTCTCCAGCCTAAACACCCCCAGCTCTCTCAGCCGCTCCTCTTGTTCTCCAGCCCCTTCCCCAGCTTCGTTGCTCTTCTCTGGACTCGCTCCAGAGCCTCAACATCCTTCTTGTGGTGAGGGGCCCAGAACTGACCCCAGGATTCGAGGAGCGGTCTCCCCAGTACAGAGGGGAGAAGAACCTCCCTGGACCTGCTGGTCACGCTGTTTCTGATCCAAGCCAAGATGCCATTGGCCTTCTTGGCCACAAGGTCCCTTCCACGATTCAATAAAAGTGCAGGCAAAGGGTAAATAATAAACCCTCCACATGTACTGCAGGGTTGGAGCAGCTGTGGACTTCAAAAGTTTTGTTTTGGGAAGTCTGCTACAAACTCTGCAGCATTTTATAGGTTAAATGGGTGAAGCTAAATAGAAACCCCTGCAAGCTGAACATTACGCTGTGAAACCACTAATTTAAAAGACTTCAATGCCACCGCTCAGCCGAAAGCAACAAAATTCAGGGATGAGGCAACAGTCGGCACAGAGGCAGAGCCATGGTTCAAAACCAAACCCCACACAGAAGCTCCCGGCTCTTCCATCCCGTGCTCCGAGTCTGGAGCCCGCAATGTTTGTCACAGACACGAATCACTTCTTTAGTTTAACATTTCTTACCTTAACTTCTGCGGCTATTTTATCATTTGCAAATCCGTCCACTGTTAGCTAAAGGAGAAAAAAACATGAACCGAGGGTAAGCGTTCAGCATTTCAAAGAGAACAGTTCAGTTTTGGTCACATAGAGGACATTCCCACAGCCACACGTACCTTTATTAGTCTGGATATTAAGAATCCACCTTGGTATCGATTATACAGTTCCTCCCAGTTGTCCCTAACAAATTTCCAAGCAGCTTTCCTCCCCTGCTTGCTGCCTCCAGCTACTCCACCAATAACAGATACCGTGTCCTGGGGACGTACCTCTTCCTGAAGAGGAAAACACAGACAAGCATTCAAAACTGTTTAAGCCAATACAGCGCGTTGGTGTCATACATTTCTCTGGTGAATCTGTCAGCAACAGCTTTCTTCCCCCCCCAGACGTTAAGACAGAACTCAAAGATTTAATCATTACGACTATTCCTCCTATTCTAGCACATTATATCAGTCATAGAATCCTGGAATGGGTTGGGTTGGAAGGGACCTCAAAGCCCATCCAGTTCCATTCCCTGCCATGGGCAGGGACACGTCCCACTGGATCAAGGGCTCCAAGCCCCATCCAACTTGGATCCAACCAGGGATGGAGCAGCCACCACTGCTCTGGGCAACCAGGGCCTCCTCACCCTCCCAGGAGAACATTTCTCCCCAAGATTTCATCTCAATCTCCCCTCTTTCAGCTTAAAACTGCTCCCCTCGTCTTATCCCTGTACTCTCTGATCAAAAGCCCCTTCCCAGCTTTCCTGGAGCCCCTTTCAATCCTGGGAGCTGCTCTAAGGTTTCCTCGCAGCCTTCTCTTCTCCAGGCTGAACAACCCCGGCTCTCTCAGCCTGTCCTCATCCAGGAGGTGCTCGCTCCAACAGCTCCACGTCCTTCCTGTGCTGAGGACTCCAGACCTGGATGCTGGATCCAGGTGGGGTCTCACAAAGCGGAGCAGAGGGGCAGAATCCCCTCCCTTGCCCTGCTGATCCCACGGCTTTGGATGCCGGACACGGCTGATTTCTGGGCTGTGAGCATGCAGAGCGCCGTATCGCGCTCTGAATGCCCCAATCGCTCGCGGGAGCTGAGGAAGCAGCAGCTTTTCCCCCCGACTTACTGAAAGTGCAAAGGTGAGAACTTTCTGAATCAGTTCTGGTTGAGAGATGGCTCCAAGAACTCGTTCGATTCGGTTCTTCTCTTCCTGCATGTCCGCTTGCTTGTGAAGCTTCAGAGCCAAAAGGGAACGGTATTAGTACATGGTGTTAAATACCAACTTCTCACCTGGCACTGCTGAACTCGCCGAGTGCAGCGGAGCTCTGAGATGAGCCTTCAAGCTCAATACATGACAAGCTGAACGTGTTTGTGAATCACCTCGCAGCTCTCCACGTCACAGACCTCATTACACGTCCATCAGTGGAAAGCACTGTCAGTAATAAACTGATGTGTTTATATAAGGTCAAGTCGGACCGTGCCTCCAAGCAACGGGAAATAATCCTTAAAGGAGAGGTGTGACAATCCACTAGGTGGCAATTTTACACTACACACGGACCTAGGAACTCCGTAACAAAGTCTTGGTGTTCAAATCATTGGTAAAACAGCAGACCGAGCACTCTAGAGGGACTCGTGGGGTGGAATATTTAGCTTTTCATCGAATAAGCTGGCAGGAAGAGCAGAACGTGCACTCACCTTCAGCATAGTGTCTAAAGTAGTACTATCGCCATGCTTCAAAACAGTTACATACACCTACGACAGAGCACAAAGAAGGAACGGCCTTCAAAAACCATCCTGTCAGAGATGCAACGATCCCTTTCTGCATCTTTGGGTTGGATTTCAGACAAGTGAGTGCATCTGGAAGGTACCAGCGCTCACCCCTACTGTTTTAAGACTGGATTTTAGTTAAAGATGCATCAACCCCTTTACTTCTTCCTCAATTTCAGCACAATCTTGGTGATTTCTTGCACAGCAAAAGACACCAGAACAAGAAACCCTTGTACCACCCAACACCTACCCAGTAAGTACTTCATGTCGCAGTCAGACTTTGTGCTTTGACGCCTGCAGAGCTTTTCCACCACCCCTGCCCTTTACCACAGAGGTTTTAAACCCAGAGGACGTAGGCTGGATGGATGTATATGAGCAGAAATCAGCTCAGGTTCAGCACTGGAGCTGAAAAGGTTTCTAAACCCAAAGAGCAACACAATTTACAGACCAGAGCTGGACTGGTACGGCTGAGCTTATCTGTTACACCCAAGTACTGGCCATGATTGAGGAATCTTACTTGATTCAAGAAACACGTCGATGTTTCCCATGCTCCCCAGTAAAATTTCCTTTATAACTGGGCTTGTCCAAGCTCCCATCACCTCTGCCAAACCCACTGTTCCCAAAACCTTGACCCTGCTTCCCTCTAGCCTCCCTGTTCTTGGAAACACAAGAGCTCAGTGCCTGGGGAACCCCAGTTTGCAGTAACCTACAGGACTCCTCAGATCAGCTGACAGGATTTGTTTTCCTTCCACGTGGTCCTTAAATCGGCGTTGGGCTTCTTCCAATGTTGCCTTGTGCCCAGCTTTTCCTAGTTTGCCCAGCACCAGACCTCTCAGAAGGGCATCCAGATGACCTAATGAGTAGGAGGAAAACAAAAATAATGGTTTGGAGACACAGGGGGAAAAAAAAAAAAAGAATGATTTGGTGACACAATTCAACAAGTAAATTAATGAAATGTTCTTCCACCTTGACTGCTCAGAGCAGAGCTGAATCACAATCCTTCCACATGTTTGAGGATAATAGCTAAAGAAACCAGGCCTCTTCTCGCTCTCCTGGGTGCCAATGGGAGAATATATTGATTTTATTTTTACAGCAAGAGGCTCGGGAGAAGATGATTCCGGCCCAACCACAACAGGCCAGGCCTGTAACCTGAGCTAAGGCAGTAATATTAACCATTTCTGCCTACAACGGACCGACTAGAACAAGTAAACATGCACCTACGCGGCTTTTCATCCTTGTAGTCTACTAAGTTTCATGCACTCCAAGAGACGCAAAGCTAGAGCAGAGAACTGTTAACAATCAGTGACCAGGCAGGAGAAGGTTTTACTGTTCTAATTAAGGCCTGAGAACAGACAGTTGTTTGGGGAGTTTGCATTTGTCTGGTTTTGATTATAGCAATGCCCCCGAATGCCTCTTCACGCTCCTCTTCCTCCCTTCTCTCAAGAACTCAAGAGTTTATTTACACACGAGTTTCCCAACCCACCCCGTGGATTTCACAGAAGTTTCCTACCCTCTCCAGGTTTGGGATCCCATCCCAGTCTCTCCCCTATCGGTGAAAAGACATCTTTCACGAACACCTGGATTTCCTCATAGAATTCTGTGTGGGACAAGAGAGTCGAGAGAATCCCCAGGTTACAGCTGAGGTCGCTCCACACGGTGTAGTTGGGCTCGTTCACAAAAGCTTCCATGACTTTTAGAACCTCTACAGTGCTAATGATTCCAGCTCGGGCCTGGGAGGGGAAAAGACACAGATTAATCTCACTTCCAGAGAGAATTAAATCGTTTAGTAGCTCATCATGTTATTTTACAGCCTTCCCTGCACATAAAGTCTGTTTTGCGGGGTTCTGCTGGGCGAGTTAACACCGGTTCAAGTGCCTTTGCTGCCTGCTCGTGGCACACAGTGCTGGCTACACTGGGTAAGCGCTTTATGAGGGAGCAGCTATATAATTATGAGCACATTTTGCAAATAAGAAACAGATTTAAGTGACTTAAGGAAACCACAGCAATGCCGGCGAGAGAAACCAAACCCTCAGAGTTACTCTCAGCCCGATACGACATCTTAACTTAACTAAAAACTCTAAAGACTGAGATTTCAGTTTGGCTCTTCATTCAACTGAGAGCGTGAAACTGCAGAAGTCACGTTTGCTTCCTGCTGTGCTGATGAATTAGCACGGCTAGCACTGCCCTTCCTCTACCAGGAACATTTTATGTTACCTCCTCTGCACTCGGTGCCGCCGACAACACCCACAGCCGCGCAGGGTCTGGGGAGTCTGGAACCAGCCCGGTCATTTATGGTACCAGAAAAGAGGTGAAGATCGATTTTTATTATCTCAACTATATTCACAGAATTGTTTGGGTTGGAAGGGACCTCAAAGATCATCCAGTCCCAACCCCCCTGCCATATTAAAACTGAAACCGAAAGAGAAGTAAAACACAATGTTCCTGGGTGTATTATTTGCCTATTTTTTTGTCCCACTGCTCTCGTGATATTTGAGCAGTGACTCAGGCAACAGTTTCAAACCCATTCACCTGAGTCACAGCAAGAGTTACAAGCTCTAAAACGAGAGACAGGATGTCAAACCCACATTCTTGGAAGTTTCTGTACACTTGCCGATTAGCAAGAACGAGAAAGTGTGTTCTGAGCTACAGAGCACAGTCATGAATTGTTCACAGGCAGCAACACCTGCTTCAGGGACAACCGCTTGCGTTGAAACAAGAACCCTCAACAGCCGCATCCTCCAGCACAGGAAAGGTTTAATGAGCCCAGCTCAATAAAGCCCATGGTGCTCATAGTATTGGATAAAGTCGTTGAGGGGGATCATGAAAACATCCTTATTTTGATGAGTTAAAAGAAAGCAAGTTCTCAACACTTAATTTGTTAAAAAAAACCTATAGTGTGTGTGTGTATATATATATAGAGAGAGAGAGAGTATAGTGCTGTTGGAACGGGTCCAGAGGAGGCTACAAAGATGATCCGAGGGCTGGAGAACCTCCTGTACGAGAACAGGCTGAGAGAGTTGGGGTTGTTCAGCCTGGAGAAGAGAAGGCTCTGAGGAGACCTTAGAGAGACCTTCCAGTACCTGAAGGGGCTCCAGGAAAGCTGGGGAGGGACTGGTTACAAAGGCTTGTGGTGATAGGACGAGGGGCAATGGGGATAAACTGGAGAGAGGCAGATTTAGACTGGACAGAAGGAGGAATTTCTTCACAATAAGGGTGGTGAGGCACTGGAACAGGTTGTCCAGGGAAGTTGTAGCTGCTCCATCCCTGGAGGGGTTCAAGGCCAGGTTGGATGGGGCTTGGAGCAACCTGATCTAGTAGGAGGTGTCCCTGCCCATCGTAGAGGGTGGAACTGGATGATCTTTGAGGTCCCTTCCAGCTCAAACTATTCCACGATTCTATAACACACCCCTACAGTGAACTGCGCAAGGAGCGACATGCAGCCTCCTTCCATAGGGTTTATAACACAAGCTAGAACTTGTCAAGCTAATTAATAGCTTGATGTTTGCAATAATCCCAAAGGCGCTTTGCCTCCAGACACTGGGAATGATACAGAGACACCAGCTCTGCCCTTACCACAGCTCTCGCTATCAGACAGAAGAGCAAAGGGTTGCTTACCAGAGAGAAGAGATCGTTCTGCAGGCCAAGCCTGTCCACAGGGGGTAGGGAGAGGTCTTTGATTGCTGGTATTAAACTCTCCAGCATGTCAGGGCTGTACTGAGTGCGGTAAAACCCTACCGTCCCAAGGTTTAACTGAAACGTACCAAAAGAGTCAAAAATTAAAAGGAGAGAACAAACAAGGCAATGCTTTTTTTCCACTTTTGAGCCACTAGAAGTTTCTCAACGCGTCACAGCTCAGAGAAGTCCACCACTTGTCACTTAAAAAGAACAAAAACCAAACCATAAGTAAAGGAGAAAGACTTCAGATTTCAAAGCAACGCTCGCTCAGAGGTACAGAAGATGGGAGAGATGCCATAAACAGAGGCTGGAGCCCAAACCAGGAGCAAGGAGAAAAACTTCTCTTCCAGGGGTAACTCCTAGCTGAGGTAAAGCACCGAGAAGGTAAAGTGCAGGACAGGTTCTAACTTTTGTAACCTCTCTCCTAGTTTTGATAGAGAACCCTTCTCTTAAGAAAGGAGACCAGTCACGGTCAGTAAACCTGATGAATCGCACTGATTCCACGCTGCTGCCTACTAGATTTTAGTGTAGATGGTCAGATATTGTGGCTGGTTGGACAACAGCACCTGGAATGAGCCAAACCCACAGCTCAGCTCACCCCCTCTTTGCTGCTGCTGCAACTTAGGCCACTCCAATTGCCAATTCTACATCATTAATTAACCCCAGGCTGCCCCTCTCTGCAGCCAGCAGCCCTACAAATCCACCTGGGACTGAGCTGGGTTGGTGCTTTCTCAGGCAGAAGAATCAAACCTTGCCCTCTTTAGACAAGGTGGGTTTGGAATTATTCATTCCTTGCTCCTTTCTGTTACGAGGGAGGACCTGGCAGCTGCAACGCTCGTGTCAGTTAATTGGGAAGATTTGATTAATATACAGAGAGATCAACCCTTGTGGTTATTTCAGTCACCTCTCTGAACGCAGCTCCAGCTCACAGACAATTACTCTTCAGGCTCAGCAGCTCACACATCAATAATCCCAGCCAGTTGCCTTCTTTCCATTTTGAAATGCAGTTTGACTGCTGCCTGCAGTGGATCTCGGCCACCACATTTCAACTCACAAAGCCTCTAATTGCACGTTGTTTTTCTGGGCTTGAACTCCAGGACAGGTTCGAATTTACATTGTCCAGGCTGCCCCGAGAAGGCAGAGCAAGCGCTAGAGAGAGGAGCCAATATTCAAGAGCAGCACAGAGGCCCAGAAACACAAGAACGCGAGGAGGGGTTAGGGAATAGAAGAGGAGATGAAATACAAGGGAACATTACAAACTGATTCCCAGCAACACGTTCTCCTTGCGACTGCTCACCTTCACCCACTGGTCGGGTTTGACGCTTTTCAAAACCACCTCGAGCTCTGGTTTGTCCATCAGTACCTGCATTTTGGCACAGGTGGGGTCCTCACTCGTACAAATACTGATGGGGACCATCCACATGGGGAAATCCTCCCCTGCAAGAGGAAACAAGAAAAAAGGGGGGGGGGCTAAGGAAAAAGAAGTACACGCACAGCACTGAGAAACTCTGCACGGTGTGCAAACCAGTTTCAGCAGCAGCAGCTGAAACTCAATGTCTTAAATTTAAGCCTAGAAAGGCACAAATCTGAAGGAGAATGGTAGTTCTAGATCTAAATATTAAGGGTATCTAAACCAGCTTTCAAGCCAAACACTCTAATTTCCATAAGCATGGGAGATGGGTGGAATCTGCGTCGTAAGACAGAGCTGGCATCTATAGGAGGTGTTTGTGTTTCAGCGCTCCCATAAAACCAGCAGCTGAGAGCGCTCCCAGCACCAGCCTCAAACTGATCATCAGGGGAAAAGCACCTCAGAGTGAGAACTGACCCAAAGACGGAGGATGAACGCTGTTCCCTGTGCAAGGAGGACATGGAAACCACGTGTAAAAACACTCGACCTTAGATTCTGTGAAGTTTTAAGAACCACTGGAACACCTAAAGCCAAGCAGAACACCCGTCTGCTCTGCAGCGCAGCAGGTTTGATCCCTCACAGTTCCTGCTGCTGTGTGAGAATAAACAAGCACGTCCCTCCTGCTCCTCACACTCATCTTACCAGTATATGGTCCGCTGGCACAGAACTTCTTCTGGACCAACTTCAACACTCTGTCCTCTTCTTGCTGGAAAAAAAGGCAAAAAAAGGAAAAAGAGAGAGAAAGGAATTATCAGAAGATCTGATCTCAGCTTCTGTGTATCCAAACGCATTCATGTACTCCCTACATTCTTCTCCAGACAGAGGAGCTACCTCAAGCCACCATTCCAGAGCATTTCATCCCTGTTAAAACTCGCGTGCCCTATTTCTCATCCAAATTTCTTGCCTGATTTCAACTTCCAGCCGGTAATCCTCCCTGCCTCTGCCATCTTAAGCATAACTGAACTGGAGAGAGAAGCAAAACTCGTGGCAAGGGGAGCTCAGGCAGACGTTCCTGCCCCCAACAGACATTTCGCACACAAGGAGCTGTTGGGTCTGTGTCACCAAAGTCCAAGCACATGATCCAGAGTGGAATAACTCTGTATTGCTTTGTACCACGTTCCTCAAGGGAGCTGAATGTCTCCTCCCACCAGAAACACGTCTGTCACCAAACACCACGACTGCGCTGCCTCCTCATCCAAGAAAACTCTTTAAATTATGGAATCACAGGACGGTTTGGGTTGGAAAGGACCTTAAGCCCATAAAGTTCCACCCACACCATGGGCAGGGACATCTCCCACTGGATCAGGGGCTCCAAGCCCCATCCAACCTGGCCTTGAACCCCTCCAGGGATGGGGCAGCCACCACTGCTCTGGGCAACTTGTTCCAAGGCCTCCTCACCCTCACAGAGGAACATTTCTTCCTAATCTCTCATCTCAATCTTCCCCCATTAATATCAATGATCCAAATCATTGGACGCAACTAAATGTGATCCTAAAAAACACAGTCAAAGGCAGAATTTTTGATCTGAAGTGCTGAAAGATGCCGGGTTCTATTTACCTGCACAGATTCCACATAAATGAGCGGAAACCCCATCTGTTTGGTCCACGTGTTCATCACAGCAGCAATAGGTTTACCACTGGCTTTTTCCAGGCTTTCCCAGAGATCCTCTGCAGAAGAAGAGTCAAACTAAGGACTGTTGGACACATTAGACGCTATCAGGGATGCCATATGGGCAGCGGGAGGCTGTATCCTTATTCCCGCTTGCCTTTCATCCTTGGGATTTGGAGTTTTTATTGAATTGCAACAGACAATAGAAAGGAACTGGTTTAAACCTCTCACTGGGGAGAGATGGCAGAAGAAAGCTTCTTTACTACTAAAAACGTGCAATCAATACCCATGGCAATAAAAGATAATAAAAATGAGCATCAAATGTTCAAACTGGTAAATATAAGAATCTTTTCCACCAGTTTTTCATATCTGAGCCAACAAAACTGAGTGAACGTGGGTGGGTTTGGGCTGAGAGAGCACGAGTCCCACTTAGACATTCACGCTCGACACACACAAAAAGGTTTAAGTAAAGAAAGCGCTGCGAGATAGGAGACGAGACTTTGAACTGTGTAATCGCACAGCGAAAGGCTCGCACGGCGAACCAATGTACTCTGTCTAAAGCAAATTGCCACGTGGATGTGGGTACAGGCAGCAAACAGCCCCTTCTGCTCAATCTCAGCCGCTCCCCAAGCAGCGAACCCCCAGGGGATGCTGAACCCCAGCCTGTGGCACTGGAAACAACAGCAATTACTGCCTTGTGTTTCCCTTCTCAGCTGGAAAATAAGAATCCGGCACTTGAGCACTAACAATTTTGCCTCCAGAAATCGCTTTTCTTAAACCAACCACAACCCCCGGGTACCTGTAGCGGCATTCTTCTGCTGGAACTTCGTTAAATACAGATTCATTCCTTTCCGAAAGTCCTGAGAACACACAACGAAACGGATAATGGCACCGGAACAGAGTCCTTTCTGCCCTCCCTCCACATTCAAGAATCAGCTAAGGATGCTTAGGATCAGTGTGGACATTTGTAACCCCTTCCCTATTTTCCCACTATCTTATTTTCTTCATTAAATTCAAACTGAGCCCAAACACCAACTGGAGAGAAATTTTTCAAAATATAGAATACATAGATTTAATTTTTTTTTTTTAAATGATATTTTGAACTCTAAAAGGACTCGACAACCCCCAGCTGGATTTTTAATACCAATCTTTTACCTCATCGCCAATGTAGTCGTGCAGCATTCGGATTACAGACGCTCCCTTGCTGTAAGAAATAGCATCGAATATTTCATCTACTTCGGAGGGATGGCCAACGCTAACCTGTGGCAAACGGGATAATTCACAGGGAGAACAATTTTAGCCACTGCAGGATTTTGATTTTGACTTCTCTCAGGAAGAAAGCACACGCATATCCCTCCCTGAACTCAGTGGATCTCTACACCCAGGCAATTAAATCTATTCACGTACGGCTGGGTGAGGACTGCTTTATAGATTAAACACATTTTAACTTAGGTTTTGGTATTTAATCACACAGACTTGGGGATTCTGCTTTAATCCTTTGGTTCAACACCGGCCCGAAAGCAAAAAGCAGTGGAAATTATTAAATTCTGGGGCAGTGAACAGCACACACTCAGGGACCACTCGATGAGTGGGTCACGCTAAAGGGACTGGTTGTGCAAGGCAAGGTCACCTCCCAACATCTACTACATCAAACACATCCTAAGCTGTCCAAAACCTCGTCCATGGTGATCTCCAGGAATTACAAGGGAGTTTTCCTTTAGCACAGATCCCAGTTGTCCTGTAACTGAGCTCGTTGCTGCTGCCTTCTCTGTCACTGAACTCCCCTAAGTAGTAAACCCAGCCAGATTCTATTTATTTCAAGACTGCCTGCATCACTCCCAGTTCTAGGAGTACAAGGCAGAAACACCTAAGGTGGCTTCGGTACAAGACACCTGAGTTTGGTAACAAGGGCTCCTTGGTTCATGTTATTGAGGAGTAAGGAAGTAGCTGCTTCTCTGCGCTCAAGGGCCAGAGAACGAACCACTAGGATCAGAAACCAACACAAGTAATGATGAGTTTTGATCAGAACTTCACTATTTCACATCAGTAGAGCAGAAATACTCCAAGAGAAGCTGTCTCCAGACCCTCAAACCTCACTTCTACTAATTCAAGACAATCCACAAAGAGGAACCACAACTTTACATTTTCCCTTGTGTTGTGAATGGTTGTGAAGTTCCTTATTTTCTTAAGGGCAGAAAAAACCCTTACGCCCAGCTGACAAGATAAGAAGTGAGACAATCACTAGCAAGGACAGAACTTACTTCAATAGGATGACTGTTGTCTAAGGCATCGAGCTCTTGAGCTCGTGTGTAATCAGCAGAAACAAACTGAGTCCAGATATCGTACTCCGGGAAACAGTGATCTACACACAGGTACTCGATCCAGGAGGCAAAGCCTTCATTGAGCCAGAGGTGGGTCCACCATTCCTGGAAAGATAAGAAGACAGAGTAAAGAATAGAACTCCAAGAGATTCGTTTCATTAACAAGATGCTTCCTGCAAAGATGTTGATGACCTCGCTTAGTGCAAATCCTTCTCCGTAAAGGAGTCATCAGCCCAAGGGGAGGAATTGGCACTGAGTAACAGCCTTCCCCTCTGCCCAAGGCTTTAGAAACTCTGCATGGAGAAGAACAGCATCAGCGACAATCAAGGATTTTTGCGACAGATGTGGCCACCAGTGAGTTAAGCAGTAGCACTGCGGGCAACACGACAACGGCACCTTTGTCAAATCCAACAGCAGCAGCTGCAGGAGCCTCATTCTGTTTGGGTTTGGTTTGTTTACTACAGAGTGTGCTTACCTAAAGGACAAAACCTGGAACCTGAAAGTGCCTCCTAGACTCGGGGATCCTGCTGTCTCATAAACCTGGTTTTTTCCACCAGCCAAGGGGGAGCTTTGTTTTTTTTAAGATAAGAATGTTATACTGATGCTTTAAAATCCATCCCTTCATTTCTAATATAGAATCATGAGGTTGGAAAAGACCCATCGGATCATCAAGTCCAACCATTCCCGTCAATCACTAACCCATGTCCCTCAGCACCTCATCCACCCGTCCCTTAAACCCCTCCAGGGAAGGGGACTCAACCCCCTCCCTGGGCAGCCTCTGACAGTGACCAATGACCCTTTCCGTGAAAAATCTTTTCCTAAAGTTCAGCCTGAACCTCCCCTGGTGGAGCTTGAGGTCATTCCCTCTCGTCCTGTCCCCTGTCCCTTGGGAGAAGAGCCCAGCTCCCTCCTCTCCACAACCTCCTTTCAGGGAGTTGGAGAGAGCAATGAGGTCTCCCCTCAGCCTCCACTTCTCCAGGATTAACACCCCCAGCTCTCTCAGATGCTCCTCTTGTTCTCCAGCCCCTTCACCAGCTTCGTTGCTCTTCTCTGGACTCGCTCCAGAGCCGCAACAGGATATACATAGGCAAGATAAGGAAATCAGCTATGGATATGGAGGAAGAAAACACCCTTTTTCTTCCATCGCTGCCTTTACCAGCCATCCTTTGGGTGCAGAAGTGGGGGTTCCCCCAGCCCAGCACGGCTGTGACCATACGAGCCCTTAAAGAACCCGGCCAGGACAAGAACCGACCCCAGGCGCTGCTCTCCAAAGAACATTTATCCCATTTATCCCAGGGAGGGTGGGATCCCGTAGGGAAAGCTGCCACTGAAACTCCATACGGATAAGCCTTGCTTTATTTTTAGAGCAGAGACTATCCAATCTTCTTTTACTTTTCTGATCGCCTCTGTTTCCAGGACAAGGTTCCAACACACACAGACCGGCGGTGCCAGAGCATTAATGCCACTGCAGAATAAATTCTTGGGCAATTAGGTTGGACTCCTCAATCTTTTCACCTCCCTGTTCTTCTCTCTTATCCCACTGCTCACGAGTCGATTTCTGCCCCTGGAAGCATTCAGATTTCATTTATCTTTGCACACGTTGTGCTGGCTGATAAGGTCTGGTGCTGGCAGACCCAGGACGCTGCGGCTCTCTGCTGCGCTGAACGCAGCTCAGGTTAGAGAGGAGAAAAAACTGACTTTCTAGACACTGAGCACTCACCCTGGAGTGTCTTTTCATGTTTTACAGTTGCACCATAAATAACGAGAGAAAAAAATTCTTAATGACAATTTTCTGGAAGACCCCAAACTTCAAAACGAAAATAAAAAGCTAATTCAATGTAAATTTGAGAGATTCCTGTAACCGATCCTGTCTCATTGCCACATTTTCCATGATCAGAAGGACCACGTGGTGGTTCATGGGTCACTAACAGTCCCCCAGGCACTTGCTCGTGTGCTCTACTCACACGATGCCAGCTCTCCTCACTTCCAGCTGTTCAGCAGCACTAAAAGCTAAAACTCTATTACTTTAATATCACTTTTCCAATTTGGGATCGCATCACTCTCACGTGGAAGCTGCCTACGCTACCACAAACAGGAATGGACGCTGCTGACCTGACCTTAAGAGGCACTGTAGAAGCTTGACAAGCTTGGCTCAGCGTTGTGATTAATAATCTCCATCCATCCATACTGGGTGCTGGAGTTGGGGTTGTTCAGCCTGGAGAAGGCTCCAAGGAGACCTTAGAGCAGCTTCCAGTACCTGAAACGGCTACAAGAAAGCTGGGGAGGGTGTGTTCACAACGGCTTGCGGTGATAGGACGAGGGGCAATGGGGATAAACTGGAGAGGGGCAGGTTTAGACTAGACATAAGGAGGAATTTCTTCGCTACGAGGGTTGGGAGGCCCTGGAACAGGTTACCCAGAGCAGCGGTGGCTGCTCCATCCCTGGAGAGGTTCCCAGCCAGGTTGGATGAGGCTTGGAATCCCCAGATGTCCCTGCCCACGGCAGAGGGGTTGGAACTGGATGATCTTTGAGGTCCCTTTCAACCCAAACTATTCTGTGAATCTAGGATTCATTTCAGCAGCCCAAACCGCAGAATGAGGCAGGTTTGAAGCTCCAGAAGCCAGGCTTTTTAAAATTGGTTTCTTGCAATACAAGCAACTTCCTAACTCGTGAAATATTTGGTGTCCAGTGTCCGTTTGTGGGAGTCTAGCAAAGGGAACGCCCCGTCTAATGAAGAGAGTAAGCTGAAGCCGTTTGTTAACGGCAGAAGCTCTGACAGGTACAGGCTTCAGGTTTCAGCGCTAAGTGGAATTTATTTACACATTTCAATCTTACTGCCTCAGATTTGCTCGCTTTAATTCCCACCAAAATGATTTAAACGTCAATCCGAGCAGCCAGGTGGCTCCCTAAAAATCCCAAGCAAGGGCGAGTTACTACCGAGCAACTTCTCAGCTGCTGGACTGAAACAATTTGCAGCGCTGAGCTGGGACTGATACACCCGCTCTGTAGAAAAGCCTGGTGAGCGAATCACACCTACCTGGAAGGAAAACAGTGATTTATTACTTCTAAGTCACCTGACTGGCCAAAATCACCTCCTCCGCTCTAACTAGGAGCTGCATTCAAACAACTGAAAATTACTTCACACTGAAAAGATCTAGCAATGCTTCTGGAGAACATACTAGTGAAGAAGAAAGTGGTGATAAAGCTCTGTTTCAATGTTTAATTGGTTTATTTCAAGGTTCGCATGCCTGCAATTAAGGGGCACTTGAATAAACACACGATACGAAGCACACAGCAAAAAAAACCAGAAGAACTTGTAATTGTTAGATACCATGGTCACAAGGTTTCCAAACCACTGATGAGCAAGTTCGTGTCCTACAACCAGAGCAACCCACTGGCGAGATGAAGAGCAGGAATTTTTGGGGTCGATGAGCAATGCAGTCTCCCTGTATTTAAGAAAGAAAGAGAACTGAACAGAGCAGTACGTGCCTGGGGAAAACACACACTCAAAAGCAGGTTAAGTTACCTAAGCAAGCTAAAAAGTGATTGTACAACTGAAAAAACACCCACAAAAGCTACTTCAGTTTAGGCATCAAATTATTTTGTTAAGTTCCACAGCTGCGGGAATGCTTTGGAGCTATAATTCCTTACCGCATGCAAGAAGGCAAGTGCAGAACCCAGACAGGAACAGGAAAGTCGATCCTTTATTTATAAAAGAGCTCACCTACATCATCTAGGAACCTGAACCGCATCTCCCACATTGTACACACAACCAGCCTTCTCCATCTCCCTCCTCCCCAAAGGAATTCCAGCTCTCCCAAGCCACATGTGCTACTGCAGAGGCACCAGGGTCTTGCACAGGCTGCTATAACCCCCTGCCACGACTCGGTGGGTCACCAGAAAGGGCTCTGGACCACTGGGACTCAGGAAAACCTGCATCCCAAACCATCGATGGTGCCTGCAGGTCGTGTCCACCTTTTGTCGCCAGAGGAATAAAGCAAGAAGCCAAACTCAGCATAAAGAGGGGACCAAAAAAATTAATAGCGTGATTAAGAAAGTTTCCAAAACTTCTTTTACCACAGGGAGAAAAATACCAGGTTTCATCAGGATCGCAATAAGCAGACAATTTGATTTTAAACCTGGGATCCAATTTCCATCTCGATTTTTTAAGGCCAGATTAAAAATTCAGTGGAAGAAATTCAGGCTCTTCCAGGATGTGAAGTCCGAAGCTTAAAGACTAATGTTAGAAAACGAAGGCAAATCTCTCTAACCACGAGCAGAGATAATACAACAATCAAGCAAAAGTACAAAGCTTGATCAGACAAAAAAAATTACTGAAAAGGAAGGCAAGTTAGTAGTTTTGATTTACTCACATCCACATGGTTACCCTGTAGTTGCTAAATTTATCAACTTGCCTACAACATAAGCAACTCTTCCCGCTGCGTCAGTAACTTTTACGGGGGGGGGGAAAAGCAGCCAAGAAAGTTCTTTTGCAGAACAGGCAGTGCTGCCAGACACCGAAAAACCTCACCCCTCGCCTCGGACAGCGGCTCTAACAGCTCATTCCTGCCTTCCCCAGGTTTGTACAACGCACGCCGCTGCAGAAGCCTAAATGATCCCAACCGAAGCAAGAGCTGAAGGTATTTACTTAGTCTTATTTGGGATGACAGCCAATAATTACAGCTCCCTAAAACTAATCCAATTACTTCCAAGAATTAGCGAACAAAGAGGGGGAAAGACAGGATTTTAACAGCATACCTATAAGTAACAAGGCCCCAGTTCTCCATGGCACCTTTATAAAATAAACACAAAGGTTTATTGATATGGATACACACCTCTTCCTAAATGTTTTAAAATTCAAATCAAATACAGTTCATCAACAAAATGGGTTACTTTACCAGCAGCAAAGTCTGCAATAGCTATGAGATCAATTTTAGGAAGAGGGTAAGGAACATTGAAGTAGTCCTTATAAAAAGGCAGAGTTTTAACAGCAACCTGGAAGAAACGAGAGGAGAAATGTTAACACGGAACAAGTAAAACTTGGAACACGTGTGACTGATGCCACCGTAAGGAAGCGCCGTACACACGATTTCTTCCAGGAGCCCCGTTCCCAGCTCCCAGCCCCTTGCTCTCCTAGGCCTGTAGCTTATCAGTGCTTCTCATCATCCTTGGACCAAAATCTGCATCACCCTATCAGAACTGAATTAAACCATCTGTTCCCCCCATCATACAAATTAATTTGTCCACAACTGCAATATCAATTATAACCGAGACCCATCTCTTTGAGCCATTAAAGCCAAACTGCTCCTCGGGAGCTTTGCTTGGGTTCGGGTGATCAAAGAGAGGAGAGCACCCCGCGCCACAGCAAAACCGGAGTCGCCCTGAGTGGATTTACCTCTAGAGCAAACCTTCCTTGTTCCGCTTTGCCAAGGGGAGTGTAAACGCGCACTGCGACGCCGTCCTGGGACTTGGCCTCCACGCAGTCATATTCCCCCACCACAAACGCCACCAGGTACGTCGACATGACAGGCGTGCGAGCAAACTTCACTTCCACCAGGTTTTCATCGTCGGGGTACGGCTTCCTATCAATGGCATTCTTCAGCGTGAAAGGGAATCGGTTAGAGCCATGGAAGTGAAACTGGATTACACAATCCATCTGACTGTTTCATCATTATGAGTCATGCATGTGAAATGAAAGGACTTTTTATGATTTTAAAATACAGACCATGGTGTGGTTCTCCTCCTAACTAAAAAGGCCCCATCACAGAATCATAGAATTCCATCATCGATTGCATACGGAGGTGTGTTTTTATAATATGAACATGAGCCAGCAGTGGCCCAGGTGGCCAAGAAGGCCAGTGGCACCTTGGCTTGGATCAGACACGGCGTGGCCAGCAGGTCCAGGGAGGTTCTTCTCCCTCTGGACTCAGCACTGGGGAGACCGCTCCTCGAATCCTGGGGTCAGTTCTGGACCCCTCACCACAAGAAGGATGTTGAGGCTCTGGAGTGAGTCCAGAGAAGAGCAACGAAGCTGGTGAGGGGGCTGGAGAACAAGAGGAGCATCTGAGAGAGCTGGGGGTGTTTAGCCTGGAGAAGAGGAGGCTGAGGGGAGACCTCATTGCTCTCTCCAACTCCCTGAAAGGAGGTTGTGGAGAGGAGGGAGCTGGGCTCTTCTCCCAAGGGACAGGATGAGAGGGAATGGCCTCAAGCTTCACCAGGGGAGGATCAGGCTGGACATTAGGAAAACCTCTTCCCAGAAAGGGTTATTGGGCACTGTCAGAGGCTGCCCAGGGAGGGGGTTGAGTCCCCTTCCCTGGAGGTTTAAGGGACGGGTGGACAAGATGCTGAGAGACGTGGTTTAGTGACTGATGGGAATGGTTGGACTCAATGATCCCGTGGGTCTCTTCCAACCTGGTGATTCTATGATTCTAATATATACATTATATTCCATGCACATCAGTCATCAGCTGCTGTTCCTCAAGGAGAGCATCACCTACACCTCAATAAAGCACCAGGCTCTCACTTAAGAGCAGAAGCAGAACCCATCACCACGTGGGCAAGGCTAGACTTCACAGGTTACTGTGAAAGTTAACTACTGGAATGAAAAAAAAGTCTATTTTTAAACTCACTTTCTCTTCTCCAGCAATAACTTTGAGAAATAGTCACACCATACTTAACATAGTGACCTGAGAAGACTGAGGTTAGACATCAGGAAGAAATTCTTCATGATGAGGGTGGGGAGGCCCTGGGAAGTGGCGGCTGCCCCAGCCCTGGAGGGGTTCAAGGCCAGGTTGGATGGGGCTTGGAGCCCCTGATCCAGTGGGAGGTGTCCCTGCCCATGGCAGGGGTGGAACTGGATGGGCTTTGAGGGCCCTTCTGACCCAAACTGTTCTATAATTTTATAATATCTGCACTCCGGGTCTGGTTAGAAACATGCTTATTTATCTCTAGTGCTCTGTCTGCTTGTGTATCTGCAACAGAAACACACACAGGCGCTTTTGTTTTCCTCGTTGCTCTTAATCAAGCAGCATGTGGTCCAAGAGATGCTAAAACTTTGGTTTGTACAGCCTGTTCAGGTTGTGCGCATCAGACATCAGAGCATCACCTATTTAAAGCTTCACCTAATTTAGAGCTGCTTAACAATAGCCTGCAAGACAGCTCATACACCTCACTCTCCATTATCAAAACACACTATTAACTATCAGATAATCAGCTGACATTCTTATAATTTGATTGAAAACGCCGTTTACTCGCACATCGAGAACTTACCATGTTCGACAAAGCTACCCTGTCTCTAGGAACCACCAAAGAAATATCAAACGTTGCCTTAATAGCAGGCTCATCCCAGCACGGGAAAGCTCTGCGAGCATCAGTCGCCTGGAGGAAACAAGAGCATTAAACAAATAAATCACACGAGACTGCGGCGATAAAACACACACACAAATTTACAGGCAAGCACTTGGGTGAATGGTTGGTGTAGTCTCTTCACTGACACTCCTGACCTCAGCATTTAATTTTTACGAGGTGGAGGGGCAGCTTCTTTCACTTTTGGTTTAAAGAAAAAAACAAAACAAAAAAAACCCCACAGCTGAAAAGCTCTCTGTGCTCTGATGGAATTCTACAGCCTGGGTGAAATTTAGCAGAGTCACGGCAAGAGCAAAGCTCAGTCATGTGAAAGCAGAGAGAGCGCCCAGGCGCTCGGAGGCCGCGCGCACAAACCCACCTATTTATATTCTGCCAGCAGAACGCACCCAAGAAACATCCTATCGGGACGAGAACGTGCTCTGGTTTTATGTAACCAGGCAGGTAATGCTGAAATTACATGGTAGTAGAGAAATCTGGCATGATGTCCAGGCTTTATATAATAATTGAGACAGAAGCTGGCTCTCAGGAAGGTGCTGAGATAAAGGCAAACTGTCCTATTAAACAAAAATTCGTACACTTCATAAAGGAGCGTTCTTCAGAGGGATTTGACCACATGTGAATAAATAGCTGCTCCTAAACACTGCAGCTGGTGTGTATTTACCACCCTTGCGCATCGGCACCATCCTCAGCTGCGCAATCGGCCAGAGCCAGAGTGTCCTGACCTTCAGGCCACAAGGTAAAGGCTGCTGTGAGCCTTGCCCGGCCACACTGAGGGCAAGCAGCACAAAAATACAGTTTTTTTTACCCAGAGGGCGCAGCTGAAGCTGGGAAATCAGCTGTCCTGCACACAAATCCTACACGAAGAAGGACATTCCCTGAAAACAAACCCACATCCCGTACCTCGAACTGAGTGACGGCAGCGTAGCGCGTTTCTCCTGTAGGGGTAGTGTATTTACTCCGGTAAAAGCCTTTCATTTTATCATTCAGCTCCCCTACAAAGTCTATCTTCAGCATCCCCGTGCCTGTAACACAAACAGAGGGGACACTGTTATCTACGTGTGCCAAATGCAACATAGATTGGGGCTGGACCTTCAGCCTTCTCTCTGAAATGAGATGTCCCTCCGGTTCGATGACCCGGTGGGTCTTTTCCAACCTGCTGATTCTATGATTCGTTCCCCTATCGCTGCTTTGCCAGCCCCCTCTCAAGCCCCTCGCTCTCCCCACACAAAACAAGCTCCAGCAGAGCAGGGCAGGCAAAGCTGGACTCCTCACAGCGCTTTAGCGTTGATCGGAGAGCAGTGGCTGCTGCACAAAGTGTTCTCATCCTCTAAACGCAAAGCAAAAACCAGGACAGACCCACCTGATGCCACTGGAGAAGTCGGATCCCACGATCCCGACCTCTGAGTACAGTTGCAAAACTATAGGACGGCTCCTCAGCAATAACAAGGATCCTGTGGAATTCACCACAGCAGCCAAGCCAGGCTGAGTTCAAGCTCGTAAGTCAATTAGACCCAGGATTAATTGGTCCTTGATGTGTCAGTGCAAAAGGGGAAACCGGATCTTGCTCAGAGAGGCAGCGAGCCAGTACCCCACAGAACAGAACACTAAGGTTTTATCACTCTGGAATCTTTGTGTTTGTCGAGATGAAATAAACTCACTTTATTCAAACTGAAGAGCTGAGTTTCAACTGACAAACTCCTCAAAGCGAAAACCAGCAGCAGTTTGAAAGGAACTGGCGGGTTTGCCCCTAGGAAATGCTACAATAGCTCAGAAGAGCTCGTTCTCAGTACACAGATCACCAGTATCTAACACAAACAGCTCCAAGCCCACCTCCCAACAGCAGCTAAGCAATTACAGTTGCCTCAGGTGTTGGAAGCAAAAGCCACCATTAGTGAAGCTTTTCCAAGCCCAGAGGCTCACAGAGTGGGTTGCATTAGACACACTCCATCAGGAGCACCCAGTTAGAAACGTCAGGGGAGACAGAGCTGTCCTGCTCCAGCTTTTCTAAGTGCAAACGGCTTAAATACCCAGTTGAAGCAAGCAGGAGGCATAGAAAGAGCTCTTACCTTTCTGAAGGGTACTGGGAAAGGAGAGAGTAACCTTTTCATCCTCATTCTGGTAGTTGAACCCTGTGGCATGTACCTCTGGAACAGAAAAACAGGCACCTGTGTTCGAAACCAGCCCCAGAGATGTTTTTGTAACTCGCCAACATTTCAAATTCACTGAATTGCTTGAAGCCCATAGCAAGATGTGGTTCCTGAGCAAATGAGTGAGGACTTGGAATTACCTGGGATGATATAAACGCAAGCAGCCACCGAAACACCAGAGTTCCAGGTTATATTACCTTGCTGCAGACAACTGCTGCATTTACACTGAATCTACAAGGACCTCCGTGCTCCTTCCACACCCCTTCCATACATCCCAGCCGTGGGAATGCTGTACACAGCAGGGAAGCTGCGCCGAGCCATGATGCTGCATTTTTAACCTGTAAACCTGCACAAAAGCAGCGTCCCGTATGGCACCAGGAGTGCCTGAAACAACGACACCAGCCCTGACGTGGCAAAACCCTGAAAAAAAACCCTCCCCTCGATGTCAAACGCTCCCGTCAGCACAGCAGGATTCTCACTAATTATTCCAAACAGGATGCTGGTGATTTATTTGACTAATTTGCGGGTCTTGCTTTTAAAAGCACGCTGATAACCACAGCGAGGTGGTCCTGTTTGGTTTTAACCACAACGAGAAACACAATGTTGATTGTATTTAAAAGCTCCCTCCAGATCCAGGGTCCTATCGTAGAGATTAGGTACCATCCAATAAGGGACCCAAACCAGCATTGGATCTGTTTGTGGATGCACACGTCCGAACGAGGAAACCAAGCTGGATGGATGGAGGGAGGGAATGGGGAGACGGGAATTCAACTGTCCTGCAACTCAGAGTCGGCAGAGCCCCGAGAGAGCACCCGCTGTGGCTTCTTCTTTCCTAATGCAACGAGTCCCCCTCGCTGCATCCAAGGTGATGGACATCTGTGCTCCTTCAACCAAACAGATCTAACACATCGAGGTGGGACCTCATTTCGAGATTCTACCACCTACGTCACTCCACACACAGCCACTGCAGTAACTGGTTGTCTTTAAGGGATGCAAACCTGCACCAGACAAGTGATGCCTTCTACGGCACAGCAGCATCCTGGAGCACCAGACCTGGTGAGCCTGGACACAAGGATGCATCCTTCCACACAGACACACTGAAAAATAATTTCAGATGAACAACTACAACAAACACAGCTCAGTGGGGTTTGGAAAGGCATGGGAAATGCTCAGAGCACTTTGAAGGAACAGCGTTCTTAGTGCAAGGTGCTTGTGCCATCCTACTCACTCCACTCAGGACACCAAAACGCTTGCGAGGGGCTAATGACCCTTCAAAATTGACCTAGGAAGGAAGACTCAGTAAACAGCTTCAGGTATTTGAAGCAGATCCTGGGTTTGAGTGGTCACAGAGAAAAGGACAAAGCGCTGTGACACAGAGAGGTAACCATTCTAAGAGAAGAATGTGCCCCTACCTCAACTTCTTCATCACAAGCAATTCTGAGTGATGAAGCTCGTTTGAAACAACACTTTAATTTGCAGAATGACCCATCTTCCACCCTCTGGTACCACTGCAAGAACCCAAGTGTTGGATTTTGGAGGCAACCCAAGCACTCGTGCAATGCCCAGGGAAGTTGTACCATACGTGACATAACTGGAAACACATTTTTATTTTCATCAAATTAAAAGTGCTATTTATTCTGGAATAGCACAACTTCAGCCTCAAGATTGAGTTAATACCAACCCCTGCTCACAGAGAACACAAACGCAGAAATTGCATGAAAGCGTTCGTCTTAACTACTGGCTTCACAGCGCTCTGCTCAGTGTTTATTCAGAGTTCACTGCCACGCTGGGGTGTGGAATACATAGATGTTTACACTAAAACAAGCAGAGCTGGAAAAAAAAAAAACAGTACAGAAACAAATTCCAGAAGAAAAATTCTATACAGGATCAAGTAGAACTTCAGTCTGTGCTGAGGAGTTCCAAGGTGCTTAAAATCAACTGAGAGAGGCATGAGCTGGACCATTCAAACACAACACGTGTCAAGGATGCTAAAACACCAGCAAACATTGGGCAACGAGCAAAAAAAGTAAAGGTTCAGCTTTTCTTCTTCCAACTCTGTGGATACTAAGGAAGGAAAGAGACAAAAGAAAGCTGGAGAGAAGATATTCAGGGAACAACGCGAACACATAACACGCTGGTCTGAAAGTGGAGCTGACTGCATTGGTTAGATCTGATGAGTGTGGATCTTTGGATCACAGGATGGTTTGGGTTGGAAAGGACCTTAAGCCCATAAAGTTCCACGCACACCATGGGCAGGGACACCTCCCACTGGATCAGGGGCTCCAAGCCCCATCCAACCTGGCCTTGAACCCCTCCAGGGATGGAGCAGCCACCCCTGCTCTGGGCAACCTGGGCCAGGGCCTCCTCACCATCATAGAAGAATATTACTTCCCAAGATTTCATCTCAATCTCCCCTCTTTCAGCTGAAAACCATTCCTCTCATCCTAACCCTGCCCTCCCTGATCAACAGCGATACCAGGCTGCCAATCGTGGTGGAGGGAAGGATGGGCTGAGACCCTGGTGGGAACGCGTGTCAGGAACACCGCTGGCTGCCGGACACCCTGCGGTTGCTGAGCTGTAATCAGAGACAAGACAAAAACCTGAGAAAAGGCTGATAGCGATCAGTTCAGGAAATTCAGAAACACTCCTCAGACCTATTTTAAAGTGCCCACAGCCAAGCAAACGCAGTTATATCTCTTCACAGCTTCTAATGGCAACACCGGGATTGGGGAGCGCAGTTCCAACCCCCTGAAACCCAGAAACACAGAAGAATGCACGTTATGCAGATCTTCTGCCAAAAGCTGACAATGAGTATCGCGTTTCCCCTCCTCCTCCCCCAGATGTGAAGTTCTTCAAAGCGTGTCTGAATTTGCAGCCCCACCACGTTATAACCTTTTTGACCCGTACTAAGAAAGCCATGGAAAAACATTCCCAGTGCTAGAAGAAGGTGAAGACCTCCAAGTTTTTTTCCCCTTCTACAACAGCCTGGGAAAGCACATTAACGCACGCAGAAAGCAACCTGGTTTCAAAGAGCTTCTCAACCTTTAATTTCGTAGCGTTAGATCCCAATTACCCTCAGGTTAGAAGCAATGCTTAAACAAGTTGTAGTTTAAATAGGCTGCCAGCAGCCACCTCCGGAGCGATGCTGTGTACTGTCTGCACGTAGGGGTCACCCTCTAAGGTTGCTCGGGAGTCGGTGCTGTCCCAGCAATGTCCCACTTGCCAGGACAACCAGCCTGCAATGAACACGCAAAGGGACATCTGGAAGCTGAAAAGGGTAGCGCTCGCTCACAGTCTCAAGCCACGCGCTCCTTGAGGAGCCAGCACCTCCAGGAGTGACTTCCCACACAACTCCAGTGATGTTTTATAATCCTTAAAGCAGCTGCTTATACATCGGTTTCCGAAACAGCAGAATAAGTTCAAACAAATGTAACTTTGACTCTTTCACTAACTCTCGAGCGCTAATAATTCAATCCAGAGCAAAAGAACCATGGAAATCCAGAAACAATGCTTTTTGTTAGAGCTTAAGAGAAGTGCTTATAACGAAGATGTCATTGCAGGAAAATGCTGTCTGAATTCCTAACAGTGTGGAATACAAAGGCTCCTGAAGAGAACAGCGCAGCTTTGGCAGCTTGCTGAAGTTGGAGAGTTTGGCACGGGCGAGGTTGCAAGTTAATCACTAGCACATTAGGGCAGAGGCTGGAGCACGGCGCTTGAGAAAATAACGCTGCCAGCGCTCCCCGTCTTGGGAAAAAGGCATAAAGCTCAGATCGAGCCCTTTTCCCAAACTCAAAGCGCTATAGATCCAATTTCACAACAGCGTTTTAAACAAATTCCAGCCCTTTCACACAGAACTCCCTGCGACTGTGTGGTAACCAGAGGGAGACTTCAATTCACGAGCCCGATTCCTGCGTTACACACTTATAACCGTGGTCCCTGGCCAAGAGCGATATCAAACGCTCGTGTATTCCAGCGCGTGAGAGATGGAATTTTTTCAAGTAGCCTTCGTTCCACAGCCTGGAGAAGTCACAGGCAATTAAGGTACGGCAGCTTAATGAACTTGCATCCATCAGCTGAGCTGCAGCGACTGCATGCACTCTGCTTGCTCTCTGAATCAAACACGTTACCTCAAAACGCCCACAGATAACACCGTCCTCCTGCAGCTGCTGAGCTGAGCCGATGCAATTCCCGAGGACGCTGATGCTTTCGAGCCCTTTTGCATCTTTTCACGTGTTTCAAACGGTGGTTGTAAAACCCTTAAAGGAGTCGGAAGGATTCGGACGTAGCAGATGCTCCCAAACTGCCTCTGAAGGAGACACGCCAGGACCACGGCTCAGCCTGCAGACAGCGCTGACGATCTGATGATGATCTTCTGGTGTTGTTCTGAACTATCAGCTGAGGCTCTGGTGGAACCAGCACCCGAGCACGGAACCTGCACCCCGAGCACGTCCCTACCACACCAAGAAGGAAAACACGACGATAACCATTTCTGGCCTCAAAACCTTCTGAAAGCTAAGTACAAATCAAAGTTCACTCTATTATTTCTGCTAAACAAACATCACTGCGGTTGCTTGCAACGTGCTATGCAAAATTGCCAAGTGCTACCCTCCAAGGGTCTCTTATTCAAGAAGCTCCTTCAGATCTCTGCTATCTTAAAAGCTTTCCAAGCTGAAGACAACGTAACTCATGGATTATAACTCCATAATTCAACAGCTCCTTACAAGAGACTCACAGGAAGCTCAAACTACTTTGCATCCACTAAGTATGAAACCCAATCCTCTAACATTTACCTGGAGAACCAGTTGCCTTGGGAACACCTTGGTGGTTCTTATTCGTTTAAGCACAGCCAACCACGGGGACAACGGCAGCACAGCACCTGCTCACCAACACGCTCAGGCTGCACAAAACCACTAGCTTACAAATGCTAAAATATCCAGCTTTTAGGAACAACAAACCCAGCTGCTCCCGGTGAGGAGCGCGAGGAGCTGGGCTCAGCTTGAGCAGTGGAAAATCAGCCTTTCGAGGAGCTCTGTTCCACTGCAGCAGACCTGGCACGACCAGCAAATCCACAACCGCCACGCTTGTTTTGTGACGGAACAGGGAATATTTCTGCTCCCAAATACCACGTAATCGATGTCTCCTTGTTTATTATCCACTCTCACTCAATTGGGCATCACGCAGCAGAACTGTTCAGTCCGACTCTAAAGCTGCAGAGATCCTCCCTCGGCTGCCTCTCAAATATCAAGCAATAATCTGATTTCCTGGCAAATCTGCATTAAAATTCCAAAGGCCAAGCCCTGCCCTCTGCTCTATCCAACTCTAGAAGGGTGAGAAGGAGGGAAAACAAGCCACGGTTCCAGCTGTGATCCCAGCACCCCAGATGAACAAGAATTGTGAGGAAAATAGCAAACTGCTCAGCACAAAAGCCAACGGATCACCCAAACACCAGGGAAAGGGGCCTGTGGGACAAGAAGTTCTCCTTTTCACAGCCACTTTTTGGAACAGAACCACATTTGAAAGCAGATAAGTGACCGCTTATCTTTTGTCTCACATTTCCAGACAAGGGTGAGACAAACCCTTCCCCGCTGAGGTACAGAACTAAGAGAAGAAACAATTCTTCACTGGAGCCTTTACAGGAGAGGACGTCACCACCTTCTCCCTTGCTTCCAAACACGCCGTAAGGGCGGTCGGAATGAAGCTTGGCTCAGCACCCAGCTCCGATCCACCCAGCTGGTATTTCTTTTGGGTCACCAGATATTTCGTACCCTGGTTATGCAGTTACCATCCAAGACCTGAGCACGCTGGAAGCACTAGGAATCCTGGCTCTGCACCTGTGCCATTGTCCTTCTAGCACCATCATACCTGGCTGGCAGTTTCCTAACCCAAAGGATATTTTAAGCCCATGGAACACGAGCGCAATCGTAGCAAACGTGCTACAAAACTGCACCTCAGTTATTTATGACACCGCAGCCCGAGCACTGCGCTCACCGCGTTCAAAGCTACCTGGAAAATCGGAACAAAGGGATTTGAGCCACAGCGTTCTTGGGTTTAAGTTTCCATTAAGCTCTACCATTAATCCTCTGAAGTTACAAGGCGAATATATCACTACTAACAAATAGAAAAACGGATCCCTAGGAGAGGGAAATCATCTCTGAAAACAACAAAGATAATGCATTACAAAAGAGACTGGGAAGAGACTTATTCCTAGGTCCCTTTCCCATTTATTTTCATTTTCTCAATGACAAAATAAAGAGTTACGAGGTAGTTTGGGCCCGTGGCGCAGTGGTGGGTGGAACAGACTCCACACACTCTGCTATTACCACCACTCTCATTATCGCCTCATTACTCAGTACAAGAAATAGCTCCAGGAGAGCTTAGCAACGCATGGGACCCAAACAACCGCAGCTCACTAACACAGCGTGCGAACAGAGCGCCAGCGTCCGACTCCGACGGAGCACGTAGGAACCAGAGCGTCGGTCTGCTGCTGCCGACACTCGGTGGCCGGGCTCCAAGCCCTTTGGGAGTGCCCTTCCCTGCGCCCTCCCTCGCTGCGACTGCGGATCCTGAATGGATTTCTGCTTTTCTACAACACACTCACCGAAAGCTGCTTGCTCAGGACACTTTCCCATCTGCCCCAGCACCGCTCGCTGCTCTCACCGGAGCAGAGTCACTGGATTCTTTAATATCACATAAAAAAAGAGTCCAACCGATTTAAAGGCAAAGGCTCGTTGCAGACGTTCCACTTGGCACGTACAAAACTATCAGCCACAGGGTAAGGTCACAACAACAAGGATTGAAATCAGAATCATAGAATAGGCTGGGTTGGAAGGGACCTCAAAGCCCATCCAGTCCCACCCCTGCCATGGGCAGGGACACCTCCCACTGGATCAGGGGCTCCAAGCTCCATCCAACCTGGCCTTGGACCCCTCCAGGGACGAGGCAGCCACAACTTCCCTGGGCAACCAGTCCCAGGGCCTCACAGCTCTCATCATGGAGAAATTCCTCCTTATGTCTAGTCTAAATCCACCCCTCTCCAGTTTATACCCATCGCCCCTAGTCATTACAAGCCTTTGTAAACAGTCCCTCCCCAGCTTTCTTGTTGCCTCTTCAGGTCCTGGAAATTGTCCCCATCACACCCAGCCCAGAAAAATCAGTATTTCTTCTCCTTTTTAGGTGTTCAGACACAGCCCTTCTTTCTCCACAACCTCCTTCGGCTGCCACACAAGCAAACTAGAGACGTTTAAACCTAACCAAAGGAACACCCTGCTCCTATCCATTGCCAAAATCATTCCTTTAATTCAGAATCATGGTTTCAAAGTGCTTCACGACATCACTGTGGCATTTTCCTTATAGAAGCAGAAGCTCCACAGAGCCCTTTGTCTTCTGAAGCGCTTAAGCAATCACACACAGTGGACTCAGACAGCTCTTGTGTCCAAAACAGCAAAGGCTCCATAATAAAAGCAGAAAGGCTTTTCACGCTGTTAGACCATCACTCTGTCTCACAGAGCTTATTTTCCACACCTTAATCACTTCATGCTTCAATAGCCGAAACTCTTTTTGTGTCTGCTAAATCTCCTTGAAATATAATTGGGGAAGATGTCAACTACCGGTGTGCTCCAAACCAGCGCTGCTCCTCCGAGTTCTCCGTTAACCTCCAGCCTTTCACACTGGTCCCCAGTCACTCTCTCCACTGTTGCCCTAAAGCTCAGAACATCCTGCTAAGTGTCTCCTGTACTCTTCCAAACCCTTTCCAATGAATATTTCGAACTCTGAATCCTTATCTAAGCCCTCATCACAGACTCTGTCCAGAGGTGGAGATCACGTTCTTGCCCCGCCACTCAGTGCAAAGACAAATAACCACGTAAAACCAGTCAGCATCCTATTGCCTACGACACTCAAGGATAACAGAGCAGGCTCCGGTTTCACGTAGCTTTTTAAAACATAATGCAAATGACAGTGATGATAACAGAAGGAAGGTGAGATAACTCAGGGGGAAGCTTATCGAGCTATCAGGTAATTTTGCAATCAAAGCCGTTAACTGTTCGCAGCAGCACCTCACGCCAGAAATGAAATGGATTAAAATGCAAATACTCCAGCAAAAAAGCAATCCTACCTTCGTCTCCTTCTGGCGCATAGGAAGCTGTGATAATGTCGATGTCAGCACAGTTCATCACAATCTGGTTGGTCGCCTGCTTTACCTGGAAGAGAAAGTTTCTGAGCATCAGGAAGGAATGGTGCTCCCAGGTCCCTCGAGCTCCCTTCGGCAGGCATTCCCAGCTCCATTTAATCTAAAAACCCCTCCATCATCAAGAGTTTGGAAAAAAGTTTAGTGCAGGGGGGAACGGCTGTGAGTTGGAAGATTTACGTGAGAAATTAGGAAGAAATCCTTCACAACAAGGGTAGGGAGGTCCTGGCCCAGGTTGCCCAGAGCAGTGGTGGCTGCTCCATCCCTGGAGGGGTTCAAGGCCAGGTTGGATGGGACTCGGAGCCCCTGATCCAGCGGGAGGTGTCCCTGCTCATGGCAGGGGTGGAACTGGATGGGCTTTGAGGTCCCTTCCAACCCAAACTGTTCCATGATTCTATGATTCTATGCTGAAGGGTGCTAGAAAAGAAGAAGACATTCCGCTGACTGCTCCCGTTTGTTCCGGAACATCCATACTTGAATTGTGTTCAAGGCATCTAGGCCTACTTATCAGCACTGTGAATTATTTAAGGGAACGAACTGCCTGTTAAGAACTGGTATGTAAGCTGGACAATAGAGTCCTTGTGCGTGCCCAGGAATCCAAGAGCAATAAAAACAGATAGAGCACCCGTAAGCTTCCCTTTGGAGAGAAGCGAGAGCGGAGCATAGTGAAAGCCTCAGAGCTGGTCAAAAACACAACCCACGGTCCTGTGTTCTGAACCATCGAGGCTGTAAGAACTTCTTAGGTTAAAAACATCTGCCAAGAAACGCGTCTTTACATCTTTCTGAAAGCTTTTCTGCTGCCAGCTCTTGGCTGCACGCACTTTGCTTTATTTAACAAGTGGCCGGCTCCCAGCGTAGTAATAAACTGCCTCCTTCTGCCAGCTTTCTGTTCAGAGGCAAGAGCTTGAATAGAGAGGAATTCAAATTATATATCAATTAATTACAAAGGGGTAAAATATTTGGGAATTAAACTAGGAATTATTTAGAAATTCCTAGTTTGGCTGGAACCGCTAGAACCACCACGCTGGATCGAGCTGGTATTCCTGCCAGTCCAGAACAGCAGCTCCAGCAGCAGACAGCATCAGTTCTATAACTAAAGGAGAAAGAATTTCTCTAACAGCCAACAAGAGCTCAACATCTGCACCAAGGAAATGCTTCCCACCCGGCGCAAGGATGGGGTTCCCTTTCTTGGGATGCCCTGTTAGCACCTGTACCCGCCACTCCAGCTCTCCGTGTTGGAATTGACTGGATCTCTTTATAGAATCAGAGAATCACCAGGTTGGAAGAGACCCGTCGGATCATCGAGTCCAACCATTCCCGTCAAACACTAACCCATGTCCCTCAGCGCCTCGTCCACCTGTCCCTTACACCCCTCCAGGGAAGGGGACTCAACCCCCTCCCTGGGCAGCCTGTTCTTTGTGATGGAGGTTGGTTCCCATGAATCAGGAGCTCCCTGGCCCCTGGAGCACAAGCAGCAGAGCGCTCTGTGTGTGAATCAGTTTCTGAATGGAGATGCATTCGCTACCAGCAAAGCCAAACTAAGGAGCTGTGAAGTGTCACAGCTGAACCAGACCCTTATCGCTCTGCTACAAAGGAGTTGGGATCCACACGAGACGCGTATACGGAAGAAGGTACTCGATCTCCAGCTGTTCTACCTCGGCTCGCTGCAGAAATGCTCCCTGTGTACACAAATTCAAGTCCAGCCACTGATGAGAGGCTTAAAAAATGTCAATGCCGAACTCGATAAGCGTCCCCGCATCAAGAGGGTGGCCCTTTCAGTCTAACAGTCCGTGCTCCAGAGCGCTGACACCGGATACTCCAAGGGAATTCACCCACAGAGAACGGACAATGCAAGACAAACCTCATTTCATAGAATCATAGAATCACCAGGTTGGAAAGGACCCACTGGATCACCAAGTCCAACCATTCCAATCAAACACTAAAGCATGTCCCTCAGCACCTTGTCCACCCATCCTTTAAACCTAATAAATCTAATAAACTTTATCTGATCCCAAAATCAAGAAGTTTGCAAAGCACAAACCCAGCACAGCTGAAGGGACACACCTCAGAGCTGAAGCTTCCAGTAAAGATTTACAATCTGAAATCTATTTTTTTCAACTTGGTGAGCATGAAACTAAAGGATTACAACACCTCCTGCATCCCAAGAGCAAAGCCCAACCACTTTCATCACAATATTAGGGTTTGGGGTTCTTCAAGGTCTTCTAAAACAGAGAAAAACTGGAACGAGAAAAGCTTTTATAAATGCCTCATAGAGACCTTTACTCAATCAACAAATCCAAATCTCTCTGGACTAAGAATTCAAAACGCACAAAGAGCTGTCAAATTGCAGACAATACTGGGTTTAACAATAGGCCTGATCTTTAAAAAACACCCTTTTTTAAGGACAGAAGAATTTTCAGAGTAGCATTGCGCCTGCGGAATAAGGAAGTTTAGGTTTAAATGGAGACAACTTCAGAGGTTCCTCCTAGAAACAGCAATTACCTGTTTGCAGAGGCTTCCTCACCTCCTACAAACGTCACGCTGGTTTTACAAAGGAGGGCAACGTACTAGGAAATGTTTAAAGGGACTAAGGGAACCCGTAGCCTAAGAAAACATTTACCCTCCAACTCCCAAAGGGCAAAAGTCAGCATGCTGATGGGAACACTGACATCGCACGGCACCGCGCACTCTGGAGGCTCTTCTAACATACTATGGAGGGGAAAAAACACCTTTCCTGTTGACACGCAGGCTCTGGCATGAGAGCCTCCTCCCTCGGAGCCACTGAAAAGAAGGAAGGACAGACACACCTGTAAGAACAAAACCAAAACAGAACTATAAACCACCCAGCATTCTTAACCGATGACCGTTTCAGCTGACAAGAACCTACAGCCTAACGCTTACCAACACCATGTGGAACGTGAAGATGAATGAATGTGTTTTACTGTAAGAGTTACCTGGAAGCTGCTTTCGCATTTCTGTTAATGCCATGTTTTGGAAGACAGATAGTCTGCTCCTGTGGTGCTTTTCATGAACGCAGCGATATTAAAAGCCACAAACCATAGAATCACCAGTTTGAAAAAGACCCATGGGATCATCGAGTCCAACCATTCCCATCAATCACTAACCCATGTCCCTCAGCACCTCGTCCACCTGTCCCTTAAACCCCTCCAGGGAAGGGGACTCAACCCCCTCCCTGGGCAGACTCTGACAGTGCCCAATGACCCTTTCCAGGAAATTTTTTTTCCTAATGTCCAGCCTGAACCTCCCCTGGTGGAGCTTGAGGCCATTCCCTCTCGTCCTGTCCCCTGTCCCTTGGGAGAAGAGCCCAGCTCCCTCCTCTCCACAACCTCCTCTCAGGGAGTTGGAGAGAGCAATGAGGTCTCCCCTCAGCCTCCTCTTCTCCAGCCTAAACACCCCCAGCTCTCTCAGCCGCTCCTCTTGTTCTCCAGCCCCTTCACCAGCTTTGTTGCTCTTCTCTGGACTCGCTCCAGAGCCTCAACATCCTTCTTGTGGTGAGGGGCCCAGACCTGACCCCAGGATTCGAGGAGCGGTCTCACCATTGCTGAGTCCAGAGTGAGAAGAACCTCCCTGGACCTGCTGGCCACGCTGTTTCTGATCCAAGCCAAGATGCCATTGGCCTTCTTGGCCACCTGGGCCACTGCTGGCTCATGGTCAGTCGCTCTCAACCAACACCTCCAGGTCCTTCTCCTCCAGGCAGTTTCCAGCCAGACTTCTCCCAGTCTGGAGCTGCTCAGGGTTGTTGTGCCCCAAGTGCAGGACTCGGCATTTGGCTTTCTTAAACCTCCTGCCGTTGGTCTCAGCCCAGTGGTCCCGACTGTTCAGATCCATTTGTAGAGCCTCCCGACCCTCCAGCAGATCCACATCTCCACCCATCAGCGACAGCACTCGGCATAGCTGATTACGGAGCTGTACACGTGCGGGCTGTAAACCTGCTGCCCCTTGCTCTACGATGCAATAAATCCACTCTTCAGCAAGGCACGAGTAGCTACAAACACCCACAGGCAGCAAAGGTTGACATGCTTAAAACCTACAGATCGACCAAACCCAGTATCTGGAATGAAGGAACGGTTCAAACCTCTTGCTGGGGATGAAACTCCGCGAACAATACCTAGAATTCAAACACCCACTGAGGTTAGGCAGCACCAATTCCATGAGCAGGTCTGCCCAGCAAGTGAGCAGCACCCCCTAAGAGGCATTACTGGGTTGGTAACCTGCCCTCAGACTGCAGCGACACGCACATCCCAGCCCCTCGCACACCCAGCCGTGCTCAGCGCCTGGTTCTGGGAAGGAATATCTCACTCAGCAGGAGGAAACAGCTTAGGTGCCCCCTTAAAGTTCTCCAAGATACGTCGTCTGCTGGGAAAAGAGCTAAAAAGGCACGTTATTTAGTTTAAAAGATGAAGACATTTTCAAAGCTCTGCCAAACAGGACTCAAAGGTGCTGTGAAGCTTTGGATTTTCATCAGTTATTAGAGCAGGAAAGGACCCAATGGAAAAACCTTTTCAGGATATTAGAAAGAAGAATCGAAGGGCTTCGCAGTGCCAGCCTACCTGAAATACAGGGTGAGGTTCACCAAAAGGCATCTTCCACAGCCAAACCTAATTCTCTAGAGGCGTTTGTAAGACTAGATAATTAAGATCTTGCCACTCGCCTTCAGAGTCCTTTTCTAAACACAGCAATATAATAAGCATGTATGCTTTTAGCATTTCACCCTCTAAAAATAGGCAACTAAAATTACCTCAGTTGTGATCTAGGATGCATCTTTTCAAGAATTCAAAAATTCCGTGAGAAAAGGAACACAGACTTTTATTGCTCTGCATCTCAAGCAATTTATTGTAGCCCAGAGTAAAATCACCAAGACTAATTGGACTACCAGAAGAATTCATTTCATTCCAAAGAGCATCCATCTCTCTGTGCAGTCACAGACTTCAGGGGTGTCTCGCACAGACAAGTAAATCCCTTTGTGACCACGATCAATGTGATCACCCTCACCTCACAAATTTCCAAGCGGGAAGTGGCTGCTCCATGAGGGAGAAGAGCAAAGGCTTTCCTGCTTTTGAAGCTGATGGCACAAGGGTCTGCAGAGCCCCACGGTCTGGGCTTTGACGATCAGGCTTGAACACCCAGTATGGAACCTTTAACACCTGAATTCAGATCTAGCTTCATGTGCTTGGCATGTGAGTTACAACACTGGATCACAGAATGGTTTGAGTTGGAAAACACCTCAAAGCCCATCCAGTTCCAACCCTGCCATGAGGCAGGGACACCTCTCGCTGGATCAGGGGCTCCCAGCCCCATCCAACCTGGCTTTGAACCCCTCCAGGGATGGGGCAGCCACCACTGCTCTGGGCAACTTGTTCCAGGGCCTCCTCACCCTCACAGCAAAACATTTCTCCCTAAGATCTCATCTCAGTTTCCCCTTTTTCAGCTTAACATGAGCGATTGTGAGAACCCAGTGAGAACTCACCCTCATTGCAAAGCATTTTACGTGTATTGATACCAGACAACTTCCCATTCCCCAAGGATATTCACCACAAATACTACATCTATTAAGCTTAATTTTTCAAAGTTCACATACAAGAGTGTCACAATTAATCTTTAACTGGCGTGCAGCGGGATCAGAAGCCTCTATATTCTTTAGCCTAGCAGATGCCGCATAACTAACCTATAAAAGGCAACAGATAGAGGTTAAACATTGCTAAATATAACAGAGTATCCTTAAGACACAAGATAGAGGAAAGATGTTTCAAAGAGCCATCTACCTCTGGTTGTAAATTCTTTCAAGATCGCTTTGCAATTAAGAAATGCCTCGCTGCAGTTTGTGACGGAGAAGAGAATCGCCACACGACGCCCTCCGGAGAGGCAGCTTAAACAGCCTTGGCCAGGCGAGTGCTTGGAGCCCTGACAGCATCAACAGCTCCCGGCTGGAAGCTCAAAAGCACCGTTGGACTCGGGGAGTTGGTTGCTGTTGCTGGTTACTCATATTTGCCTTTTCAATGTGACGCTGGAGCACCGAAGGGCAGCACATCCCCTCTTTGTTCCAGCCCTCGCTTTGGCCTCCGGGAGTCGAAAGCAGAATGGGAAAAAGTTGGCCTAGACACTGAGTAATCCGAGTGCTCTGCACTGATAACCAGAGCCTGAGAATCGGGTTATCACAATTACATCTCCAGCTAGCTGATGAATAAAGTCGATGAACTATTTCCACAAAAAAAAAAAAAAAAAGTACGTGCTCGTTCAGAAACATCCCCCACCCAGCAAACCAAGAGTCAGAAACGCTAAAAGAGGACATCAACGACAGCATCATCAGATTATGAGCAAGCGATTGCTCCAGACCTGCTGCCGACACGGTGTCCCCCTCTCCCGCACCCACGTTCTGTCCTAGCTCTGAGAAATGAACTATTTTGAAGGGATTTGAGGGTTTGAATTGCGATAAATGGCAACTGCGTATTGTCACTTGATTTAATTGTTATCCAATTCTACGCTTCCAAAGCATTCGCCTGACATTCAAATGACAAAAATCTCAAGTAACAAGGCAAAACTGAGCACTTAGCGACAGATACTGAACAATCGCAAGTACCCAAAGGGCCACGAGATGGAACTTTATCAAGAGACAGATCCCAGCATCATTCCTCTATCAGGACACAACGAACACTGACAGAGGGCCGATTGCCTCACCTGAAAACCACAATAAACTACAAACACCTATCATTTCTACTTAAGGCTTTGAAATCAGCCCGGTCGCTGCTGACACCGAAGCAACAGCCTTATCTTTTGAATCGCCAAGGGCTTTAGAGGATAAAGCTTATTTGAAGGAGCCGTATAGGTGCAACGGTGGTTACTGTGGCGTAAAGACAAGATGTTAAGTTAGGAGTATGCGCAGAAGACAACACAGGTACTGCCCCAAAGCCAAGGCTGGATGGTGATCTCACATTTCTTCCCAAAGTTCTCACCAGAGTGCTGCCAAATCCTATTTACTGGCGTGAGCGAGAGGCACAAACCAACCGATCAAGTGTTTACTTGTAATATCTTGACTGAATATCACGGTCTCCGCTAATTCCAGCTATTAAAGATGTGAAATAACAAAGCAAACAAACACTTCTGATGTATATAATGAGGAGGCCTCCTAATTTGGTGATTACTCATGATTGACTCTGGAGTCAAAGTTCGGTACTCGCCCTGCAGGCCAGAAAGCGTCACTGGGTTAAAGCACTTGATGTGGATTATTGCCCAGCCCGTCATCATCAAACTGGAACCGTGCAGAGGGACTAGTAATTATTGTTGATTAGTTATAAAAAGCGATACCTGCACCTTCAGGAGGAGGCAGCGAATGCATTTCCCTGCCCAAAATCTGCACCATCCAAAGTTTGGTTCTTAACCTAAACCCACTTTTCCATGACAACGGCGCAACGGATGCCAAAGCTCTCAAGGATGCTGCAACCACAAGGATGCTGAAACCACAAGAGCGCCGAGCTCTGCTCCCCCTTATTGCGAGCAGAAGTGCCCAACAAGCCCTCAGCTGAGCCAAGCAGACCCAAAAGCACACAAAGGCTTTTGTATTTTCTAGATTCAAGCCCAGCTCAATTACAAACACGGAGTAAACATTAGCATATTCTCAAGTAATCCCTTCCCCTGTACCCAGTGTCCTGGCTGCTCTTCTCTGTGTTAAGGCACAACAGTCTCCCTCACATTTTCTGGAACAGGTCTTTTCCATGCTCTGGACACCAGCAACCACACCAAAGTTCTTCCAGCTCCAGAGAAGCATGCGACCACCCACCCCAAAATACTCTCCCGCACTTGCTTGCACGCAGCTGTGAGGCAGCCTCAGGATTCTTCGGTCTAAGGTGGTTAAAAGTTATTTTTAAAACAAAGATATAGACTTTAGATACGTTTAAAAAACCTTGCCCTATATATTTTTTTTTTAATTCTCTCGTGGGAACATGAGATCAGCTCACCGTGACGTGAACAAGACTTTTTTACAACCCTGAACCTGCCGGATCACTGTTCTTCCTTAACGCGTACCCTCAGCTGGTAGGAAAGTCCAGGATTTTGCCTCGTCGGGTGGTGCCCATTGCTCTAGGAATTCATTGAGCAATCCCACGCACAGCAAACAACATTAAAAATACCTCAAGAGGGCTAAAACCTGCAAAACCTGCCACCATCTCCACCCGAAGCCTCCAAATCTTTATTATTCCTAGGTTTAAATGAAGTTTCCAAGGCTGCTGCTCAGTACAACTCCCTCCAGCAGCAAACGCTGGCTTAAAAAGCCACCAAACCCCTCCCCCCAAGTGTTATTTTTAACCTGGATGATTTCAGTGATCCCATTTACAGCACGGCCCCACAGCTGTAACAGGACGGAGCAGCAGCAACTTGGGTGCGAAGACAGGAATAGGCGGCTAGGATTAAGACGGAAGAGATTGGGAATTTCTCAAGGCAGCCTTTTCACCCAGGCTAACGCCCCAGCAGTGGCCCGAGGACTTGAGCTGGAACAAAACCCACAACCCGATTTACGTTTCCATTCCTTCTTTCACACGGCACAAACTTACTCGCAGAATCATAGACGAGTTTGGGTTGGAAGAGACCTTAAGGATCATCTGCCGTGGTCAGGGACGCCTCCCACTGGATCCAGGTGCTCCAAGCCCCATCCAACCCGGTGTTGAACACCTCCAGGGATGGGGCTCTGGGCAACCTGGGCTACCCTCATCGTGAAGAAATTCCTCCTTATGTCTCGTCTCAATCCACCTTTTTCCAACTTAGAGCCGTTAATGGAGCTCTCACTAAAATCCCATGGGTGATAATGCATAGAACCTGTTCTACACAAGCAAACGGCAGCATCCAGATGTATTTACGAGTCGAATACATGGAATGAATAACTAACTAACTTTGTGTGTCCTTGAGCTAACTCAGCCAGGCATCCGATGCCATCCTGCAGCCATCACCTCCGCTCATCTTCCTCCAGGCCCCCAAAGTCACGAGATTCTCCATCACCCACAGCCTTTTTGCCTTCCACAGGCGCCAGACGCTCGCCCTCCTCTGTACCTGCGCTTCTGATTCAGCAGCTTTATCACCTCAACGCTCCCTTCCTTTTAATACAAGGTTCTAACCAGCTCTTCAGGCCAAGATTTACATCTGCATTTAAAACCTCCCTCCAACATCTCTGAGCTCATTTCAAGAGGCGGCCTGGTAAACCCTTTCCAATTCCGCATCTATTTCAAACCATTGCACAAGGGAAGACACGAAAGCGCGTTTAGGAAATCTTGGCACGGCAGCTCGAGAGCGACTGCGAGACTCGAGCGCTTCCATCAAACATTCCAGCTTTGAAGCACAAACACAGGGGAAGCTTTTGCCTTTCGGAAAAGGCACGAGACCTGGCGTTTTCGCTCCGCGCACCCTCTCCCATCGCGAACCGAGCCCTCTGGCTTCAAGGATTCCGAGGTTTTCGTGCCACCGAGGCCTCCGTTAATTGCATATGTGGTAGTTTTGCCTTTCCAGCACAATCCTGAGCCATCCCAGCGGCTGGAGGGAGATAAAAGCAGCTAAAAGCAGCACGCTGGCAGCTGGGAACGGGGTCTGGGGGGAGCCAGGGACACCAGACAGCCGGGACGCCTAAACCACAGGGAGGGGAGGGGACTTGGTGCCCCTCATGCCACTCGCAGAGCCGGGGGGAGGTGCCCCCAGCCCCTCCCGGGGGGGGAACGTATAGATATGTATAAGCTGAAAAGGCAGGGAGGGCACAGAGGGAACCTATTGATGTGTATGGGCTGAACAGACAGAGGGGGGCACCTACAGATATATACGGGCTGAACAGACAGGGAGGGCAAGGGGGGGCACCTATAGATATGTATGGGCTGAACAGACAGGGAGGGCAAGGGGGGGCACCTATAGATATGTATGGGCTGAACAGACAGGGAGGGCAAGGGGGGCACCTATAGATATGTATGGGCTGAACAGACAGGGAGGGCAAGGGGGGCATCTATAGATATATATATGGGCTGAACAGACAGGGAGGGCAAGGGGGGGGCACCTATAGATATGTATGGGCTGAACAGACAGGGAGGGCAAGGGGGGGCATCTATAGATATATATATGGGCTGAAGAGACAGGGAGGGCAAGGGGGGGCACCTATAGATATGTATGGGCTGAACAGACAGGGAGGGCAAGGGGGGGCACCTATAGATATATACGGGCTGAACAGACAGGGAGGGCAAGGGGGGGCATCTATAGATATATATATGGGCTGAACAGACAGGGAGGGCAAGGGGGGGCACCTATAGATATGTATGGGCAGAACAGACAGGGAGGGCAAGGGGGGGCACCTATAGATATGTATGGGCTGAACAGACAGGGAGGGCAAGGGGGGCACCTATAGATATGTATGGGCTGAACAGACAGGGAGGGCTGGGGAGGGGGGTAATTTCTAGATATATATGGACTGAATGGACACAGAGGGCTGGGGGGTTAACATATTGATATATATGGACTGAACAGACATGGGGGGGGTAACCCATAGATATGTATGGGCTGAGCAGACAGGGAGGGTGCTAGGGGGCTACCCTATAGATATATATGGACTGAATGGACACAGAGGGCGGGGGGGGTCAATCTCTAGATATATACGGGCTGAACAGACACAGAGGGCTGGGGGTTAATATACAGATATATATGGACTGAACAGATGGGGGGGGTAACCCATAGATATGTATGGGCTGAGCAGATAGGGAGGGCGCAGGGGGGCTACACTATAGATATATATGGACTGAATGGACACAGATGGCTGGGGAGGTTAATATATAGATATATATGGTCTGAACAGACGTAGGGGGGGTAACCCATAGCTATATATGGGTTGTGGATACAGAGAGGGTGCAGGGAGTGGGGGGCCGTGCTAAACAGACAGGGAGGGAGGCAGGGGGAGTAACCTATAGATATATACGGACCGAGTGGACTGGAGGGGGGGCCGCTCCCCTTTAGGGCCTGGGAAGGGAATAAAAGGACTCTCCTCCTGGCTGCTGGGGCTCCCTGAAAGGGCGACGGAAAGGGGGGGAGAAGGGGGGATGGAAAAAGGGGGGAGAAGGGGCGATGGAAAATGGGGGAGAGAAGGGGCGATGGAAAAGGGGGGAGAGAAGGGGCGATGGAAAAGGGGGGAGAGAAGGGGCGATGGAAAAGGGGGGAGAGAAGGGGCGATGGAAAAGGGGGGAGAGAAGGGGGGATGGAAAAAGGGGGGAGAAGGGGCGATGGAAAAGGGGGGAGAGAAGGGGCGATGGAAAAGGGGGGAGAGAAGGGGCGATGGAAAAGGGGGGAGAGAAGGGGCGATGGAAAAGGGGGGAGAGAAGGGGCGATGGAAAAGGGGGGAGAGAAGGGGCGATGGAAAAGGGGGGAGAGAAGGGGCGATGGAAAAGGGGGGAGAGAAGGGGCGATGGAAAAGGGGGGAGAGAAGGGGCGATGGAAAAGGGGGGAGAGAAGGGGCGATGGAAAAGGGGGGAGAGAAGGGGCGATGGAAAAGGGGGGAGAGAAGGGGCGATGGAAAAGGGGGGAGAGAAGGGGCGATGGAAAAGGGGGGAGAGAAGGGGCGATGGAAATGGGGGGAGAGAAGGGGCGATGGAAAAGGGGGGGGAGAAGGGGGGATGGAAAAGGGGGGGAGAAGGGGCGATGGAAAAGGGGGGGGAGAAGGGGCGATGGAAAAGGGGGGGGAGAAGGGGCGATGGAAAAGGGGGGGGAGAAGGGGCGATGGAAAAGGGGGGGGAGAAGGGGCGATGGAAAAGGGGGGGGAGAAGGGGCGATGGAAAAGGGGGGGGAGAAGGGGCGATGGAAAAGGGGGGGGAGAAGGGGCGATGGAAAAGGGGGGAGAGAAGGGACGATGGAAATGGGGGGAGAGAAGGGGCGATGGAAAAGGGGGGGAGAAGGGGGGATGGAAATGGGGGGAGAGAAGGGGGGATGGAAAAGGGGGGAGAGAAGGGGGGATGGAAAAGGGGGGAGAGAAGGGGCGATGGAAAAGGGGGGGAGAAGGGGGGATGGAAAAGGGGGGAGAGAAGGGGGGATGGAAAAGGGGGGAGAGAAGGGGGGATGGAAAAGGGGGGAGAGAAGGGGGGATGGAAAAGGGGGGAGAGAAGGGGGGATGGAAAAGGGGGGAGAGAAGGGGGGATGGAAAAGGGGGGAGAGAAGGGGGGATGGAAAAGGGGGGAGAGAAGGGGCGATGGAAAAGGAGGGAGAGAAGGGGCGATGGAAAAGGGGGGAGAGAAGGGGCGATGGAAAAGGGGGGAGAGAAGGGGCGATGGAAAAGGAGGGAGAGGGGGGATGGAAAGAGGAGGAGAAGCAGAAAAGGGTGATGGGTGGGGAAGGGGAGGGTCTCCACCATGCCCGAGCGATGGATCAGGGGGAAAAGAGGAGGGGGGAGAAGGGGATAGAGGGGAATGAGGCCTTGGAGGGGAATGGGGCCTTGGAGGGGAATGGGGCCTTGGAGGGGGGGTCCCCCTCGGGCCCAGGTGATGGAGGGGAGGGAGAAGCGATGTGGGGTGGGGGGGGGGGAGGGAAGGGGATGGGGGGCTCTGGAGCTGGAGGGGCCGGTCCCGTACCTGCACGGCGGCCTCCAGCTTCCCCTCGAAGGTGAAGTCGATGAGGTCGGGCTTGAGGCAGAGCCCGTAGTTGATGGGGGTGACGTCGGGCGGCAGCCGCTCGAAGGGGCGCTTCTCCGGCATGGCGGGGCTGACGGGGGAAGGGGGAAAAGGGGGGGTCGGGGGGCGCCCCCCTGCGGCGGGGCAGCACCGGGACCCTGCGGGTGAGGCCCCCGGCCGGGCACGGCGGCGGCTGCGGGAGCGAGAGCGGCGGCGGCGGCGGAGGAGGAGGAGGAGGAGGAGGAGGAGGGAGGGGAGGAAGGAGAGCGCGTGCGCGAGCCCCGCGGGGGGGGGGGGGGGGGACGGGGGGAGGGAGCGTGCGCGAGCCCGAGGTGGAGGGAGGGGGGGGGGAGGAAGAGGAGGAGGAGGAAGAGGAAGAAGAGGGAGAGGGAGGAGGAAGGAGAGAGGGGGAGAAAGAAGGGGAAGGAGGAGGAAGGAAGAGGAAGAGAGGGAGGAGGAAGAAGAGAGATGAGAAAAGAGAGGGAGGAGGAAGAGGAAGGAGGGGAAGGAGGAGAATGAAGAGGGGGGAGGAAGAGGGGGAGAAGGAAGAGGAAGTAGAGGGGAGGAGGAAGAGGAAAAATGGGGAAGGAGGAGAAGGGAAAAGGAGAGGGAAGAGGAGGGGAAGAATAAAGAGGAAGGAGGAAGAGAAAGAAGAGGGAGGAGGAAGGGGAAGGAGGAGAGAGGAGGAAGGAAGAGGAAGAGAGGGAGGAGGAAGATGAGAAAGAAGAGGGAGGAGGAAGAGGGGAGAAGGAAGAGGAAGTAGAGGAGGAGAAGAAGGAGGAAGAAGGGGGAGGAGGAAGAAGAGGGGGAGGAGAAAGGAAAAATGGAGAAGGAGGAGGAAGAAGGGGGAAAAGGAGGGAAGAGGAGGGGGAAGAAAGAAGAGGAAGGAGGAAGAGAAAGAAGAGGGAGGAGGAAGGGGAAGGAGGAGAGAGGAGGAAGATGAGAAAGAAGAGGGAGGAGGAAGAGAGGGAGAAGAAGGAGGAAGAAGAGGGGGAGGAGAAAGAGGAAAAATGGGGAAGGAGGAGGAAGAAGGGGGAAAAGAAGAGGGAAGAAGAGGAAGGAGGAAGAGAAATAAGAGGGGAGAAAGAAGAGGGAGGAGGAAGAAGGGGAGGGAGGAGGAAGGTAGAGGAGGAGAAGGAAGAAGAGATGAGAAAGAAGAGGGAGGAGGAGGAAGAAGAGCGATAAGAAAGAAGAGGGAGAGGAAGAAGGGGAAGGAGGTGGAGGAAGAGGAGGGAGAAGGAAGAGGAAGTAAGGGGGAGAAGAAGGAGGACGAGGAAGAAGAGAGAGGAGGAAAGGGAAGAGGAGGGAGAGGAAAAAGTGGGGAGAATGAAGAGGAAGAAGGGTGATGGGGGAGAAGAAGAAGAGGAAGAAGAAGGATGGGCGATGAGAGTCGTGCTCCCGGCACGAGGTGGGGGCACTTGGCGGCACGGAGAGAATTGTGTAATGGGGGCCAGTGGTGCACCCCGATAACAGGGGTCCCCGTGTGGAGGGAGGTGGCACCGTGCTCCCCATTAAAGGGAGTTCCCGATGTACCTGATAGGGGGGGGGAGTCTGGCATAGTGCACCTCGTTAACAAGAGCTCGTGATGTACCTGGAAGGGGGGGGGGTAGCACATTGCACCCTATTAGTGGAGGTCCTGGTGCCCCCAGTACAGGGGGAGCTGGCTCTGCCCAGAGGGGGGAGCACCCTTAACTATCACTAACCTCCAGCCTTGAAAAATCACCAGATCTGGTGTTAAACTCCTCAGATTTTGCTGCAGAGCTGTCGCTGCGTAGGTGTGTGGAGTGGAGGGGAGGTGTCCCATCCTCCAGGTGTGCTTCACCTGTCCGGACAGCTACGTGGGGTTGCTTTTCTCCCCACCCTGAGCCAGCAGCTGCTTTCCTCCTCCTCGCCCTTGAACCTCAATGTTTGGATGAAACCTGGGTGTTACTGGGCTCCCAAAACCACATCCCAAAACCTCTTAGGCAGAAAGGGGCATCTCCGCTGTTTCCATGGCCAAGGAGCTGGGGTACCACCAAGGCTCTCCCTGCTTCCAGCCTCTGGAAGGTGCTATGTGAGGAATCCGGCTCAAAAAGCATCATACGCGGCGCAGCAAAGAGCGTTTACAAGGCAATAAATGTCCCAGGCGGAGGATGTTGGATGGCTGTTTGGGTTTGTGACAAACACCACCAGCAGGAAGTTGAAAAATTCTGAATAAAGACTTTATATGGGAAAAAGAAGAGCCAAAAAATCGCATTCCTCTGGAAAAGGGGAGCCAGCGGCTGCGGTGCCTTTGCCCCCGGTCTGGTTTGGAGGGTGGGCTCTGCAGCCCAGTCTTGCTCCCAGCCCCAGGACCAGCCTCAGCAACCTCGGGTCCAGCAGCTCTGTCCGTAGGGCATTAAACATAGAGCTGAGCCCCCCAAAAGAAGCATGTTGTGACTTCATGGGTGCCACAACCTCCCTCCTTTTAAGAAGGCAGCACAGCTCACAGAAGCAGTAAATCATCAATGCCCTTCCACTGATGGAAACTGCGACGCTCCTTTTTTCCCCCCTCTCTTCCCCACCCTCCAAATTGATTTGTTTTTGCTAAAAGTGACACCTCGCTGTTTAAAATACAAGTTATTGCCAAAAGGGAGAGGGAGTTGGGTTTTTGCTGGAGGAGCTGGCAGCACGAACTGGGGCCTGGAGAAAGTACAGGCGGCTCTCAGCACATCGTTATGAAAACCGAGCGGCTGATGAGCTTGGGTTCGTCTGGGGCTTCTGCGGAGCCGCATTGTGTGAAAAGCCCCAGGGAGAGGAAGGGAGAGAAAGAACCACATGGAGATTTGGGGCAGTTCCCACCCTCCCTTTGCTCCTGCCAGCGTCCTATCCCAGCGCCAGGGTGGGATGTGAAGTCCCTGGGGATGCTTGGAGACAGATGTCAGTGCTGGGGGAAGGTTCCTCCTTGTTTTTACAGGTGAGGTCCTGCCTGCGATGCCAGCGGGATGCTGGGGAGAAAGTCCTGTCTCCCCTGCAGCAAGTGGAGGGCTGGAATGGTGGCTCTGCGGTTCATAGAATCATAGAATAATCAGGTTGGAAAACACCCATGGGATCATCGAGTCCAACCATTCCCATCAATCACTAACCCATGTCCCTCAGCACCTCATCCTCCAGAGAAGGTGACTCAACCCCCTCCCTGGGCAGCCTCTGCCACTGCCCAATGACCCTTTCTGTGAAATATTTTTTCCTAATGTTCAGCCTGAGCCTCCCCTGGTGGAGCTTGAGGCCATTCCCTCTCGTCCTGTCCCTTGTCACTTGGGAGAAGAGCCCAGCTCCCTCCTCTCCACAACCTCCTCTCAGGGAGTTGGAGAGAGCAATGAGGTCTCCCCTCAGCCTCCTCTTCTCCAGCCTAAACACCCCCAGCTCTCTCAGACGCTCCTCTTGTTCTCCAGCCCCTTCACCAGCTTCGTTGCTCTTCTCTGGACTCGCTCCAGAGCCTCAACATCCTTCTTGTGGTGAGGGGCCCAGAACTGACCCCAGGATTCGAGGAGCGGTCTCCCCAGTGCCGAGTCCAGAGGGAGAAGAACCTCCCTGGACCTGCTGGCCACGCTGTTTCTGATCCAAGCCAAGATGCCATTGGCCTTCTTGGCCACCTGGGCCACTGCTGGCTCATGGTCAGTCGCTCTCAACCAACACCTCCAGGTCCTTCTCCTCCAGGCAGTTTCCAGCCAGGCTTCTCCTGGTCTGTAGCTGCTCAGGGTTGTTGTGCCCCAAGTGCAGGACCTGGCATTTGGCTTTGTTAACCCTCCTGCCGTTGGTCTCAGCCCAGCAATCCAGCCTGTTCAGATCCCTTTGGAGCCTCCCTGCCCTCCAGCATATTGACACTTCCAGGTTCGATGTGGGGAGCATCCGTGTGGGATTTATAACCAGGTGGGATGGAGGAGGATTCCACGCTCTTGCTGGAGCAAAAAGCCCTTCTCCTTCTGCCTCGCCTCTGCTTCCAACGCCCCAGCTCGTGGCCACGGGTGAGTCTCGCCCAGCAGAGCCATGGCAAGGTCAGGGGCAGGATAAACCTATTCCTGGAGCAGAGCCGCTGGCTGTTGTGGAGGGGATTGTCTCCTCTGAGCTCTAATTCCTGCTCCCAAGGGCTATGATGGTCACTGGGTGACATCCCAGTGGCAGTGGGGGGGCTTGGTAGCCACACCCGCCACAGGGCTCGTGCTTGGCTAAGGCTGCTGGTCTGCCCAGGAGATATTGTGAGGTGATGGATGCTGCTGTCAACAAGAATCCACACAGAAAGAAAGGAAGGAAGAAAGAAAGGAAGAAAGGAAGAAGGAAGAAAGAAAGAAAGAAAGAAAGAAAGAAAGGAAGAAAGAAAGAAAGAAAGAAAGAAAGAAAGAAAGAAAGAAAGAAAAGAAAGAAAGAAAGAAAGAAAGAAAGAAAGAAAAAAGAAAGAAAGAAAGAAAGAAAGAAAGAAAGAAAGAAAGAAAGAAAGAAAGAAAGAAAGAAAGAAAGAAAGAAAGAAAGAAAGAAAGAAAGAAAGAAAGAAAGAAAGAAAGAAAGAAAGAAAGAAAGAAAGAAAGAAAGAAAGAAAGAAAGAAAGAAAGAAAGAAAGAAAGAAAGAAAGAAAGAAAGAAAGAAAGAAAGAAAGAAAGAAAGAAAGAAAGAAAGAAAGAAAGAAAGAAAGAAAGAAAGAAAGAAAGAAAGAAAGAAAGAAAGAAAGAAAGAAAGAAAGAAAGAAAGAAAGAAAGAAAGAAAGAAAGAAAGCGGAGGGAAGCCACCTCTTTTGCTGTGTCCCCACCAAACCGGGTTCTCCTGCAGGGCCAAACTGAGGACACCCAGGGACAAATTGGAGCTGTAATTAACCCAGAGCCTCTGCAGCCCCCAAGTGCTGTCAGAGCACCACATTTATTGGGAAAACAAGGGGGGAAAAGGGGGAAGAAAAGAAAAAGGCAGATCCCAAGAAAGGCTTTTCTTCCCTTCTCTCTTTTGCCAGAGTTTTGCTGCTCCTGCAGGGAGTGGGAGCAGCCGGGAGGGCACCGGCTAATCCTGCCTCGCAGGTCTGGGCCGGCAGCTTAGGGCAGGAATCTCTGGTATTTGGGAGCAGGGGACAACAGTGCTGGAAGCTGCAAAGTGGCTCCTGGGGCCTCTTGCTCCCCAGGCTGTTCCTGGGGGGCTGGGAGGTGTTTTGCATGGAAGCAGGGATGGATGCGTGCGGGTCTGCCTGTCGTCCTCCTGCCTGGCCAAGTACCTGGGGTGAGTTGCGCAAGGATGGAGGCAAATGTGACCAAGCCCCTGCCGGGAGCTGGCAGGGACAGCTCAGCTTTGGGCTGGTGCTGAGCGTGTCCCACTTCTGCTGATGCTCCGGTGCCTTCAAATCCCAGCCCTGATCCTGCTCTCCCAAGGTGCAAATGACAGCGTGGTGGTTCTGCATGGAGGAGGTCACGTGTGGGATGGGGACACCATGAAGTGGCATCTCCAGAAGCCACCACTGAGGAGAGATCCTCAGCTCGAACTGCAGGAGAAAGGATGCTCCTGGGCTCCTCTCCCCCTCCAGGCTTTGAGCTCTGATCCCAGCCCTGATGATGCAAATCCCAGCGTGGTGATTTTGCAAGAGGAAGGTTGCACATGGATGGGGGACACCATCAAGTGACATCTCCAGAAGCCACTGCTGAGAGGGGAGTCCTGGCCTGAATGGAAGCAGAGAGGGATGCTCCTGGACTGTGTCCCCCTCTAGGGCAAGGATGTGGCCCTGAGAGGGCTGCAAGAGCCCCAAAACGGCTGCCCGTGGTTGTAAAACCAGCTGAGATGGCATCACAGGGCAGCTCTGCAGCCGGGAAAGCCAGACGGGCAAGGAAAAATCCAGCCCTGCAAGTCCCAAGCCCTGGGAAAGTGCTGGGGCCAATGACTCAGCTCCAGCTGCTCCTGCTTGGCTCCATGGCCCTGGGGCTTCAGCCTGGTTTTCCAGAAAGGAATCCAGCTCTACTTTTCCCATGAAGGGTACATTGGGGAGGGTCCCCTCTTTCCTATTTTTGAGCATCGTGGCAGCCTTTGGGAGGTGCTGCCAGGACGCAGCTGCGATTCCCCCACCCACGGGTGCTGGATCCTCACCGTGTCCCCCTCACAGCCATACGGAGCCGCTCCCAGCTCGCCCCGCTCACACCGGCACAGATAACAGAGTGGGTCGGGATCAACGGTCTCGGCCACAGCGGAGCCGTCACTACACATTAACCAGCTGTCCGATGGAGCAACGCTTCCTCGTAGCCAAGATCAACAGTCCCCAAAGCCGACTGGGAGCGTGTCCAGGCACAGGGAGTGTGGCCGGAGCCTCCCGACCAGCCGCCGGCTCCCGCGGGGTTCACACCCCGAGCTGGGTTTGCCTTTGGATCTGCACCACAGAGTGAGGCGTCATCCCTGGAGCTGCTGGGGCTGAGCATCCTCAGGGCTGGGATTCCAAGGGAAGGGGATTTGGGAGAAGCGTGATTTGCTTCTGGGGAGCTGCTGCGAGGGTGTCCTGTGGGATTGATTCTAACCCTCTGCTCTGCTCTGCTGAGACTCCACCTGGAGCCGCCGTGTCCAGCTCTGGAGACCCCAACATAAGAAGGACACGGAGATGTTGGAGTGAGTTCAGAGGAGGCCACGGAGATGATCCTGGAGCACCTCGTTTTGCAGAATCCTCCTGTACCAGGACAGGCCGAGAGAGTTGGGGGTGTTCAGGCTGCGGGGTGAACTCAGAGCAGCTTCCAGGACTGCAAGGGGCTCCAGGAAAGCTGGAGAGCGGCTCTTGATCAGGGAGGGCAGGGGTAGGATGAGGGGGGACAGTTTTGAGCTGAAAGAGGGGAGATTGAGATGAGATCTTGGGAAGAAATGTTTCCATGTGAGGGTGGGGAGGCCTTGGCCCAGGTTGCCCAGAGCAGGGGTGGCTGCCCCATCCCTGGAGGGGTTCAAGGCCAGGTTGGATGGAGCTTGGAGCCCCTGATCCAGTGGGAGGTGTCCCTGCCCAGGGCAGGGGTGGGACGGGATGGGCTTGGAGGTCCCTTCCAACCCAACCCATTGTGGGATACGAAAAAGAGGTAGGAAAGGGATAACCCAGGCACTTCTCCAGGTGGGATGGAACTGGATGGGCTTTGAGGTCCAACCCAACCCATCCCATGACACCGGGGTGCACCCACCCTGCTGCTCTGAGCCAGGGCTGGGGGGTCTCCCGTGTTGCTCCTGTCACGGGGGGGGGTCCGTCCCCCCCCCCCCCCCCCGCACTGCGCCAGACGCGATCGGGGCGGAGCCTCCTCCCCCTCCCCTCCTCCCCCCGCAGCCGATGGAATTTTCCACTCGCAGCCGCGGCGCGCGCTCCCGCTGGCCACGCCCCCTCGCGCCACGTGACACAACCCCGCTGCCCCGTAACACGTGATCACTCCCCGCCCCCTCAGCACGTGATAACTTCAAAACCCGGGCTCCAGCGTCACGTGACCCTCGCCTCGCCCGCGTCGCCTTCTGCACGTGACCAGCCCCGGCCGCGTCCCGGCGGGCCTCGCGGCGGGAAGATGGCGGCCGCCATGAAGGCGGGGCTGGGCCGGCTGGGCCTGCGGGCGGGATGGCAGGTGGGGCCCGAGGTGTCTCTCTCTCTCTGTTTTAGGGGGGACGACAGGGGTTGAGGGGGCAGGAGTCTGAGGAGGGGCTAGGGGTCTCTATGTGTGTGTGGGGGGACAGGGGTCTGAGGCGGGGGCAGGGGTCATGGGGGGCAAGGGTCTCTGTGGGAGGGGGGACAGGGGGCTGAAGGGAAGGCAGAGGGCAGGGGTCTGAGGAGGGAGCAGGGGTCTCTATGTGTGGGGAGGGGGGATAGGGGTCTGAGGGGGGGACAGGGGTCTCTGTTTGGGGGAGAGACAGAGGGTTGAAGAGGAGGCAGGGGTCTCTGTGTGTGTGTGTGTTTGTAGGAACAGGGGTCTGAGGCGGGGCAGGGGTCTTTGGGGGGGTGACACGGGTCTGGGGGGTACAGGGGTGTCTGTGGGGTGACGACAAGGCTCGAGGGGGTGCAGGGGTCTCTTGGGGGGTGATAACAAGGGTTGAGGGGGAAGCAGTGTCTGAGGGAGGGTGGGCGGGGGTCTCTGTATGTGGGGCCAAGAGAAGGAATGTGGGGCCAAGGAGTCGGGCTGTGTGTGGCGGTGAGGGGCTGGGGATCTCCTCCATGCAGGGCTGGGATGTGTGGGGCAGTAAGGGGCTCTGTGGTTCTTTTGTGAGTCTGGGTGGGGAGGGGCTGCGTAGGACTGGGCTGTGTAGGTCTCGGTGGTTCTGTGTGAGTCTGGGCTTTGTAGGGCACTGAGGGGCTGGGCTCGGTGGGACTGTGAGGGGCTGAGGAACTGTGGGATGCAGGGAATTGCTGAGAAGACACAGGATAAGGGATGAGGGAAAATGGGAAGGGTCATGGGACAGAAATGGCTATTAGTGTTGTGGGTATATTTATAGCCCCTCTACACTCAGGAGATGTGAAGGGAAATAAGATGCTGGTGTTGCTTCTTGACTGTTGGGCTCACTCTACGGCTTTGTTATTTCTCTTCCTTAGACTGCAGAGTCCGTGCTCCGTCCCGCTGGAGCAGCTCTGCCCTGTCTTATTGTTCCAGTGAGAACGAAGAAGAAGAGGTTTTCTGTTCCCGAGTGGGCCAGAGAGCTGACCCCTGAAGAGAAGGAGAGGAGGCTCAAGTCTTTGGGGACAGTGTTTCCTGAGGAACGTATAGAAAGGACCTTCTACTTGGCCTGCACAGGTGGTAGAAAGCCTGCTCTGGTCTCTTCTTGGGGGCAAAATTATCGGAAAGTAGCATCACAGGGCAATGAGCCTCCCTGGTGTGACCGTGGTGACAGAAAACGTCTGTAAAGTGCTGAATTATGTGCTCTGCCTCTGAGGAGAGATGGCAGCTGCCCTGCTTTACTCAGATGTGTGTCAAGCTCTTGGCCCTTCCAACAGGAAGCAGGGGCAAGGAATAGCAAGGGATGTTGCCTTCCCTGCTGCTGAACGTGTTCTCTTCTCCTGTCCTTGGGCCGTGTGGAAGAGGAGAGCAGGCATCTGCAATTGCTGTGTTGGACAAGCAGTTCTCTGCCTGCTCATATTTCATCTTGCAACCATTTTCAGGGAGGGATCCTGTTGCTCCAGCCGTGGCTGCCAGGCAGCTGCTTCCGTTTCCTTCATTTTGCTGTTTTCCAGCCGCTTCCTGACCTTTCTCTTCTCTCACGCAGGTGATATTATAGACCCATACATCCCTCCTGAGGGTGATGCCCGCTTGACTTCCCTGTCCAAAGATGGGATGAAGCAAAGGATGGAGAAGCTAAAGCAGACTGCAGCCTCCCAGCTGGCGTACGTACCCCCTTTGTAGTAACCCTGGGGTGCACAAGTTTTGCTTGATTCTCTCTTGTTCTGGCATATTTTATTTTCCACCCTCTTCTTCCATTGTTGCTGTTGTAACCTTTAACCAGGAATCCTTAACCAGGTGCAGGATGCCTGTCCTGGTGTGAATGCGTGCAGCCCGTGCTCCTTTTCTTGAGATGTTTTGGGTTTGTAGCCCTGCATCTGTTTCACCAGCACCCAGAGGTGGTTGTGTCTTAGTGGTGGGTCTCCAGCTCTCGGTTGCTCGCAGGTGAAAGTCCTGGGACACCTGGACTGGAGCCCTCAGCAGAGGAAGGGCATGGATCTATCGGAGCATGTTCAGAGGAGGCCAGGAAGGTGATCTGAGAGCTGGAGCACCTCCTGTATGAGGGCAGGCTGAGAGAGTTTGGGTCATTCAGCCTGGAGAAGAGAAGGCTCTTGAGGGGGACCTTAGAGCAGCTTTCAGGACTGAAAGGGGCTCCAGTAAAGCTGGGGAGGGGCTCTTGATCAGGGAGGACAGGGAGAGGATGAGGGGAACAGTTTTGAGCTGCAAGAGGGAAGATTGAGATGAGATGAACTTTGAGGTCCCTTCAAACCCAAACTATTCTGTGATTCTAAAAGCTGAGCTTGAACCAGATGAGATCGCTGTCCTATTTTGAAGCACGCAAGGTGATTCCCAGTTGTTCTTCACTTCCTGTAAATCTCTTCTTGTCTTTTCAGTCTGCGGAAGATAAAAGATCACGATCCGAATTTCAGCACAAAAACCTTCCCAGAGAAGGCGCAGGAGATATTTATTGAAGCCCACAATTCCCTGGCTAAGTAAGACCCTTCTTCTGATGGATGCAGTTGCGGAGGATCTGATTCTTTCTGCTTATGTGCTCTGTTTTTCTTCTTTGTCTTTTCAATCCTTGTACCTTCTCTGCGGCAACTACGGTATCGTTTTCTGCCCCAGTCTCTGAGAGGAGTGGAGCATTGGAGATTTTCTCTGTACCCTTTTCATTCTGGTAGTGAAAAGCAGGTTGCAGAACTTTCTTTCGATCTGAGCTGCAGAGAAGAGGAGCTGTTGCACCACTGCTGTTACCGGCAGATGTGTGGGTGCTTGGTGCCGTTGAGAACCACGCTGCAGGGAGTTGTTGGATATGAAATGATGCTCCACTTCCCAATAATAGATTTCAAACTTGCATCGTACTTGGTTACAATTCCAAACATTGCTAAACCGTGCAGATCATAGCTGGCTTCCAAAAGATGTCATGTCATTCCCTGAAGTCTTGCCAGCCAGCTTGCCTTTTTGTGTTGAGGTCACGGTTCAGAATTTGTCTGTTTTGCTGGCAGATCCCGTGTCTTCCGGAGAAGCAGGAATTTGTGAGTAAGCCTCTACAATATTGCAGTAATGGCATATGTTTCACTTGCAGCTTTAACAAGCAGAAGCTTCACTCCCTGGTGACGGAGCGCTGCTATCCGGTAAGGGTTTATCTGGATGTAGTGTGTCCTTGATTTCTTCCACGGTTGCTAAGGCTTTCTAAGCCTCATCATCCATCTCCTTTTTTTCTGGATACAGTAAAGACGGAGCTGGGGGGGAAAGCACAAGTCTTAGTAGCTAATAAGTAAATCAGAATCATAGAATGGTTTAGGTTAGAAAGGACCTTAAAGCCCATCCAGTTCCAACCCCCCTGCCATGGGCAGGGATACCTTCTACTGGATCCAGATGCTCCAAGCCCCATCCAACCTCTGGGGAGGAGGCAGCCACAACTTCCCTAATGCTTTATTATATGCAATATTTTGCTTGTCATTCAATTCACGTCCTAATTAAATCGGCGCTTATCTTCTCCTTTGCAGGAGATGGTCCGTGGCAACCGGTACAAGACCATCCGGTGGAGTTTTGTGGAGTCGCTGGAGCCTCCAAGAGTGGTTCACGTTCGCTGCAACAGCATCGTGAATCGAGGCAACCTCTACGGCCAGGTGACGGTGCGGATGCACACGCGGCAGGTCTGTCTCCTTGTGCCCCTTGCGTTTCCCACTTCCAGCCTCCTTCCAGCCCAATGGATGTTCCTTGGCTCGTTTTACAGATCCTGGCGATCTACGACCGCTTTGGGCGGCTCATGTACGGTGGGGAGCAGGTGCCTAAGGACGTTTTGGAGTACGTTGTGTTTGAGAAGTACTTGGTCAATCCGTACGGCACGTGGAGGATGCACGGCAAGATTGTTCCGGAGTGGGCTCCACCGAAGGAACCCATTGTTAAGGTAATGCCAGCAAGAGGAGGCACTAGCATTTTCTGTGTTAGTGAATTAATACAGGTCCCTGATTAATCTGGGACACAACCCAGGCTGAACTTACTGTAATGGGGAGGTGGTGGATGAATCTGCAAGCAGAGCTGGTTATTAGTGTGGCATTAGTGGCCTCTGGCACCTGGGAGCTCTAGTAGGAGGCTCAGGGTGTTTGATACTTGTGATAGTTCAGGGGGTGCTGCACCCTGTACACAGCCCGGCAAAGGGGTGCAGGTGCTCTGTCCTCCTGGGCTACTAAAAACAGGTTCTAAAGGAGATGAAAACTTATCAGGGATTGCAGTGCTAGGACAAGAACAGTTTTAAGCTGAAAGAGGGGGGGGAGATTGAGATGAGATCTTAGGAAGAAATGTTTTCCTGGGAGCGTGGGGAGACTGGCCCAGGTTGCCCAGAGCAGCTCTGCTCTGCTCTCCCTTTCTCGCGCTGTGTAGCATGAAGAATCCCTATCACAGTAGTTCATAGCTGCTCTGTGGCATGCTGATGTTTCTTCCTTTTTCAGACGGTGATGATTCCTGGCCCAACCTTGGACCCCTCACAAGAGTATGAAGAAATGAAGTAGGAAGTTGTGGAGCCTGTACAGAGACAGCAGGGCAGACAACCCTGAAGGGAAGGAGTGGAGAAGTCTGGGGAGGTGACGGGTTGGGTACGGCTCTGCCTTTCCAGTGCGCAATCAACAAACCAAAAAGTGGCTTCGGAAATGGACTCCAGTCTAAGAAGTTGTCTTTAAAGGAGCAAGAGGGACCTAGGAGGGAAATTCAGCTCTGAGAAGAGATTTGCTCTGTCCAAATAACTTAGTGTGCTGCATCTTAGCCTGTGTTTCTGGGGTGGTGAGAAGTGTGTTCTCCTCAGGACTACTCTAAAGGCTCATCTCAGAGAGAAGTGAGTCCCCTTGGCAGCAGGAGTTTGTCCAGATACAGATATTTGGCACTTCATGGGAAGCATCATAGGCCTGCTGGGCTATGATTAAAACCTGCAGGAGTAGGTGTTGACATGTTCTCTTCCAATCCTCTTTTCCTCTCTGTACTGGTTCCCAGGCTGCTTTTTTGAACAGAAAATGGGGAAAAGCAGGGGAACTTGAAAATCAGATTCTCGGGGTGGGGTTACCACAATTGGACTCCTGGGGGTTATTAAGGGCCATGCTTCCCAAAAGGCTGCAACCCAGGCGTGGTCATGTAATAAAGTGTTCTGATTCCTAAAAAACACTCTTGTGTCCACCAGGACCTTCCTGAAGGGATGTATTTCTCCTAGTAGCTAGTACATTTGTTTCAGATGCTGGTGACCTCAGCGATGGGATGTTGTTAGTGGCTGGCACCATCCTGTGGACAGGAGGATGTTTGCATCGGGTCCTGGGGATGTTCAGGCTGTGTGGGTCAGGAAAACACGTACCCAGAGCTTTGCTTTTGCCGTGGCTGGGAGCGAGCCAGCACACTCTGCTAATCTGCTTTGCTCAGAATGGTTCTGATTACAAAGTGCAGAATATTCACTGGTCATCGAACAACAAAATGTTCCTTTTCGACCTTGTCTTGAGTTTTAACTTGGCCGTTTTCCAGAGGCTGTGAGAGTTAAGTGCATTTCTTCTTTCTTGGAAGAGATTTTACAGCATGTGCAGGAAGAGTTATGGCTCTTTATGCCTGCAGAGTTGATCTGTGTTTCTCGTGAATGATGATTTTTTTGAAAGGGCAGAACATCATCTTTATGCTCCGTTAGGAGAGGAGCCAGCAATGGAATCCCTTTCATCTTTTTGGAAACTAGAGAGGTATCACAATCTGTCTGCCTTTCCTGAAAGAACCTACTATATTGAGTCCTCTGCCTACGCCTCATTCATGAGCTGAGGGGAGATTCTGTGCTCCAGCACACACGAGCTGGGCTAGGAGCTAAAATAAATCGGCGTGAGCTGCCTGGTTTGTTGCTGATGTGACTCAGGCAGCATACAAGCTCCTCAACCAAGACCTATAGACAAGGCTCTGCAGCTCAGGCTCTGAATGAAGGCCAAGAAGGCCAACAGCATCCTGGCTTGGATCGGCCATGGGGTGGCCAGCAGGAGTAGGGAGGGCATCATTCCCCTGTGTTTGGTGCGGGTGATGCTGCACCTCAAATCCTACGTTCAGTTTTGGGTCCCTTACTTCAAGAAGGACATCGAGGGGCTGGAGTGTGTCCAGAGAAGGGATTCGAGGTGGGGAAGGGACTAGAGAACAGGGGGTTTGGGTGTGTGTCATATCTCACACCCCATAAATCAGCCGGCAAGCGTGTGCTCTGTAGAGAATACATTTTATTTTCTGTATGTACATGTCCTTATGCGATAGGACGATGGACTCGGCACTGAGGACACAGAACACTACAGCAATGCCACCGCCGAAGGGGAGTGGGAGTAAATGACAAAGGGACAACAGGACAAGCCCTGAGCCCCGGCCCTGTGTGGAGATAGGAGGGAAAACCAAAAGCTTCACTTCTTTCTCTGGTTTTGTTTCCAGCTAAGTGGATCGGAGGGACAAAACTGGGGAGAATGGAGGCTTTGTTTCAGGTTGTTGAACAGGTTGCTTAGAGCAGTGGTGGCTGCCCCATCCCTGGAGGTGTTCAAGGCCAGGTTGGGTGAGGGTTGGCGTAACTGGATCCAGTGAGTGGTGTCCCTGCCCAAGGCAGGGGGTGGAGCTAGATTGGCCTTGAGGTCCCTCCCAACCCAAACCATTCTGTGATTCTGTATTTTCCAGCCCTGAGGTTTCTCCCAATCCCTATGGCCGCCTCCCTTCCCTTGCGCATTTGTGAGTAGCTGGGCTGGAGTAACCACAGACCCAGGATTCCCATCTGATGCTCTGGAGGCGGCAGTGCCTCCTTGATCCCAGCATCTTCCCTGTCATCCAGGAATCTGCTGGCATCTTTGCCCCACAAGAAAGGATCTGGTGAACACAGGGAGATGTTGAAATGTGGGATGACCAAAGGCATCCAGCGCTTCTACAGGTGGACTGTAAAAGTGAAGGCTTGCTGGTGCCAGTGGAAGCGGTGATGGAAAACCCTCTCCTGTGATGGGAAGGTGAACCCTGGGGTTGTTTGCACACGCTGTCAACGTACACACACGAGTGAAGAAACCAGGCATGGCAAAGTGCTTTGACAAGTTCTCTGCCATTGTTAGTTAAGACAAATACCTTTACAGCTGAGTTGCTGCAAGAATGAGAAGGGTAGCAGTACTGTAAAGTCGGTCAGCGAGGAGGGGAGCAGCGAGATGCCTTTGTGGACGCGGAGGTTTCTAAACGCAGAGCAGCGTTGTGGCCTGGAGATTGGTTTTTATCCCATCCCAGGCCGAGCGATGAGCAAAGGCAGCTGGGAGCAGATGGTGTTGGAGTGTGGGGCTGGCAGTGCTGGACCCAACCAGCAGGAAGGTTGGGTGCATGCACGTCCTGTGGCTGGCGTGGTGGCTTCGGGGGACATGTAAAGATTAATGACTTGGCATCAAGGAAGCAAAGCGTGTTGTGGGGCTGACTGGGAACAACGAACAACGGTTCTTTATCTCCGCCTTAAGAACCTGCCTGGTCCTCGCAGTGCTTACAGAAACCACTTATAAAGCAGATTACAGCAGCTCTGGGGGAGATGAGCTGGGCTGCAGAGGAAAACGGGGGAGAGCTGTTCTCCTCCCTGCTCACACCGCTGCTGCCCCTGGTTTGACTCTCTGCTTGTTTTCACTTGGCTTGTATGGAGAGGGGGACACCTGGTTCCCTCAAGCCCCCTGTTGCTGAGGCTGCGCGGTGGTGTGTTTCGGGTGCTAGGAAGGCTGTCGCTCACTGTGCTGGAGGCGCAGGCTTCCTGGGTGGAGAATGTTCAACTGCCGGAGGGCTCGCAGTGAGCACCACAAGCCAGCAAGTTGCAGCTTTGCATTTGCTGTGACGGTGGAAATGGGCGAGGCTGGGACCATGGATGGTTTAATGCATCCAGCTGGACCGAGGGGGCTCTGCGCTGGGCCAGGGCCCTGTGGGTAAGCGACAGGTGGTGTTTGCAGGCTGGGGTGCTGCGATGAAAGCAGGGATGGGAACTGTCCCCTCGCAGCACTGTCCTCGAGCCTGGCTGGCGGTCACCTCTGCAGCCCCCTAGGACCGTGGCTGTGCTGTTGGCCTTGGTGGACGCTTCTGTCCCCGCTCAGGCTCTTTGGTGGGCTCTTCGGCTCCAGATTTTGCCTTCAGGAAAGCCGTGTCTACACCCGGCTGGTGGCCAGAGGTAGGAAGCTACTCTTGGTCCCACGGGCAGACGTCAGCTTTGGATTCCTTCATCCCACTGCCTCCGTCTTCGGGGCTCACCCTGGCTCTCCCCTGCTCGCAGAGGGTCAGGGTTGGATCCCCGCTGTCCACCTCCCATGGACACACCTGGGAGGTGCTCCTCGGATCCGTGCTGGCCTCGGCAATTGCTGGCGAAGCCTCTTCTGTTTCCCAAGGACAAACCTCATCTCTGCTGGTGCTGCTGCCTGCTGAGGCTCCCTGAGGCAGTGGCTCTGCCCTCTGGCCCTGCTGGGGCAGGATGCGGCACAGGGGCTTGTGCTTAGCCTCACCGTCAGATCTGCTCTTGGATTTTTCCAGCAGGGCTGGAGACACAGTGCTGGCTCCTGCCGACAGCTTTGACTGTCCTGGCCCAGTGGGGGATGCTCTGTCGGCTCCTGGGGGCTGCGCACCCGGTTTGAAGCTTTCCTTCTCCGAGCCAGAGGGCTCTGCTGCTTCCCAGGGGCAGATATCAGCTCTGCTTCTCTCTGCGCTTCCAGACGTCTTGGGCAGCTCTTTCTTCATGGTGCTTTTCAGCGAGGGCTGCTCTGTGCCCGGGCTCTCCCAGGGGCAGATGGACTCGCGGTCTCTGCTTGCTCCCTCCTTCTTTCTAGATGTGCTCTCTCCAGTGCTTTTCACGATGATTTGACCTGTAGAAGCACTTCTGCTCCCTACGAACAAACCAGGTTTGTCCTCTCTTGATGTCCCTTTACCTGGTGGTGGAGCAGCCACCTCCCAGGGGCAGATCTCTGCTTTATCCGTGAATTCCAGCTCCGCAGCCTCCCACGGACAGACCTCTGCCTTCCGACTCTCCTCGCTCTGGGATTTCTCTGAGGCTGATTTGGGATGTGTTGGGCTCCTGGCATGAGGATGCTGCTCTGTGTCCGGGCTCTCCCAGGGGCAGATGGACTCGCGGTCTCTGCTTGCTCCCTCCTGCTTTCCAGATGTGCTCTTTCCAGTCTCTTTGCCCAGACCTTGACCTGTGGAAGGGCTTCTGCTCCCTACGGATAAACCAGCTTTGTCCGCTCTTGATGTCCCTTTACCTGATGGTGGAGCAGCCACCTCCCAGGGGCAGATCTCTGCTTTATCCATGGATTCCAGCTCCGCAGCCTCCCATGGACAGACCTCTGCCTTCCGGCTCTCCTCATTCTGGGATTTCTCTGAGGCTGATTTGGGATGTGTTGGGCTCGTGGCACGAGGATGCTCCGGGTGTTGCTTTGTGCCTGGGCTCTCCCAGGGGCAGATCTCTGCTTTATCTGTGGATCCCACCTCCACAGCCTCCCAAGGACAGACCTCTGACTTCCAGCTCTCCTCGCTCTGGAGTTTCTCTGAGGGTGATTTGGGGTGTGTTGGGCTGCTGGCACGAGGATGCTCCGGGTGTTGCTCCAGGCTTTCCCAGGGACACACGGCCTCCCGCTCGCTGCTACCCTTCTCCAGGGATCTGGCCGGGCTGGCTAACGCTGCCTGGCGCGTGATGCGCTTCTCCACCTTTGGAGCATCTGCAGGACCATGCTTTGCCTTGGGTTGATCGGAGGGAGTTTCAGCCACCTCCCAGGGGCAGATCTCTGCTTTATCTGTGAATTCCAGCTCCGCAGCCTCCCAAGGACACACCTCTGCCTTCCGGCTCTCCTCGCTCTGGGGTTTCTCTGAGGTTGATTTGGGATGTGTTGAGCTCCTGGCACGAGGATGCTGCTCTGTGTCCGGGCTCTCCCAGGGGCAGATGGACTCAAGGTCTCCGCTTGCTCCCTCCTTCTTTCCAGATGTGCTCTCTCCAGTCTTTTTCAAGATGATTTGACCTGTAGAAGTGCTTCTGCTCCCTATGGACAAACCAGCTTTGTCCTCTCTTGATGTCCCTTTACCTGATGGTGGAGCAGCCACCTCCCAGGGGCAGATTTCTGCTTTATCCATGAATTCCACCTCCGCAGCCTCCCACGGACAGACCTCTGCCTTCCGGCTCTCCTCGCTCTGGGATTTCTCTGAGGCTGATTTGGCATGTGTTGGGCTCCTGGCACGAGGATGCTCCAGGTGCTGCACTGTGTCCGGGCTCTCCCAGGGGCAGATCTCTGCTTTATCTGTGGATCCCACCTCCACAGCCTCCCTAGGACAGACCTCTGCCTTCCCGCTCTCCTCACTCTGGGGTTTCTTTGAGGGTGATTTCGGATGCTTTGGGCTCCCGGTGTGGGGTTTCTTGGGGTACTGCTGTGTGCCCGGGCTCTCCCAGGGGCAGATGGACTCGCGGTCTCTGCTTGCTCTCTCCTGCTTTCCAGATGTGCTCTTTCCAGTCTCTTTTCCCAGACCCTGACCTGTGGAAGGGCTTCTGCTCCCTATGGACAAACCAGCTTTGTCCTGTCTTGATGTCCTTTTAACTGGTGGTGGAGCTGCCACCTCCCAGGGGCAGATCTCTGCTTTATCCGTGGATTCCACCTCTGCAGCCTCCCACGGACAGACCTCTGCCTTCCAGCTCTCCTCGCTCTGGGATCTCTTTGAGGTTGATTTAGGAAGCACTGGGCTCCTGGCATGAGGATGCTCCGGGTGCTGCTCTGTGCCCGGGCTCTCCCAGGGGCAAATGGACTCATGGTCTCCACTTGCTCCCTCCTTCTTTCCAGATGTGCTCTCTCCAGTGTTTTTCAAGATGATTTGACCTGTAGAAGCGCTTCTGCTCCCTATGGACAAACCAGCATTGTCCTCTCTTGATGGTCCTTTACCTGATAGAGGCACAGCCACCTCCCAGGGGCAGATCTCTGCTTTATCTGTGGATCCCACCTCCACAGCCTCCCAAGGACAGACCTCTGACTTCCAGCTCTCCTCGCTCTGGAGTTTCTCTGAGGGTGATTTGGGGTGTGTTGGGCTGCTGGCACGAGGATGCTCCGGGTGTTGCTCCAGGCTTTCCCAGGGACACACGGCCTCCCGCTCGCTGCTACCCTTCTCCAGGGATCTGGCCGGGCTGGCTAACGCTGCCTGGCGCGTGATGCGCTTCTCCACCTTTGGAGCATCTGCAGGACCATGCTTTGCCTTGGGTTGATCGGAGGGAGTTTCAGCCGCCTCCCAGGGGCAGATTTCTGCTTTATCCCTGGATTCCACCTCTGCAGCCTCCCAAGGACAGACCTCTGCCTTCCGGCTCTCCTCGCTCTGGGATTTCTTTGAGGTTGATTTGGGATGCGTTGGGCTCCCAGCACGAGGATGCTCTGGGTGTTGCTCCGTGCCCGGGCTCTCCCAGGGGCAGATCTCTGCTTTATCCCTGGATTCCACCTCTGCAGCCTCCCAAGGACAGACCTCTGCCTTCCAGCTCTCCTCACACTGGGATTTCTTTGAGGGTGATTTAGGGAGTGCTGGGATCCTGGCACGAGGATGCTCTGGGTGTTGCTCCGTGCCCGGGCTCTCCCAGGGGCAGATCTCCTCCTTTATGCTTTCCATGCTCGGGGATGTTTTGGAGTCTTTTGAGGTCCCTTCTGCCAGCCTGGAGCTTTTGGGAGCAGGTTTTGGTGCGGGTCCCTCACTGCTCCTGCTTTCTTGCACTCTCAGCAATCCCAGAGATCTTGCTCTGCTGCTCCTGCCCCACTTGTCCAGCTGCCTCCTCTCTCCCTCCTGCCTCTCCTGCTCCAGCTGAGCCTCCTCCACATCCCAGGGGCAGATTTCTGCTCTAACAGTCCTTTCCCTTTCCCTGCTCTCCCATGGACAAACCTCAGCCCTCCTGCCCCCCGCGCTGCCTGCTTTTTCCAAAGCAGCTTTTGGCACCTCTTGGGGTTCTTCTGGTGGTTTCTCTGTACCAGTTTTTTCTCCGCAAACCCCCTCACTCCTGCCCTTCCCTGGCCCCCAGCGCTCGCCCCTGCTCTCCTCCCAGGGGCAGATTTCTGATTTAAGGCTGGAATCTGCTCGGATTTCCCCAGGACAGACCTCTCCCTGCCTGCCTGCCGTGCTCTCCCCTATTACCAATGCACTGGGAGCTGTTTCCATGCTCCGGCTCCTCGAGGGGACCCTCTGGGCACCCCAATCTCCTGCGGCACCGAGGGGCTCGGGCTGGCTGCTGGCCTTGGCCGGGCTCTCCTTGCCCCTGGGGACCCCTCTGTCCTCCTGGGAAGCGATGGCCTCTTGGCGCAGCAAGGCTCCTTTTCCTGCTGGGATGCCCAGGGGACCCTGGGGACAAACCTCAGCCCCTGGCTGCTCCCCCTCTGCCTGGTCCTGAGGGTGATGGATGGAGCTGCTGCTCCCCTCGAGCCCTTTGGCCAACTCAACCACCCCTTCCTTCGGTGCGATCAGCCTCGCGAGGCTCGCAGGAGCATCCTTCCCCGTCTCTGCTATGTGAGATTCGGCCTCTTGCCGGGGATGTATCTGCGTTTCCCAGCTATCGGCCACCGCCGCTGCCTCCTGAGGATGCTCAGCTCCTTCTTGGTGGCCAACGCTGGCTGCAATCTTGTGCGCCTCCAAGGGTGCCCCGGGAGCGCTGGGCTCCTCCGCTGGTTTCTCACCGTCGCCTGACCCCGGGGCAGGGCTGTCCTGCTGTCCTTCTGCCCCGCTGTCCCCCCACCCCGCAGCCTCCCCGGTGCTGCCGGCGTTGTTGTTGTGCTGGCAGGGGACGGTGGGCTCGCTGCGGGGCCTCTGCTGGCTCCACTCGGGGCTTTTGGATGAGGATTCTCGGCTGATCCCCCCGAGGGACGCGGCGGCTGTCCCTGCCAGGCTGGGCCTCGCCCTCCCGCTGCCCCCAACCCTCTTCCCCAGGCTCCCCTCGCCCTCCCTCTTCCCCCTCAGGATGCTCTTTCCCCTTGAGCGGTTGAAGGCTTTGATAGCGAGTCCCAGCCCTCGCAGTGAGGTCTTCTGCGGGGCTGGCTTGAGGCTGGGGGCTTCGACGGCTGCATCACCAGGGGTCCCCGAGTCCGCTGCTTCGGTGGCTTTTTGCTTGCGGCTCAGGATCTCCTCCTGGACCAGTTCCCAAGGGCAAACCTGAGCCGGGATGGGGGCCAGCAGCCTGCCCTTGCCCACTGGAGAGCATGCGCTCCCCGAGTCTTCCTCTCCAGGACCCTCAAGTGGCTTCTCTGGCTCTCCCACCCGTGCCAGGGGGTCCGATGGGGGCTCCGGGCTGTCCCCAGCCGGCATCGCGCGCTGCCCCAGGCTCTGGCAGCGGATGGGGGGCGGTGGCGGGGTCCTCTTCACCGCCACGCGCACCCGCCCCGGGACGTGGGAGCCGTCGACGCTGACGCTTTTGATGGGCGCGTAGGTGACGTGTTTCTGCACCTTCCCATCGCCCGGCGGGGATGCAACCTCCTGGGAACCCCCCTCGGCGGGGCTGGAGCTTTCTGCTTGGGGGGCACCGGCTGCACGAGGGCTTTGGAGCTTCCCCGCTTCCCTGGGAGGCTCGGAGAGCAGGAGGAGGTCGCGATGCTGCTTTTCCCGTGCAGCTCGGCTGGCAGCGAGCAGAGCTTCGTCCCGCGCTCCGGCAACGACGCTGAGCGACTTGTGCAGAGGCGGCGGGGGCTGCTCGTGCCCCGCGAGGTTGTGGGCGCTGGCTGACTTGCACACGAGAGGGACGGCATCGAGGGACTCGCCGTCCGACTGCTCGGAAGCCGTTACCTCTGGCTCCCCGTGGGTGCCGAGGGTGGGTGACCCTCCTCGAGGCTCCCGCGCGGGCCTCTCGGTGCTGCGGGACTCGGGTAGGGCTGCCGCGCGGTGCCGGGCTCCATCCTCGCGCAGCCTCAAGCCGGTGCCGCCGGCGTTGGGGACCCGCTTGGCCTCGGAGCCGCGGCGTGCCGGGGTGCCCACCCGCTCGCCGCGGCTGCCGCGCCGCGCCACGGCCTCGGGCAGCTCGGCGATGCGGTGCACGATGGAGCGGCCCAGGCTGCGGCGCGAGCCGCGCTTCTTGGGGAGGTGAGGGTTGTTGGCTGCCATGCTCCACGTCTTGTGCACCTCCAGCTGCCTGTAAAGCTTCTTCAGCTCCTCCTGCGCACCAGGGGGTTGGGGGGACGCGGCAGGGAGAGAGAGGAGAGCGCGTACAATGGGACCGTGGCTGGAGGCACCCCACAAAGCCCACATCCCCATGTCCCCAGGCTCCCCATCCCTCTGATCGAGGGGATGCGTGGGTTTTCCCACCCTGGGGGTGCTGGTTCACCCTGTCCAGCCGCCCCATCTCAACCCCCTTTTCTCCACCCCCTTTTGCTTTGCATCAGGAGAAAGATTGCAAAAGGCACCTCTTACTCTGCGCGGGGCTGCATAGCTAGCGTCAAAAGAAGGTCCTGAGTGTGCCACCCACCCGAATGTCATCGGGGTCGAGACTGTGCTCGCTCCAGGCGGACGCGATGCTGCTGTTCAGGCACGAGCCCGAGTGCCGCATGTCCAGCTCGTCCTCGTAGACCTCGGCCGCGATCTCTTCCCGCAGCGGAGAGCCGGCGTGCAGGAACTGTGGGTGGCAAGGGGTGAGGTTGGTTAAGCCTCCCTGAAACGCCAGGGAAGCCCATCCCCGTCTCACCGAGCCTCCAGGCTGCGCGTTACCTTGGGGATGAAGAGCAGTGCCAGGGTCATGGTGATGGTGCCGTGAGTGTGGGCGAAGAAGAGCAGCAGCGTCCAGTCGGGGTGCAGCGAGGGGACCATGATGAACCTGGAAAAGGTGAGGAGTGCAGCACCGGGTCATAGAATCATGGAATGGTTTGGCTTGGAAGGGAACTTAAAGATCGTCCAGATCCAAGCTCCGTGGCCATGGGGTCCCACTGAGACGCCCACAGCCTCCCCTCACGCAGGGAACCTGCTGGCTTCAAGGGTTTCATAGAATCATAGAATCACCAGGTTGGAAAAGACCCATCAGATCATTGAGTCCAACCATTCCCATCAAACACTAAACCATGTCCCTCAGCGCCTCGTCCACCAGTCCCTTAAACCCCTCCCTGGGCAGCCTCTGACAGGGACCAATGACCCTTTCTGTGAAACGTTTTTCCTAATGTTCAGCCTGAACCTCCCCTGGTGGAGCTTGAGGCCATTCCCTCTCGTCCTGTCCCCTGTCCCTTGGGAGAAGAGCCCAGCTCCCTCCTCTCCACAACCTCCTCTCAGGGAGTTGGAGAGAGCAATGAGGTCTCCCCTCAGCCTCCTCTTCTCCAGCCTAAACACCCCCAGCTCTCTCAGCTGCTCCTCTTCTTCTCCAGCCCCCTCACCAGCTTTGTTGCTCTTTTCTGGACTCTCTCCAGAGCCTCAACATCCTTCTAGTGGTGAGGGGGGGTTTGCTACCAGTTCCTCCACATCCCCAGGGTTGGGAACTCTGGATCGTGGCCTCGTGCCCTACCTGACCACATGGAAGGCAGTCGAGATCATGAGCTCATTGTGGAGCGCGATGCCCATGTAGCGGGGCTCGTGGAAGGCGGAGGGCACGGCGCGCATGGCGTAACACAGGAAGCTGCCCCACAGCAGGAACAGCATCTCGGCTGCGGGAGAGAGCGGTGCTGAGCATCAGCCCCATGCCCTTGCCTGGGGCTGGGCTGCGAGGTGGGGGCTGTTGCCCCCCAGGTCCTCCCTGGATGTGCTTTGGGGCACATCCAGCCCAGCTCCTTCACTCCAGCAGCCGCGATCGGAGCAGGAGCTGGTGCAGAGCATCCTCTGGCACGGCACGGGTGCTTTACCCTGCACCGGAGCGAGACCTGGGGATGCTCAGAGAGGGTGGGTGGCAGCTTGGGCTCCTCAGGTTATATGGATGAGGGAATTATCCCCCCACCTCGCGTGCTCTCTTTCTGGGATGGGGTCCTGGGGCTGTGGGGACCCCCAGGCTGCGGGCGCTGGTCTCACCGATCACCATCATGTAATCCCAGCGGTCGTGGCCGCAGATGTAGAAGTGGAGCCCGTGGGCGGTCTGGGTTCGGATCACCAGCGGGATGTTCTTGTCGATGTTCTCCAGCATCCCGATGGTCCAGGCCGCCAGGAACCAGAGCACCAGGAGCAGGATCAAGCCCAGCATCTTCAACACCCGCCCGCTCGACACGTAGGGCACCCGCTGGGCCGTGCGGGACAGGAAAACCTTCAGCACCCTGCGAGGTGTTGAGGGGTGAGTCCCCAGCCGGTCCCACCGTGGGGGTCCCAGAGCATCCAGCCCCACCCCATCCCAGCCACCTGTACAGCTTGAGGGTGATGGTGCCGTAGACGATGGCGAAGCCGAGCATGCGCACCCAGCGCAGGACGATGCAGCGGAAGATGCTCGGCTTGAAGTACAGGATGAATACCTGGAGCAGAGGAAAAGAGGGGTCAGCGGGATGGATCCCACCTTCCGAGGGGGCAACAAATCATAGAATCAATCACTAGGTTGGAAAGGACCCACTGGATCATCGAGTCCAACCATTCCCATCAATCACTAACCCATGTCCCTCAGCACCTCGTCCACCCGTCCCTTAAGCCCCTCCACGGAAAGTGACTCAACCCCCTCCCTGGGCAGCCCCTGACAGTGACCAATGACCCTTTCCATGAAATAATTTCTCCTAATCTTCAGCCTGAACCTCTCCTGGTGGAGCTTGAGGCCATTCCCTCTCATCCTGTCCCTTGGGAGAAGAGCCCAGCTCCCTCCTCTCCACAACCTCCTTGCAAGGAGTCGTAGAGACTCGGAAACCACTGGTTTTTGGGGCAGCCCTGCCACCTCCCTTCCCCCTTGGCTCTACGGCATCCGCCGCGGCTCTTGCGAGAAGGAGAGAGGATTTGGGCAGGGATTAATTCCCACGGCCAGCGGGAGAAAAGGGATTTGGTTTCCTGAGAAGGTTTATACTGCAGCTGCCGGGGGCCGTGCCAGCAAAATTAACAATTAGGTGGAGTCGTGCCCTGGGTACTCACGGGGAAGTAGAGCAGGAGGGACCCAAAGAGGATCGTCTCCAGGAGGATAACTCCCGATGCCCGGATCCTCTATGGGGAGAAAGGTGTGAGGGTGCAGCCGGGAGCCTCGACCGGTGCCAGGAGAGGACGGAGGGAGGCAGGGAGATGCCCCCAAGCGTGGTGCTGTGATATCCCACCCAAGAGCCTCCCCCCAACCCCGAGAGCTTGGGGTTTGGGGGTCTGAGGATCTGGGGCTGCCTTGCCTTGCTCCGTCTGAAGTGGTAGGAGACGAGCATGCTGAGGAAGACAGCGAGCATGCAGCAGGCCTGGCAGGAGAGGACGGCCGCCCGCAGCGCCTGGTCCTCCTGGATCAGGCAGGGAGCATCGTCCTCGCAGGTGAAGCATCCCGGGCGACAGGGCCGGCATGCCAGCCGGGGCGCCCCGTCCGCTGCTCCTGGGGGTTAGAACCACGTCAAATCCCCTCATCCCGGTGCCAGGGGGTGTGCTTGGGCTTCCCAAAGCCCCCCTGAGCTCCCCCAAAAGAACCCCACTACTGTAGCCATGTGAAACGGGGACCCCAGCACAGCACCCACCTGCCCGGGCACCGCTGGCTGCTCCACCGACCCCGTAAAAACCCGGTTTGCAGCGACACAGGTACCTCCCGAGGACGAAGCCGTGGCTCTCCTGCGGGACACACTGAGGGAGACAGGCTGAGGCGCGCGGAGAGGCGAGGGGCTCTTCCCTGCGCCCCCCACGCTGCCCCCAGCCCCGCGTCCCCCCAGCGTCCCCACCTCGCCACCCCCCTGCACGCCCGGGAGGAATCAGTGGTTAAATATTTCAGAATTAAAAGCCAAAGCTTGGCCCCCAAATCCCTCCCTAAAACCTAAATGGACACCTAATGCAGCGGAGAGCGCTAATCCTGCCCGGCCGTGACGGCAGCAGCAGGGAGGGCACCGCTGCCCTAATCCCCGCGGCTGCACCCTGCCCCGAACGGGCCGCGCTGGCGGCTTTCCTGGGTATTGTTGTTTTCTGGAGAGATGCCCGGTGCCAGAGGTTCGTTACTCCGAAGGGCATCGCTGCCAGGAAAGAGAGGCTGGTGACGCCTTTCCCACTTGGGGACAGCTTTTTGCCTTTGGGGTGGGACCCTGATCATAGAATCATAGAATTGTAGAATCATAGAATCGCCAGGTTGGAAAAGACCCACTGGATCATCGAGTCCAACCATTCCCATCAATCTCTAACCCGTGTCCCTCAGCACCTCGTCCACCCGTCCTTTAAACCCCTCCAGGGAAGGGGACTCAACCCCCTCCCTGGGCAGCCTCTGCCACTGCCCAATGACCCTTTCTGTGAAAGTTTTTTTCCTAATGTCCAGCCTGAACCTCCCCTGGTGGAGCTTGAGCCCATTCCCTCTCGCCCTGTCCCCTGTCCCTTGGGAGAAGAGCCCAGCTCCCTCCTCTCCACAACCTCCTTTCAGGGAGTTGGAGAGAGCAATGAGGTCTCCCCTCAGCCTCCTCTTCTCCAGGCTGAACACCCCCAGCTCTCTCAGCTGCTCCTCTTGTTCTCCAGCCCCTTCCCCAGCTCCGTTCTCTTCTCTGAACTCGCTCCAGAGCCTCAACATCCTTCTTGTGGTGAGGGGCCCAGAACCGAACACCCTTCTGGGGGCTGCGGGCTCTGCCCTGCCTGGGGATGCTCCTGGTTGTGCCAAACGCTGAACCATGTTTTGGGCATCACCGGTGATCGGGGGGGGGGATGGTTGCCATGGTGCCGCCCCCCACCCCGTACCCCAGCCCAGGGAGCAGCCGGGTCACACGCCGCTGCTGGCGCAGGGAAGGAAGATTTGCACAATAAACCTCTCGGCTGCAGCTGAACGAAGCAGATGGATCGGTTGGGAGAGGATAAAGCTCAGTCCTTGGGGAGGGACAGCCTGGCTGGGGGTGTGGGGGGGACACACAGGGATCTTTGGGGACCCCAAGCCCGGCTAAGCGAGGGGACGGGGTGAAGGGGGTGCTGGGTGCTGATACCTGGGTGCTGTTGAGGTCGCAGCGGTGGGTGTCGGCGAACCAGCCCGTCCCGCTGGCGCACTGGTCGATGGCCACGTCCCGCAGGTCGATGTCCACCCGCACGACCCCCCTGGCCGGGGGGGGGGGGGGGCGGAACGAGGTCAGCGCTGGGGGACAGCCCTGTGCGCCCCCAACCCCCAGGGTGGCAGGGAGGGGGGGTTGGTGCTGGGACTGGGGGTGACACAAGGTGTCGGCAAAGTCCTCGAGCCCCCAGACAGGGATGTCCGCGCTGGAGCACGGGTAGGGATAAGGGCAGAGGGAAAGGCAGGGGCAGCAGCTCCTGGGGGGAAATTCTGGTTCTCCGGGGGGGGGGGGATGTTGATGCAACCGATTGGGAAATCGGGAGCAGCTTGAGTGGCTGCCGCGTCCCACCCCTCAGCCCATGGGACTGACCCTCTCCCCTGGGTGCTCCCCTTTGGAAATGGGGGCATCTCCCCTCCCCGAGGCCAAACCTGGCACGGGGACACAGGGCTGGACCCGTGGGTGAAGCCTCCAGCGTGACGAGGCACCCGCAGTCCTCTTACACCCCTCAACCCCTTTGCACCCCCCCCCCAACCCCCTGGTACCCCTTCTAGCCCCCTCGCACCCCCCCGGCCCCCTTACACTCCTATAATCCCCTTAAACTGCCCTGAACTCTTGACAACCCTCCAGCCCCCCCTGCCCTTCCCCAAGCTCCCTGCACCCCCACAACCCCTTTAACAGCCCAACAACCCCTTTAACAGCCCCCCAAACCTCTTACAACCCTCGAACCCTCTGAAACGCCCCCAAACCTCTTACAACCCTCCAAGCCCCCTACGCCTACCCGACCTCCTTGCTCCCTGACCTCTTCGCATCCTCCCTACCCTCTTATCCTCTCCAACCCTCTTGCACCCCCACAACCCCCTTGCGCCTCCTCAACCCCCTTGTACCCCCCCAGCCCCCTCACAACCCTCCAGCCCCCTTGCATCACCCCGTTCTCTTGCACCTCCCCAATCTCTTGGCACCCCCACAACCCCCTTGCACTTCCCCAATTCTTTTTACACCCACCCAACTCCCTTGCTCCCCCCTAACCTTCTTGCATCCCCCATTCTCTTTACCTCCCCCCAGCCCCTTTGCACCTCCCCAATTTCTTTGCACCTCCTCACCCCCCCTTATACCCCTCCAACCCCCCTTGCACCTCCCCATTCTCTTTACACCCCCTCAATCTCCTTGCACCCTCCAACCTCCCTGCACAAGCAACCCCTTACACCCCCCAATCCCCTTGCACCCCTCAAACCCCTCACACCCCCCAATCTCCTTGAACCACCAACCCCCTTGCACCTCCTCATGCTCTTTACACACCCCTAACTCCCTTGCACCCCCCAAAACCTCCCTGCACAAGCAACTCCCTTGCACATCCCCAACCACCTTGCGCCTCCCCATTCTCTGTACAACCCCTAACTCTCTTGCACCTCCCCAATCCCCTTACACCCCCCAATTCCCTTGTACCTCCCCATTTTCTTTATATCTCCCCAACCCCCTTGCACCTCCCCAATCTCTTTGCACCTCCCTAACTACCTTACACCCCCCAAACCCCTTGCACCTCTCCAATCTCCTTACACCCCTCCAACTCCCTTGCACCCCCACAACCCCCTTGCACCTCCCCAATCTCCTTGCACCTCCCTAACCCCCTTGCACCTCCCCATTCTCTTTACACCTCCCTAACCCCCTTGCACCCCTCCAACCTCCCTGCACTAGCAACTCCCTTGCACCTCCTCATTCTTACACCCCTCAACTCCCTTGCAGCCCCCTAACCGCCTTGCACCTCCCCAACCTCCCTGCACCCCAACCCCTTTGCACCTCCCCAACCTCCCTGCACCCCCAGCCCCCTTGCACCTCCCCAACCTCCCTGCACCCCAACCCCTTTGCACCTCCCCAACCTCCCTGCACCCCCAACCCCTTTGCACCTCCCCAGCTTCCCTGCACCCCCAACTCCCTTGCACCTCCCCAACTTCCCTGCACCCCCAGCCCCCTTGCACCTCCCCAACCTCCCTGCACCCCCAGCCCCCTTGCACCTCCCCAACCTCCCTGCACCCCCAACTCCCTTGCACCTCCCCAACCTCCCTGCACCCCAACCCCTTTGCACCTCCCCAACCTCCCTGCACCCCCAACTCCCTTGCACCTCCCCAACCTCCCTGCACCCCAACCCCTTTGCACCTCCCTAACCTCCCTGCACCCCCAACCCCTTTGCACCTCCCCAACCTCCCTGCACCCCCAACCCCTTTGCACCTTCCCAACTTCCCTGCACCCCCAACCCCTTTGCACCTCCCCAACTTCCCTGCACCCCCAACCCCTTTGCACCTCCCCAACCTCCCTGCACCCCCAACCCCTTTGCACCTCCCCAACCTCCCTGCACCCCCAACCCCCTTGCACCTCCCCAACCTCCCTGCACCCCAACCCCTTTGCACCTCCCCAACCTCCCTGCACCCCCAACTCCCTTGCACCTCCCCAACCTCCCTGCACCCCCAACCCCTTTGCACCTCCCCAACCTCCCTGCACCCCCAACCCCTTTGCACCTTCCCAATCTCCCTGCACCCCCAACCCCCTTGCACCCCTCCAACCCCCTCGCTGCCCCTTACTTGAACTCGGGGCTGAGGTCGGGTTTGAGCCCGTAGAAAGCGGAGGAAAGCGTGACGCTCCACGTGGGGAGGAACCTGCCGTCGCGGCACTCGAGGAAGGGCGAGGACCACCGCACGTGGCCCGAGTCCCCCACGTAGCTGTCTCCCCGCTGCCACTTGGGGGTCTCCATGCTGCGCAGGTCGTTGCTCAGCACCCGCTTGCGGAGCGCCGGGTTCCGCTGGGATTTCAGGCCGTTGAACCACTCGTTGTCCCAACCGAGGTCGGCGAGGTCGGGAGCGACGGCCGAGACGTCCCGCAGCAGGATCTCCCCGTCACCCTTGGTGGCTTCGAGCATCAAGCGGGGCTTGGCGGCCAGCGGGTGGGCGTCGAGAGCCAGCACCGCTCGCCGCACCCACGGGTGCCCTTCGACCAGGCTTCGCGCCAGCGCCTGGTACCACTCGACGTCCTCTCCCACGCTGGCCTCGCGGATGTCGTTGCTTTGGAAGAGCATGTTGAGGAAGTTGGCGGCGTGGGCCAGCGCCTCCGGGGCGGCACGCAGGGTGGCACGCAGCGCCGCGGGGGGCACCGCGCCCGCCGCCCTCGCCGCCACGCTGCGGCTGCAGTTCACCCGCGACAACCCCTGCGCATCCCCGGTCTCTAGGAACGCCAACGCCGCCGACGCCACCGAGCCCTCGGGGTCCCCGCCGGGCTCCGGGGTGGGTGCCCACGAGGAAGACGGAGCTGGGGACCATCCTGCTGACCGCACGGGGCTCTCCGGATGGCGCTGAGCCCCGGCAAGGATGGAGACGCGGCTCAGCGCCTCCTGCAAGCACCAAAGCAGCAGCAGCAGCGTCCGCCACCGACCCATAGTGGGGGCTCAGCGCAGCCCCCCAATCCCCTGCCCCAGGGGGGGCATGACGTCCAAGCCGGCTGGGAGCATCCTTCGCTCGGCGAGGAGCATCCTTCGCTCGGCGAGGCCGAAGTCGGGCTCTGCCGCTTGTTTTCCTCTCTCGGCGATGCCGGAGCAGGCAGACGTCACCAGCTCCCAAACGTGTTCATCTGCTGGGCACTGCCCGCTCACAGCCCCCCCCCTCTCCTCCTCCTCCTCCTCCTCCTCCTCCTCTCTCTCCGTTTCTGCCCCCGCGCTCGCTCTCCCGCTGGCGGAGGATGCGCTGCCGGGGAGCCCCCGAGCTCCATGACCCCCCGAGTTCCCCGAGAGCAAAGAGCATCCTAGAGGGAAGCCATGGCAACGGCCATGGGAATTTTCCTCCCAGCATCCCCCCTCCCCGCAGCGGTTGGGGGGGGAGTGGGGGGACAAGGTCACCCACTGAGTCCCCAAATGGTCCAGCGCTTCGATCCCACTATGGGGTGGAAATGGGGGGCACGCAAGGGGGGGTGTCCCCGTAGGGGCTGGGGCTTATTCCACGATGGGGCCTGAGGGATGTTTTTCCCTCCCCCCGACACCTTAAAGCTGGGGGATGATGGTTTCCGTGCCCGGGATGCAGAGGGGAAACTGAGGCACGGGAGGCTGTGTGCACATGCACACACACATGGCCCCCCCCCTCCACCTGAACCCCCCCTTCTCCAACCCCCAGGAAGGTGTGGGGAGAGCGAGGCCCCGTTCTTGCCGTCCAGCAGGGCGTGCGAGAGCCGTGCGAGGGGTGTGCAAAACACGTGCAAGGGCTGTGTAAAAGGCGTGCGAGAGCTGTACACGGGTCGTGTGAGAGTCGCACAAAGGCAGTGCAAGAGCCGTGCCGGAGCCACGCAAACAGCACGCAACAACTGTGCAAGAGCCGTGCAAGGGGCTGTGCGAGAGCCGTGCAAGGGCTGTGCGAGAGCCGTGCAAGAGCTGTGCAAGAGCTGTGCGAGAGCTGTGTGAGAGCCGTGCGAGAGCCGTGCAAGAGCTGTGCAAGAGCCGTGCAAGGGCTGTGCAAGAGCCATGCAAGAGCCGTGCAAGGGCTGTGCGAGAGCCATGCAAGGGCTGTGCAAGAGCCGTGCAAGGGCTGTGCGAGAGCCATGCAAGGGCTGTGCAAGAGCCGTGCAAGGGCTGTGCGAGAGCTGTGCAAGAGCCGTGCAAGGGCTGTGCGAGAGCCGTGCAAGGGCCATGCAAGGGCTGTGCAAGAGCCGTGCAAGGGCTGTGCGAGAGCTGTGCAAGGGCCATGCAAGAGCAACGTGAGAGCCGTGCAAGGGCTGTGTGGGAGCTGTGTAAGAGCCATGCAAACACCATGCAATAGTCATACAAGAGCCGTGCAAGGCTTGTGCGAGAGTCGTGTGAGAGCCGTGCCAGCACCAAGCAATAGCCGTACAAGGGCCGTGCAAGGGCCGTGCAAGAGCCACCGAAGAGCCGTGCGAGCACCGTGCAGGCCTCTCCATACACAGCCGCCCGTGCCTCAGTTTCCCCAGCACGACCCCCTGTCCCTGGAGGGGGCGTGGCCAATAGGAAGGGGCGTGGCCAGGGAGTGCATGACCAGAGGGCGCAGCTAAGGGGCATGACAGGGTTAAAGAGAAGGGGCGTGGTTAAGGAGAGGGGCGGGGTCTATGCGAAGGAGCAATGGGTGGGCGTGGCTATAGGAGGCATACGGGGCGTGACCACGGAAAGGGACGTGGCTAAAATTAGGGGCGTGGCTAACAGAAGCAGTAAGGCAAACAGGGCGTGGCAACCGCTAAAGGGGTGTGGCTAAAGGAGGGCGTGGCCAAGAGGGAAGTAACTAAATTAAAGGGCGTGGCTAAGGCGTCGGGGGCGTGACCAACACGAAGGGGCGTGGTTAAATGGATAGGGGAGTGTCCACTGGAAGGGGCAGGGAGGGTGTTAATGGCAGGGGCGTGGCCAAACAGAGAGGGCGTGACCAAGACGGGGCGTGTCTAAGATGAGGTCGCTAAGGGGCGTGGCTAAGACAAAGGAGTCGCGCGGAGGGGGCGTGGCTAAGGAAGGGGCGTGGCTAAGACGTCAGAGGCGACTAGGATGGGGCGTGGCCAAAATACGGGCGTGGCTAAGGTGGGGGAGCGGCCATCTTGGCGTGGCGAGGCGAGGGGGAGTGGCCAAGACGCGAGCGCGTGTCTAATGGAAGGGGGTGTGGCCAAACGCGCGAGGGGCGTGTCCAATGAGGGGCAGTCCAAAGGGAGGGGGCGTGGCCTAGGAAGGGGCGTGTCC